>LFYR01001147.1:0-104273 GCA_001185155.1 Zostera marina | reverse complement strand
ACTCGCCGAGTTTGCGGATTTGGAGATCAATTAGCGATTTTTCTTCGCGTAATTTGTAAATTTTCCGGGGGGGTTTTGCAATTTGTCCATGGTCTATAAATAGTGAGTTGATTATTTTAATCCGCACATCACTTTCCCTGATTTTGCTTAAACCCTAATCCCTTTCCAAGTCGCCGAGTTTCTTCATAACTCGCCGACTCTCATCACAATCACCAGAACTCTTTCCAAAGTCGCCGAGTCTACCCTTACATCGCCGATATATGGCAGACCAACCATCTCTACCTAGACTGACCATGTCGGAGACCGAAGCTCTGCTCGCCGACATTCTGAACGAGGACATTGACGAAGGCCTGACGGGGGTGCTCGACACCGTCGAGTCTCCGATTCCCTCGCCTTCGCGCGGTGGGTCGGAGAATCCGGCTGTCGACGCGCCACAAGACGTCAGGTTCTTGGCTACTGCCCGCGAGTTGCTCGGGCTAACTCCTGAATGCTCGCCGAGTTCCCAAAAAAACTCGGCGAGTTTGACGGATAACTCGAGGGCTCTGGTCGTGGTAGAGCCTTCTACTGAAACGGGTGAGATCCCCTCGACTCTTGCAGCTAAGTCGGCGAGTCCCCTTAAGAAGTCGCCGGCCAAAGGCAAGGGGGGTGTCCCCATGTTTAAGAGACCTCGCCGAGTAATTCAACTCGGATCGGCGAGTTCAGTATCAAAGTCGGCGAGTCTCGACCCAAAGTCGCCGACATTGCCCCCAAACTTGGGGGTTGAAATTGAAGATTTTCCACCTATCCAAGTGGTGGATGTTGATAGGCCGGATGATGAATTTGAGAGGCCAAAGAAGAGAAAGAGGAAGCACCCTAAACATGCTAGGGACTCTTCCGAGAAACCTACCACCACAAGTGCCCCCGTTCCTCATATTTATGGGATGGGTGGTAGAGGAAAGATACACTTCCCCTCTGCGGAGGATGTAAGGGTGCCTGAGCCCTTTGACTACACTCAGGACATTCCAGTTGAACGCGGCCCGAGCCGAAGCCGCGATGATAGATCGAACACTCCTCCTCCTCCTATGGAAATGGATAAGGACGGAGATCATGTGAACCTCCCATTCTGCGAGGGAGTGGAGAACCACACTGGCTATGCTCACTGCGAAGCTCTGCCGGGTGGTGAAATCAGATTGTTACCCCTCAGTGATACTGACGAGGGGTCTTTTGAAGAAGTTTCTGTCAATGCGCCTCTCGTGCCTCAGAACGAGACTGCGCATCCGTTTTCGATAACTTCTGCGCTTGAAGCCCGTGAGATTCTATGCGGGATTCACTTTTCTGGGCACTTGCGATTCTGGGGATCGCAATATCAGCCAGCGAATCTGCCTCCAGCCGGGTTCCAAGCCATTCCCCGCCTCTACTTCAGACACTTCTCAATGCTGCCAATTCCTGCACTGATGAGCGAAGTGTTGCTGCATGGTGGGGTGTCGCTGTCGCAGATGCAGGCAGCTTTTTTTGTTTTTCTGAGAGGATTCTCCAACATCTGTTGGAGTCTGAACATCCCTGCAACCGCCGCCTTATTCTTTTGGTTCTTCAAGTTTGTCAAGGCGCCCGCTTCCGAACCTGGTCGGTTGGGGTTAGCAAAGCGGTTCAGCGGACGTGAGCTGATAATAGAACTCCCCACTAACTATGGGCCACAGTGGAAGAGCGAGTTCTTCTTTGTTGAATCTACTTTTGTACGCGGGAGCCGCGAGAGGTGGGCCAATGCTCGCCGCGTACACCTAGATGTTCCTTGTGCCCTAAGCAAGGCTGAACTGAAGCGGGTGAAGAAGATCTCTTCTGCCCTCGCTTCTTTTGAATGTGGGCAAGGAATTCCTTTCGCTTTGTGCCAGCGAGAGGATTTTACT
This sequence comes from Zostera marina, assembly GCA_001185155.1. Taxonomy (NCBI): domain Eukaryota; kingdom Viridiplantae; phylum Streptophyta; class Magnoliopsida; order Alismatales; family Zosteraceae; genus Zostera; species Zostera marina. Next base: position 102,390 of record LFYR01001147.1, on the reverse strand, counting down.
TTTTCTGACGTGGCACACTACCTGCGGTCAGAGGACCCTTCTGGAAATCCAATCAAGAAGAAGAAGGGTGCGCATCTGTACCGTGAGGCGGTCCTTCCACACTTGGCCGTGAGACTTCGCGGCGCTAAGCTGATTAGAGAAAGGAAGGCCCAAGAGACTGGCCCTCGCAGAACCTTCGAGACTGGGTCGAGCTCGAGGTCTGTGCCTGAATTCGCCCCCTTCCGCACCACGTTTGATTATCCTGGCTTGTTTGCCGACGAAGGGGTGCGGACGAAGGCTGCCCAGCTGCTTCTGACTAAGCCTGGGGACTGGATACGCGAAGAGCTTGGAAAAGCTATATCTGCTGTAAGTGATTCTCAATCGCTTTTTACGCATAATTGCTTTATTTTATTTTACTAATTGATTGTTTTGCTTTGTAGGTCGCGTATTTATCGAATGCAACCATTGGGATGCAATCTGCGAACGACACACTCCGTTCTCAACAGGAGTATAACAAGCTTGATGACAAATATCAAGCTGTCTGTAAAGAGGTATGGTCGTTGAGGAAGACCCTCCAACGGAATAAGAAGTTGGAGGAACAAGCTGCTGAGCACGAGAAAGCGATGGCGGCGAAGAACAAAGAGTGCGCTGCGCACCGATCTGAAATTGCTGATCTTCACCGAAGCTGTGACTCTCTGAAAGATAATGAGTTGCTTCTTGCTGCTGCTCGAAAACAGGTTGATACACTGAAGACGCAGCTAGATGTGGAAGTGGGAAACGCGATGATTTCTGAAACACAAATTCAGAAATTGAAAGTTGAACTATCTGATTCCACTTCCGCTCTGAAAGATTTGGAAGATCGCTTCTCTCGATCCACGGAGAAGTTGAAGAAGATGAAGGAAGCTCTGGACGCTTCTTCCGAAAAGGTGAAGGACTTGGAGTTCGAAGTTGATGGTCAATCCGATCAACTCCAAGACGTGAACTTTTTTGGACCTCGCGTGTTTGCAAGTCTGCCCGCCAATTATATTTCAGACATTATGGTGTGGCTAGAAGAACATCCTGAAGTGCAGCTGGAGCACAAGGAGGCTTTAGATAAGATCAAAAGCGATGTTCGCGAAGCGAGGAAAGAAGACTGAACTACCATTTTAATAGATTTCCTTCTATTATTTGTAGTGGATTCTGTAATTTATTTTTTGTGTTAATGAAATCACCTTTTTTGGCTAATGTGTTTTTAGAGTTAAACTAGATTCATAAATTGTAACTTAGTCGCTCTGGACGTAAGTTAGATTCTTAGGACATAGGTTTAGTCGTACGAATCGTAGTTGGATCTAAACTAGAATCGTAACTTAGTCGCTTTTGGACGTAAGTTAGATTCTTTCCACTTAGTCGCTTAGGACGTAGGTTTAGGTGAACTTAAACTGAATTCACGAATCGTAACTTAGTCGCATTTGGACGTAAGTTAGATCTTTCGGACATAGGTTTAGTTGAACTTAAATTGGATTCACGAATCGTAACTTAGTCGCATTTGGACGTAAGTTAGATCTTTCGGACATAGTTTTAGTTGAACTTAAACTAGATTCACAAATCGTAACTTAGCCGCTTTTGGACGTAAGTTAAATTTTCAGTCACTTAGGACATGAGTTTGGAAAAACTCGATTTAACTAGATTCCCAAATCGTAACTTAGTCGCTTTTGGACGTGAGTTAGATTCTTAGGACATGAGTTTGGAAAAACTCGACTTAACTAGATTCCCAAATCGTAACTTAGTCGCTTTTGGACGAGAGTTAGATTCTTAGGACATGAGTTTGGAAAATCTCGACTTAACTAGATTCCCAAATCGTAACTTAGTCGCTTTTGGACGTAAGTTAGATTCTTAGTCATTTAGGACATGAGTTTGGAAAAACTCGACTTAACTAGATTCCCAAATCGTAACTTAGTCGCTTTTGGACGTAAGTTAGATTCTTAGCCACTTAGGACGTAAGTTTGGGCAAACTCGACTTAACTAGATTCCCAAATCGTAACTTAGTCGCTTTTGGACGTAAGTTAGATTCTTAGCCACTTAGAACGTAAGTTTGGGCGTATGAATCGTAGTTAAACTCGATAGGCGAAAGTGGTTTGATATCCACTAGTTCTTGATTCGCTCGTGCGAATAAGAGTTGTGGTCGCAACGCGTGTCTGAATTGGACCTATTTATTCCAACCCTGGATTTGAACCCTTGACGATGTAGTCGACTCCTATCCTAGTGACGGAGTGACTTGTTGATCCATATCAAGGCTTTTTAGCGACAAGATTGGATGGGATCATTAGGGCCGTAGTGACGGAATGATCTTTGTTCTACTGAGGCCAAAGCGACATAGTAGATTTAGGGTATCCATGCGGGTTAGAATGCGTATATATTTTATAACTAGCTAACATACATACTAGGAAAACTAAATAAAATAAACTTGATGCTTGTGAGTACTATGCGTAGTACTGCTGCATGTTTGTCCGCATGCCAGGTGTTAGGAACCATTGTTCCATCCTGTCGTTGTAGGTGATAAGTTCCTGGCCTTATCTCCTCCTTAACGATGTAGGGACCTTCGGAGTTGGAAGATAGTTTATTTCTTGGCCTATTCCTTTCTGTTATGTTAGCCCGTAGGACTCTTACTCGTTGTGCGATATGCCCATAGGATTTCGTACAACTTATCTGCCCAGGTTCCTTTGGCTGACTCCCGCCTGTCGGGAGTGAGTGTTTGTGACGCTTTTGGCGTCGAGCTGGAATGGATGAGCCGACGTTCAGTTTGCGCGCACAATCTGTGTCGGTATCTCACCCCTCCTGCCCTGGTGCTCTTCCAGGACAGTCACAGCTTGGCTTTTAAGGCAGGGGTAACCCCTTCCCTAGTGCCACTTGCCCCCCTCCAGCTGGCATACCTTAACTTCGTCCACAGGTCGTAATTTTCCCTCTCCTCAATACTAGGCGGGGCGTGGACGAGCATGTTGTCCAGTCAGCTGGGTTGCCTTCTTATACCATTGTCTAGAATCTTATTATGATCCTTTGACAGTCGCAACGAACCCGTTTACTGGGTATCGAATGTATTAGTGATAAGAAGATGAGACTGCTTGGATTCCGTGGATGAAGGGGCGTCCGAAAATGCCATGGAAAGTGGATTCTACCTCCACTACGATGAAGCGGCATGTTCGACTGACCCTTCCTCGCTTGGAACTGATGGATACTTTTAGGTTGATAACACCAGCCACTGGGGCGGCGATGTTAGTGAAACCGTAGATGGCTTCCTTACAGGGAGATAGTTCCTCCCTTTTAAAGCCCATCTTGGTAAAAGTATCCATGTAGAGGATATCTGCAGAGTTGCCGTTGTCGACAATCATCCTCTCGACTTGGGAATTAGAACCGATGTCTGCCTGGATCACGAGTGGGTCCTCGTGGGGTTGCAAAACATCGGCCAGGTCCTCTTCGAAGAAGTATATTGACTTCTTTTCGCGGCCCCGCTTTCCGTTGTCTCGAGGTGTTGATTGTGACATCAGCACCTTTCGGGAATATCCCATGTTCTGGCCAACGGATCCACCACCAAATATCATATTGATGGTCTTCCTCTGGCGGTTCTCGCTGTTGTCAGTGTCTGGCGAAGGAGAGCGTGGACGCTTCCCCTTTGCGTCAGATTTGCAGTTGTCCCGTCCTCGGGAGTTCTTGACGAAGTTACCAAGTTCTCCCTTTGAGATCAACTGCTCGACGAAAGACGAGAACTCCCTGCAGTTATCTGTTAGGTGACCGCAGTCTTTGTGAAATTCACAGTATTTCCCAGATTGCATGCGGCCCTCTTTGCCTGCAGGGTCTAAAGAACGAGGGACAGGTAGATCCGCTCGGTTCTTTAGCTTCTCAAACAGCTCGCCTTTTCTGATAGTAAGCGGGGTGTTTCTTTTCCATAGTGGACTTACACCCTTTGGCTTGCTGGTTGAGGCTTGGTATACCTTGTTATCATGCCTAGGCTTCCATTCTTTTTTGGAAGTCTCGGGCTTGTTACTGGTATACTTGTTGGAGGTGTCGTGGAAATTGTTGTTTCCACTGTACCCCTTCCTCTCAAACTTAGGCTTTTGTAAGCTAGGAGTCCCAAGTTCAGCTAGCTTATTCTCGTCCTCCTCTTCCACCTCAATGTACAATTGAGCGCGTTGGAAGAGGTCGGGCAGAGAACTCACCTTGTAGAGAGTCAGATTTTGGGCCAGAGAGGAGTAGGGGACTAATCCTCTAATGTATCCCGCTATGGCCACACTCGGGATTAGGTCGTTCACCTCTGTCATCATTGTGGTGAACTTGACCGTATAGTCCCTCAGAGACAGTTTGTCCTGTCTCAGTGCCAGGAGTGCATTGGCACTATGTTTTATCCTTATCATCCCCACGTGTTGGGCGATGAATTTGGATGAGAGGTCTGCAAAGCTGGTGACTGAGCCAGCTGGCAGACCAGAGAACCATCGATACGCGCTGCCCTTGAGAGTGTCGGGGAATGCCCGACACAGCAGCCCATCATCGATGGTTTGCGGTTCCAAGACGTTGAGGTAGAGGTTCACGTGATCTTGTGGATCACTTGAACCGTCGTATGCCTCGATTCTTGGTACTCGCCAGTTGGGTGGGAAAATTCCCTTTAAAAGGTCCTCGCTAAAAGGAGCACTTTTAACCCTCAGGATTTCGTGCGGGTTGCCGACAGCTGGGTCGGTAGCCAACTTCCGCCGAAGATCTTCTACGAATCGAGTAGTAAGAGTCCTCTCAGAGCGACTCTTACTGGGTCCCGTCTTGGGACGGGAACTCTGTTTTTTCTCCGCAAATGGAGAATATATGGACCCAGATTCATCCGCTCTTTCGCGGATGGTGGTGGTCCTATGACTCCTCGTTTGCTCGAGGTTGGTCATCCTTCTTTCAATGCTGTCCATGAAACTGAACAACCTTTCTTCCAAGGTGGGTGGAGCCTTGGGCACAATGTGTTCCTCGACAGGAGGAGGAACCGAGTTTGTTTCCACAGGTTGAGCATTGATGAGTCCCTCAGGTCGGGATTGCTCACTCTGTTCCAGCTCAGTTGCTGACATTTTTCCCTTACTTCTTGTGACGTAAGGGTGCTTCTGCTTTTCGATGATTGCCATGAAAGCGAAAGCGAAGAAGTACCAAAGCAGAGAGGTACGTGAGTGAGCTTGTTGGAAAAATAAGAGCTAAGTCGGCGAGTTAAGTGTTAACTCGGCGAGTTAGGGGTTTTCCCGAACAAGGTCGTGGACAACACTCTTAGCTAGCAGATGATATTCCGGATCGGGCGATTCTCAAGGATAAGTCGGCGATTTAAGGCTAAATCGGACGTTAACCGAGAATCGGACGATCTAAGTCGGCGATTTTTTGACAAACTCGGCGAACTCTTGGGAGAGCTCGAGCCGGATTTTTAAAAAATCGCGATTACGACGGGATACCGGTGGTTCGGTATTCCCACAGACGGCGCCAGCTGATGAAGCACTGAATCTGCTACCAGGGCTCGCGGTGGTGCGAGGTGATGCCGGAGGCTCTGGAGTCCACGACGCGCGCTCTACATCAAATACCTGCAAGTTGAAACTAGGCGATTCTAGTGAGAATCGGCGAGTTTCTTAGTGGTGCTCTGGTGAGAGTGGAACTTGAATCGTGCCTTTGAGTGGCCCCTTGGGACCCTTTTTATATGGTCTCGAAGGGCGCACTCAAAGGCGGAGATCGCGCCTATGGTCATATATGGTAACATTTATGACGTTGGCTGTCGCCGAGTAACGGTCGTAAGTCGGTGATTCAGGTATGGAAGTCGCCTAGTTAGGGCTAACTCGCCGAGTTTCCAGGGGCAAGATGTGCAATCTACCATACTGCCGATCTTGGCCTTAACTCGGCGACTTATCCTTTATGTCGGTGACTTGGTAGTCCAATCGGGCGACTTACGGGCTAACTCGCCGATCTGGACGATGAATGTGTTCCGTACCGTGGGAGCTCTCCGGGGGTCCGGCCAAAGAGACGGAACCCTAGTCCTTGTTGAAAGGCGTTGGTGGGAGTGACTGCCGTAATCAGGCATGTCTCTCCACAATGCTACAAAAACCATCCGCGGACATGACTCCGATTTTGAGTTCGATCCCATTCGCAAGGTGGGGATTGGACATCGTAGGACCATTCCCACCCTCAACATCCCAGGATCGATTCATCTTTGTAGCAGTGGATTACTTTACAAAGTGGGTCGAGGCTCAGACTGTTGTGAAGATCACTCAAGATGCGGCAGTTAAGTTCGTCTACCGCTCCATAGTATGTCGATTCGGAGTTCCCCAACACATGGTCACCGATAATGGTACCTAATTCACAGGGGGAAAATTTTCAAGAATGTGCGAGGACCTAGGTATAAAACTCCACTTCGCCTCTGTTTACCGACCTCAGGCAAACGGACAAGTGGAAGTAACCAACAAGGCCATCGTACAAGGATTGAAAAAGAAAATCGAATCAGCCAAAGGGGTCTGGGCAGACAAGTTGTGAGAAATCCTGTGGGCATATCGCACAATAAGTAAAAACCCCACGAGCAACATCCCTTGTGCCATGACCTATGGAGTAGAGGCAGTCGTATCAATCGAGATGAGTATACCAACGTACAGAGTCTCGAGGTACGACGAACAAACTAATGACCAAAACCTAGCTACAGAGCTAGAGTTGAGGGATGAAACCCGTGACGAGGCGGACCTGTGGAATGAATCGTACATGGCAAACGTATCGAGATACTACAATCGCCAAGTACGCAAACAAGTTTTTCTGCCAGGAACTCTCGTCACGCGGAAGGCTAGCATAACCGAGAGGAATAGACCAAGGAATAAATTGTCATCCAACTTCGAAGGTCCCTACATCGTCGAAGAGGAGATAAGGCCAGGAACTTATCGCCTACAACGACAGGGTAAAACAATGCTTCCAAACACCTGGCACGTGGACAATATGCAGCAATACTACGCTTAGTATTCGTCATTATATTTCTTAGGTCCTCTTAGTCTATATGCTAGTACAAATTATAAAATAGAATAGTTAGATTTTATTTTTGTAATACTCATTTCAAAAAGTCAATAAAGTTGACACTTTTTTCAAATCACCTACCTACGACTCTAATCAGTACCCTACCTTAGAAATCTATTTTGTCGCTATTGCCTTAATAAATTAAAAATCGATCTGTCGCTATGGCCTTAACGATCCTACCCCATCTTGTCGCTAGGGCCTTGATGTGGGTCCAAAGTTACTCTGTCACTACGGCCAGAGTTCAACTACGCATTAGGATATAAGTTTAGAGTCTTAGGTAGTTGATAAGTACATACGAACCTAACCCCAAAAGGTTCCAAGTACCTTAGAAATCTATTTTGTCGCTATGGCCTTAATAGATTAAAAATCGTTTTGTCGCTACGGCCTTAACGATCCTACCTCATCATGTCACTACGACCTTGATGAGGGTCAAAATTTACTCCGTCGCTACGGCCGGAGTTCAACTACGCAATTAGGGTATAAATCTAGAGTCTTAGGGTCCAAAAAAGTTCTAAGTGCTTACGCCATTTGGTTCTAAAAAATTCTAAGTCCTAGTTAAATTTCCGATATTTTTTGTATTTCCAACTTATTGCGTCAGTTAGCTTTGCGAGTCTTAGTTAGTTAAAAAGTTTATTTTATTCTCGAGTTTAGCCGTAGGCTGAGCTATGATTCGTACGACCAAGCTTACACCCAAAGCGGCTAAGATAGGGTTAGCAGAGTCTAATTTACGTCCAGAGTGGCTAAATTACGACTTGTGAATCTAGTTTCGAGTCTTAGTTATAATTCAAAAATAAATTAAACAAACAATTAATAAGAAAGAAAGCAAAATAATTGATTAAATTAAGTTCAAAAAAGTACATACATTATCAAAAAATTACAAGTTAGAGAAAAATAAATCTAATCCTCTTCCGCGTCATTCTTTAGCTTGTCTAGAGCATCTTTGTTCTTCTCTTTCTCATCAGGATGCTCTTCTACCTATGTCATTATATCGGAAATGAAGTCCTCGGGTAGTGTATGGAACACGGAGGTACCAAAGAAGCTAAGTTCTTGGAGTTGATCGGATTGGTACTTTTTGTCCAAGTCCTTAGCTTTCTCTAAAAGTGCGGAGTTCTTCTTCGACAACATGGAGTTTTCCTTCTTCAAATTTCCCAACTCCTCGTTAGAATGAGAGAGTTGGCCAGTCAATTCGGCGCACTTTTTCCCCAGCTCAGAAATAGTGTTCCTCAAATCTGAGCCCTTCTCGAAGGTACTTTTTGGCTCAGAAACCTTCGCTTTTGCCAGTCTAGTCAGCTTCGCCCTTCGGTATCTTTCAGCCATATGTGGAATGGCAGCGTCAAAATATAGAAGCGTACGCTTCTTCCCACTCGCAACCTCTTTCGCAGTAGGACGTTTCCGAGCTTCCTCCACATCATCAAATGTAAAGTCCTCTCACTGACAGAGGACAAAAGGAACACCACGAGGCAAGTCATTGTCCTTTAAGGCCTCGGCAATCTTGGTGGCAGCAATCACATCATCGCTCAGCATGCCCAAATTTGCGCTCAGATGCGCATGATTAGGATCAATCCAATCTTCCCAACTCCCGAGAAGGAACTCCGAACTCATAAAAATAAACTCCTTCTTCCATATCCCATGGTTAGAAGGCAAATCATCGACCAAGTTACGATTAAAATGTCGTCGCGTCACTCCAAGACAACCCGATCCAACTTTCCCATCCTTGCACAGCTTGTAATAGTTCAGAAACAAGCGTATGGTGGGAGTAATATTCAGACTCCAACAGATGTTGGAGAATCCTCTCAAAGTCACAAAAAATCCCGCTGGTAGTTGTGACGGCGAGACCTCAGTTGCAAGCAGAATTTCACTCATGATTTCCGGAATGGGAAGCACTATGAAACGCTTGAAATACATCTTGGAAGAGCCTGGAATCCCGGTGGTGGGAGATTCGCAGGTTGATACTGTGACAACCAGAATCGCAGGTGTCCTAAAATCCACATCCCCCCCAGTAGATCGCGAGCTTTGCTCGCATTCATGATGGAGGGAGGATGTATCACTCCATGACGTGTCAGCATCGCAATAGTCACCACTTGCTTAAACCTTCCCTCGCCCGAGCGGTTGAGGGGGAGCAAGATGCTAGCACCGTTCACAAAAGTCTCACAGTGTACAAACCCGGTCGGGTTTGTAGTTCCAGTGTAGCACGGGAAATCGGCGTATAGATCGCGATTTCTTTCGAGTTCGACCGGTGGTGGAGGAGTCTTCTCCCTAGAGCGACGACCCGCATTAGGAGCAGGGCCGGGAATTCCACGATCGACGACCAACTCCTTGTCGAAATTCAGATTATGAGGGTTCTCAGCCCCCTCCTCTTGGCCAGGCACATGGATCTTGCCTTTACCATGGCTTCGTTGTCTCTTCCTTTTCTTAGAACCATCGTCCTCTGATGGTCGATTGTTAGGGTTCATCCCAGATACGATGAAACCCTCAGAGTTAACCACAAGCGGCTCATAATTAACATTCACATTTTCTACTACTATAATGGGAATCGTTGACTCAACCTTCAGAGTCGTCGATTCAGTTTGGGTAGTCGCCGACTCATAGCGTATGTTGGACACCTCAATGTCGGCTATCAACTTTTCCCTTCTCTTGAAGAAGGCTTTCTTCTTAAATCCCTTCGGAATCGGCGACTCCGCAGAGGGAATTGTCGATCCAGCGGGAATGGAAGAAATAATTTCATCCTGCTCAACCTCAGGCACGGTGTCCAGAACCTTGTCTGAAATCGTCGACTCCGTAGAGGGAATCGATGGCCCAGCCAAAGGCTCGTGCACAGAGGCACTCAGGTTGTCGTTCGTGGATGGAACCACCGGAATCGTCGATTCAACCTCCCTGCGAGGAGAGGGAATCGGCGACTCGACGGTGTTCAATACCCCGACGAAGTTCTCATCGGCCATCTCGTTAATCATGGCGACGGTCTCGGCCTCTGAAAGGTGGAGACTTATTCGGGCGATTTACGGGAATCGTCGATTCGTAGGAAAATGATCTGGGGAATCGGCGACAGAAGGATCTAGGGTTTTGGGCGATTGAAATTGGGAAAAGTGAAGTGAGAAGTGTGAAGCTCTCACCACTATTTATAGCCCCTGAGAGAATTACAAAAACCTCCTAGAAAATCCGAAAATTGCAAGGGAAGGAATTGAAAATCGATCTCCAAATCCCTGAAATCACGCCGACGATTCCCAAGCTGAGTCGTCGATTCCGGTCACTAATTCGCAAAATTTGGTAGATATATTTCCTTATTTGGGAAATTTGCAAATATTCTCCAAATATCTCCAAGGATTTTCTAAGAGATCCGACGTTTCACAATAGGAGTCGTCGATTCCCAGAGGGAGTCGCCGACTCAAGGGAGAAATTTTTAAAATGGCCCTCACAGTTACCCAAAACTCAAGAGTCGACGATTGGGACACCCAGTCGCAGACTCAGAGTAAACATCAGCAAAACTGCTTCATCAAGCATGTTTTCAAGGGGGGAGTATCACAAGCTCTCCCGACACTTCTGTCGCTTCGGCCAGAAGTCGTCACACTTGGAGGGCGAGTATCACAAGCTCTCCCGATACTTCTGTCGCTTCGGTCAAAAGTCGTCACACTTCGAGGGGGAGTATCACAAGCTATCCAGACACTTCTCTCACTTCGGCCAGAAGTCATCACACTTGGAGGAAGAGTATCACAAGCCCTCCCGACACTTCTGTCGCTTTGGCCAGAAGTCGTTACACTTCGAGGGGGAGTATCACAAGCTCTCTCGACACTTTTATCGTTTCGGCCAGAAGTCATTACACTTCGAGGGGGAGTATCACAAGCTCTCCCGACACTTTTGTTGCTTTTGCCAGAAGTCGTCATATTTCAAAGGCAGTATCACAAACTCTCTCGATACTTCTGTCGCTTTGGCCGGAGGTTGCCAAAATTGAGCACGGTAAATCTGTCGCTTCGGCCAGATTTACTAAGTATTCATTCTAGCAAAGGAAGGATATCGCGAAAGGTAAAATCGCGCGGTAAGTTCATTTGGTCAATAAAAATATGCGTTTTGGACTGATCTAGTTATTTTGTAGGATGTTTTTTTTGCAGGTATGATTCTGTCGCTTTGGCCAGAATCCGGTCTATCTTGTCGCTTTGGCCTTGATAGACCAGAGATCATTTTGTCGCTTTGGCCTTTGATAGTACAGGGTCCGACACACAGACCATAGTACTAAAAGACGTATCCCAAAGTATCTAATACGCAGAGGAGGGGGGAGTACTGGTGATACAGTATCCCGAACACGGTCACAACCTACCAGCAACTAGAAGTCCGGATAGCCTAAGATGAGTTGAGGTATCTATTCTAGGGTTGGGGAGGTCCCAGGTCGAATCCTAGGAAGATCGACTTTCCTGAGGATCGACTTCCCTGGGATCGACTTTTAATTAAAGTCGATTACCAGGAAAAGTCGACCCCCAGAAAGTCGATCTCTGGAAAGTCGACTCCTGGACCCAATCTGGTCAGTTGGGCAGTTAGGCGGTTACTGCCCAAATGACCAGATTGCCCCCATAAGAACCCCTATAAATAGAGGGCACCCCCCACTCATTAAAGGCAGGTCATTTGGAGCGAAAGGATTCCTAGCGAAGCAGAGCTCTGCACACTTGAGTTCCGGTCCGGTTTCCCGCGGAGTTCCCCGCTTGGCGCTTGCTTGCGCGTCTTGGAGTACTGGTCGGGTTTCACCCCCATCAGCCTTCATGATCTCAACCCATCATTTTGTCGCTTTGGCCTTAATGATGGGTTCACTGTCGATGCTGACACAAAAGTCGCTCTTGATCAGAGTTGACTATAAACAATAATTCTACGCTTTGGCTAGAACTAAATTCTGTCGCTTCGGCCAGAATCGGATCTATTTTATCGTTTTGGCCTTAATAGATCCAGGTCCATTTTGTCGTTTTGGCCTTAATGGACCGAGAATTATTTTGTCGCTTCGGCCTTAATAATTCCTTCATCTTGTCGCTTTGGCCTTGATGACACAGCAAAAGTTAGTCTTGATCAGGTTTGGACTATAAACACATAGTTCTGTTGGCCTGGAACTAGATTCTGTCGCTTCGGTCAGAATCAATCCATTTTGACGCTTTGGCCTTAATGGATACGGAATCATTGTGTCGTTGTGGCCGTAATGATTCGTCCCATCTTATCGTTTTGACCTTGATGCGGATCACACAAACCTTACTTGGGGGGGGGGATACTGGCGATACACGCATGTCTCTTGTGCTTTCTTCAGAGGGGAGTACTGGTAAGACATGCCTGATTATGTCAGTCACTCTCAGCAACGCCCTTCGACAAGGTCTAGGGTTCCGTCGCTTTATGCCGGACCCCCGGAGAGGTCCACGGTTGCGGGCAAGTGTCTACGTCAAGTACTCAAGTCAACACTGGGAATCGACGATTGGGACTACCAAGTCGCCGATTCCAGAGGTGAGCCATCGATTCCAGACCAAGTTAGTCAGTTCTGGTAGACTGAAAACCTGGCTCTCGAGGAGTCGATGACTCCACCCTAAATCGACGACTCCCATACCTGAGTCACCGATTCCCAGCCATTACTTGAGCTGGCCCACGCCATTATGGCACCATTAACCGGGCACCATAATGGCGAGGGCCCCGGAACATTGAATGGGGAAACGCCCAAAGGACCCTATAAAAGGGGCCCTTGGGGGGTCCTCCATTCTCATCTTCTATTCTCTAACTCTACTTGATACACACTCCAACCATAGGGCACATAGGAGTCCGAATCGCCGACTCCCAAGCTGAGTCATCGATTCCCCTCCTCTCTGTAGGTATTTGACGTAGAGTGCGTCGTGGACTCCAGAGTCTTCGGCCCTCCTCGCAACCCTCCGATCTTGAGCACGATCCCGTTCGCATGGTGGGGACTGGACATAGTAGGTCCATTCTCACCCTCCACATATCAGGCTCAATACATCTTTGTAGTAGTAGACTACTTTACAAAGTGGACGAAGCCCAAGCGGTAGTAAAGATCACTCAAGATGTGGCAGTTAAATTCATCTACCGCTCCATAGTCTTTCGATTAGGAATACTCCAACACATTATCACGGACAACGGCATATCATACAAGAATGTAAGAAGAAAATCGAATCGGCAAAAGGGGCATGGGCAGATAAGCTGTTCGAAATTCTATGGGCATATCGCACAATAAGTAAAAACCCCACGGGCAACACCCCCTTCACTATGACTTATGGAGTTTAAGTCGTCGTACCAATCGAGATGAGTATACCAACATGCAGAGTCTCGAACTACGACGAGCAAACCAATGATCAAAACCTAACAACTGAGCTAGCGTTAACAGAAGAAACCCGTGATGAGGCGAACCTGTGGAATGAATCGTACAAGGCCAGCGTATCAAGGTACCACAACCACCAAATACGAAAAAAGGTATTCCTGCCAGGAACCCTCGTCACACTAAAGGCTAGCATCACATAAAAGAATAGACCAAGAAATAAGTTATCATCCAACTTTGAGGGGCCCTACATCGTCGAAGAAGAGATACGGCCAGACACCTCTCGCTTGCGGTGGCAAGACGGGACAATGGTCCCGAATACCTGGCACGCAGACAACATGCAACAATATTACGTTTAGTATTGTTGCATTTTTTATTTCTTCGCCTTTCTTAGTATGTATGTTAGGTTATAGATAATTTGCAAAATAGAATAGTTAATATTTATTTTGTAAAAAACTTTTTTTTGAAAGTCAATCAAAAGTATTCTTAATCCCACACGATACCGTCGTTGGCGATTGTACCCTACCTACTCACGACTCCAAGTGATACCCTAACTCTAAAATCTATTGTGTTACTATGGCCTCAATAGAACAAGGATCATTTTGTCGCTGCGGCCTTAATGATCCGATCCCATTTTGTTGCTATGACCTTGATGAGGATTAGAAGTCGCTACGGTCGGAGTTGGACTGCAATAGGGTTCAAATCCAGAGTCACAGTCTAAATTAGGTAGCTAACGAATATTTATGAATCTAACCCAAAGAATCTGAATATTTATATCCAATTTACGACAAGTTCAAATTGCGTTTCCAACCCTAATTTGCAACCCACGTGCGCAAATTAGAAACTCAACAAATATTTGTGAACCTAACCATAAGGATCCAAATATTCGTGATACTTTTTGTATCTTATCTCGACTTACCATGTAAATTATTTTCTGCAATTCTAAGTTAGTTTGAAATATAGGTTATTTGCGAATTTGACTAACGACTGAACTACGACTCGTACGACCAAACTTACGTCCAAAGTTGCTAAGCGAGGGTTAGCAGAGTCTAAGTTACGACTTGTGAATCTAGTTTCGAGCCTAGATTACAATTTAAAAATAACTTATACGAATAATTAACTAGAAAAATAAAAATAATTTATTAATAGAAAAAAGAATATAAAATTATCGTAAAAAGTTACAAAATATCTAGGAGCGTAATATAGTCATTCTTGGCATCACTCTTTAGCTTATCAAGGACTTTCTTCTGCTTTAAATGCTCCTCAGGGTGGTCATCCATCCATGTCAAAATATCTGAAATGAAATCCTCAAGCAAGCTGGGGAACACGGATGGTCCGAAGAAACTAATCTCTTGGAGTTGGTCTGATTGATCGTTGTTCTCAAACTCCAAGTCTTTTACTTTTTCTGAAGAAGCAAAGAGATCCTTTTTTACTTTCTCCAATTCTTCTCCAGAGCGAGAGAGTTGATCAGTCAATTCTTTCAATTTCGTTTCAGATTGTGAGAGATTTACTTCGAATTCTTGAATAGTGGCCTCTTTTGACACAACACTGCCAATCTCCGCTTCAAGTTGAATCTTCACATCTTCAACTTCCTTCCTCAGTGCACCCTCAGCAGCATGACTAGCATCATGTTTTTGCGGAGGTCCACGATCTGCTGAACATACTCATGATCGATCTCCTTTTGCTTGACGCTAATAGTCTTATTCTTTTTAGGGATAACGTTATCCTCGAAGTTTTTGCACCTAGCATTAACACCCCTCAGATGATGCAACACTTTAAGAGTAGCTGTGTGCTTGGGGTCCAGCTGGTTATACTTCTCTTGTGATTTAAGAGAATCCTTGAGAGATCCCATCCCAAGGCACATATGGCTCAAATAAGTAGCCTACAAAAAACATACATTGGTAAAAATATATATATATAAAAACTTAGAGAGTTAGTAACAGAAGTCAGAGCTCTCGTTAGTTCGCTCCTAATCCAATCTCCAGGCTTTGCCACAGAAGCTTTGATGCATCCGATCGAACCTCGGGATCTGCAAAAAGGTCTGGGAAATTGAAGACAGAGTCAAAGGCTTCAAACCTAGGTCCTCTCGATCGAATATCAAAGGAAGCAAACTCAGACCTAAATCAAGAGCTTGAACCTCTGTCAAATGTGGTCCGAGGCACTGGACCCTCAGCTTTCCGAAGCTCAATCAACTTAGCCCTTCTCATATGGGCAGCCATATAAAGAGGTAGTACATCAAAAAATTGAAGCGTTCGCTTCTTCTTTCCGGTTTCCAGATCTATAGGGCTCGAAAGCTCCTTATACTTCTTAACATCAGAGAAAGAGAAATCCTCACGTTAACAGAGGACAAAGGGGAACCCACGGTCCAGTTGATAGGCCTTAAGAGTTTTAGTGATCTTATCAACAGCCCTAAGCTCCTCCGCCATCAACCCCTGAGAGACATCCAAGTGCACGCGGCTGATGTCTATCCAATCCTCCCGGCTCCCGGGAACAAGCTGTGAAGTTACAAAAACAAACTCCTTCTTCCACGACCAATAGTTCGAAGTGATGTTGTCGATAAGATCCGGTCATGTACCCTCTTTGACAATTCAACTCGACCGGCGTCGGAGTTGGAGACCTTGGTCAGCTTGTAATACCAGAAGAACACGCCTGGAGTAGCAGGTATATTAAGACTCCAATAAATATTGAAGAATCCTCGGAGATATATAAAAAATGTTGTCGGAAGTTCCTACAGCGACACACCTGTTGTAAGCACGACCTCTCTCATAAGTGTTGGAATGGGGAGCTCGTTGAAGTGCTTGAAATATAATTTCGGAAGCGTCTGGAACCCCGACGACGGGAGATTCACAGGCTGGTAGTGCGATGTCCAAAATCGCAGATTCCTAGATAATCTCATCCCCCTCAGAAGATGTCGAATGTAATATGCACTCACAGTAGAAGGAGGATGTATTGGCCCTGATTGAGGCACGATCGTTGCATTCGTCGATCCTTGTTGGAATTAGCCCTCATTGGTAGGGCTCACAGGAAGTAAGCAGGCCGCACCATTAACAAAATACTTGCAATGAGCAAACCCAGTAGGGTTTGTCGTTGCAACGTAGAATAGTAGGTCAGCATACTTGTCGCGTCCCTTGTCCAGCTCAGTTGGAGGAGGAGCGAGTTCTCGCTCCTCCTCCAACTGAGCTGGACAAGGGACGTGACAGAATTAGGTCCATTTTGTCGCTTTGGCCTTAATGGATCAAGTATCATTCTGTCAATGTTGCCTCGATGATTATATCCCATATTGACGCTTTAGCCTTGATGCGGATCACACACAACCTTGCTTGGTGGGATACTGGCGATACACACATGTTTCTTGTGCTCTCTTCAGGGGGGAGTACTGGTGAGACATGTCTGGGTATGTCATTCACTCCCAGTAACGCCCTTCAATTAGGACTAGGGTTCCGTCACTTTATGCTAGACCCCCAGAGGGCTCCACGGTTGCGGAAGAAAGGCCGTCATTAAATCCTCAAGTTAACCCTGTGAATCGCCGATTGGACTACCAAGTCACCGTCTCCACTGGTAAATCGCCGAGTCGAGGCCAAGATAGTTAGCATTGGTAGGCTTCCGATCTCTTCCCTTAGGACACGCCGACTCCACCCTTGGATCGCAGACTCCCTACCTGAATCGCCGATTCGCGAGATTAATGCGCGATGCCCGTCATGGACTATGCCTCTAAGGACCCTATAAAATGGATGCAAAGGGGTCAGTCCAAGGCAGATCACAAGTTCCAACCAATCAGAGCATACTCGGAGCGGAATCGCCGATTCCCACACCTGAATCGTTCATTCCCCTCCTACAGGATTTGACGTAGAGCGCACGTCGTGGACTCTAAAGCCTCCGGCATCGCCTCACACCGCCGCGAGCCCCTGATAGCAGATTCCATGCTTCATCAGGAGGGCAATAATTCTACGATGTGCTACCTCCTCATAAGGTTGTCCGCATGAGGAATGCCAAGCTTATGTATCTCCAGAAAGTTGAGGTTGATAAACCTCAAAGTACTTTTGAGAGAGGTTCAAGCTCTCGATCGTGACAATCGAGGCCTGGGTTTGCTCCCTATGACTCTACCATAAATTTTCCATACCTTTTCACGGATCCCGATGTACGATCGGAACCGTCGAAGTTGCTGATGGCAAAGCCTGGGAATTGGATTAGGAGTGAACTAACGAGGGCCCTGACTTCTATAAGTTATTCACTCTCTAAGTTATATATATATATAATATTTTAGTAATGTGTATTTTTTCTTTGTAGGCTGCCTATTTAAGTAATGCTTGCCTTGGGATGCAAACTTTTAATGACTCCCTCTGATCGCAAGAAATGTACAATACTCTTGATGCCAAGTACAAGAATGTTGGTAAGGAGGTACACCAGTTGAGGATCATTGTGCGCAAGGGGTGCCATCATCTGGAGACCAATGTTATCCCTAAAAAGGATAAAACTATTGATAATAAGCAGAAGGAGATCGATGAATATGTTCAGAAGATCCTGGATCTTTGCAAAGAACGCGGCGCTCAGGTGGCTGCCGAGGCTACGACTTAGAAAGAGGCTCAGGACTTGAAAATTCAACTAGAGTTGGAGATTGAGAGTGCTATTACTTTGCATTCCACTATCGGGGAACTCTGGGAGAGTCTCTCCCAATCTGAGAAGAAGCTGAAGGATGCGACCGATCAACTCTCTCGATCCGCAGAAGAGCTGAAGAAGGTCAAGGAAGATTTGCATGCTTCTTCGGAAAGAGTGAAAGACCTGGAGTTCGACAACGACAATCAATCCGATCAACTCCAGGACATAAACTTCTTTGGTCCCTCCGTGTTCCCAAGTCTGCCAACCAATTTTGTTACTAAAATATTGGCATGGCTTGAGGCAAATCCTGATGAGCTAGCTAAGCATAAGGAAGCTCTTGATGAGCTGAAGAAGAAAGCTAGAGAAGACTAGATTATTATGCTTAGGTTTTTTGTTACCTATTGAAGTATTTTGTAATTAAGTTTTTTATAATCTTTTTTATGACTATTACATGAATTATTTTTGTTTTTCCTAGTTAATTTTTCATATAAATTATTTTTAAATTGTAATCTAAGCTCGAAACTAGATTCACAAGCCGTAACTTAAACTCAGCTAAATTAGGCTCTGCTAACCCTCCCTTAGCCACTCTGGACGTAAGTTTGGTCATATGAATCGTAGTTCAGTCGTCAGATAAATTAATCTAGAAAAGAAAAATAATTTAAATGATAAGTTAGAAATTAAGATTTACAAAAACTATCGTAGATATTTGGAACTTTAGGGTTAGATTCGTAATTTATCCGTGAAGTCCCTAATTTGTACGCTAGGGTTGCAAACTAGGATTATGATCGCAACTTAGACCTTCTGTCGTAAATTAGATTTTCGTAAATACTTAGAATCTTAGGGTTATATTCGTAAATATTTGTTGAGTTCTAATTTGCACACGTGGGTCGCAAACTACGGTTGGAATCGCAATTTGTCGTATATTGGATTTGTATAAATTAATACTTAGAATCTTAGGGTTAGATTTGTAAATATTTTTTGACTACCTAACTCTAGATTAGAACCCTAAGATGTAGTCCAACTCCGGCCGAAGCGACGGAGTGACTCTTGATCCGCATCAAGGCCATAGCGACAAGATGGGATAGGATCATTAAGGCCATAGCGACGGAATGATCCTTGATCTATTGAGGCCATAGCGAAAAAATAGATCTTAAACCTAGGGTATCGTTGGGAGTTGTAAATAGGTAGTGGAAAAGTGTCGAAAGCAACTTATAATCCTTAACGACCGCATCGTGCTGGACTAAGAGAGCTTTTGATTGACGTTCAAAAAATTTACAAAATAAAAACTAACTATTCTATTTTGCAAACTATCTAAAAATGAACATACATACTAAGAAAAAACTAAGAAATAAAAAATGAAAAAATACTAAGCGTAGTATTGTTGCATGTTGTCCGCCCTGCCAAGTGTTCGGGACTATTGCCCCATCTTGCCGCCGCAAGCGATAGCTTTCTGGCCGTATATCTTCTTCGACGATGTAGGGCCCCTCGAAGTTGGATGATAAATTTTTTCTTGGTTTGTAACTTTCTGTTATGCTAGCCTTCCGTGTGACGAGAATCCCTGGCAGGAATACCTTTTTTCGTACTTGGCGGTTGTGTCTTGATACGCTAGCATTGTACGCTTCCTTCCTCAGGTTCGCCTCATCACGGGTTTCCTTCCTTAACTCTAGCTCTGTTTCTAGATTTTGGTCATTGGTTTGCTCGCCGTAGTTCGAGATTCTGTATGTGGGTGTACTCATCTCGATTGGTACGACGGCTTCCACTCCATAAGTCATAGCGAAGGTGGTGTTGCCTGTGGTTTTTTTGCTCGTTGTGCGATATGCTCATAAAAATTCACACAACTTATCTGCCCATGCCCCTTTTGCCGATTCGATTTTCTTTTTCAATCCTTGTACGATGACATTGTTTGTTACTTTCACTTGTCCGTTTGCATGAGGTCGGTAAACGGAGGCGAAGTGAAGTTTTATGCCCAGGTCCTCTCACATTCTTGAAATTTTTGCTCCCGTGGATTGTGTACCATTGTCCATGACAATATGTTGGGGAATTTCGAATCGGTAGACTATGGAGCGGTAGATAAATTTGACTGCCGCATCTTGAGTGATTTTTGCTATCGCTTGAGCTTCGACACACTTTGTAAAGTATTCTACTGTTACAAAGATGAATCGAGCCTGAGATGTGGAGGGTGGGAATAGGCCGACTATGTCCAGTCCCCACCGAGCGAATGGGATCGTGCTCAAGTTCGGAGTTATGTCCGTGGATGGTTTTTGTTGCATTGGACTATGCAACTGGCATGCTCGGCACTTACGAACGTCAGTGCGAGCTTCTATCCTCAGAGTGGGCCAATAATACCCCAGCCTTATGATTTTGAAGGCTAATGCTCTTCCACCTTCGTGGAGTCCGCACGAACCTCCCTGTACTTCCTGGATTACCCTATCTGTATTAGGGTTGGCCAAATAGCGCAACAGCAGGCTGTCGAAGGACTTCTTGTAAAGTACTCCTCCGACGTCGCAATACTTGGTTGTTTTGTGTTTCAGTTTTTTGGCCTCTTCTTTGTTGTCAGGAAGTACTCCATTTTGAATGAATGCAAGTATTAACTGTCTCCAATCTTCTTGAGTATCGGAATTAACATTCAATACTTGGCCGAGGCTAGACGTGCTAATGTGTCGGCTGGTGTATTTAGGACCCGAGGGATTTGCTCGATTTTGAACTTAGCAAACTGTTTGGTGAGTTCCACCATTGTTTCCCCATATTATGGACTATGTATGTAGGCTTAGAAAAGCCAATTATGGACTAAAGCAAGCACCGAGGACTTGGTATGCTAGATTGAGTGATTTCTTAATAAAGATTGGATTTAAAAATAGTCTGGAAGATGCATCATTATTTGTGCTAAGAAAGCATAATTACAGTGTCTGGGTTCTAGTTTATGTTGATAACATGATAATAACTGGAGATAATACTCAGGCAATAGAAAATATTATAAAAATAATTTGCCTAGAGTTTAAATGTCGAGATCTAAGACTCCTGAGAACATTTCTTGGAATTGAAGTCACTAGACAAAAAGATATATATCTTATGCTTACGCAATCAAGATATGCAACAGAATTATTAGTCAAGTTTAATACGTCATTGTGTAAACTTGCCAGATCACCAGCATTGTCAGGATGAAAATTGGTAGCTAATGAGGGAGAAATTCTAAAAGATCCTACACCATTTAGAATGCTTGTTGGATCGCTATAGTATCTATTATTGACCAGACCTGATCTGACATACTATGTGAATCAAGTATCCCAATTCCTGCAAATACCTAGAACTACACATATAACAACAGCTAAAAGAATTTTAAGGTATGTTAAAGGAACAATATTAAATGGGTTGCATATTACAAAATCTACATCAACAAGAATAGTAGGGTTTTGTGACTCAGATTTTGCGGGTGATTTAAATGATAGGAAATCCGTAACAGGCACCTGTCTATTCTTAGGAAGTAATTTGATTCTATGGTCATCTAAAAAGAAAGCTACAATGTCAAGTGCAGAGGCGGAATACCGATCTATAGGGTATACTACAGCTGACATAAGGTGGTGTTCTCTGTTGTGTAGGGATCTAGGGATCTTTATCCTATCACCAACTTTATACTGTGATAACATTTTTGCAATATTTCTTGGTTCAAATCCAGTTAGTAGTAGTAGATCCAAACACATAGATATGGACTATCATTATCTTAGAGAGTTAATTAAAAGAGGGGCGTTAAAAATAAGATATATACCGACAATTGATCAATTGGCTGATCTATTTACAAAATCATTAGGAAATGATAGGTTTGCGGAATTAACAAAAAGAATTACAATAAGAAGGTGTGAAAATTTGGAGAGTTATAAAAATAAATCAATTGTCAAAAATAAATCAATTTGGAGAATTACAATAAGAAGATGTGATAGGATAGGGTTTCCCAGGAAAATGAAAAGAGAATCAAAAGTATGTATCCCACTGGGTTTTTTTATCCTTACTATCAATCCAATTAATCAACAATCATAAAGATGTATACAATTCTAGAGCAAGTAACTGGATGATAATTGCAATCGATATGATGGCTGGGTCAGAAGTGGTTAAAGACTCAGTACGATAACACTACCTTCATCTTGAGGAGGAATATGAGAAGGATAAATAATTAAGAGTTAGTTTAAACTGTTGTTAGTTAGTTAACTGATTATTAGTGTTGGGTTGTAGTATATAAGTAGAAGATATTGTTGATAATTGATTGATTGAAAATACAATATCGTTTATAGTTTTTAAACTCTCAGAGAAATAATCATTCACCTGGGAGATGGCCCGATCAAAGTGCGTCCTTATCGCTATGCTCATTACAAGAAGGTGGAAATGGGTAAACTTGTCTCATCCATACTTGAGGAGGGAATAATCCAACCAAGCCGGTCTCCGTATTCATCCCCAGTTATCCTCGTTCGTAAAAAGAATGGTACTTGGCGATTTTGTGTCGACTACCGAGCCCTCAACCGAATTACAGCAAAAGATTCTTTCCCTATTCCAACCATCAATGAGATTTTCGATGATCTTCGGGGAGCTTTTTTATTTACAAAGATCAATCTACGTGCAGGCTTCCATCAAATCCGGTTGGTACCCGAATCCGTTCCCAAATCATCCTTCTGGACACACGATGGCCACTACGTATTCCTCGTAAAGCCTTTTGGACTTTGCAATGCCCCATCAAACTTCCAATCCAAAATGAACGTGGTGTTTAAAGAAGTTCTTTGTATCTTCGTACTTGCATTTTTCGACGATATCCTTATCTACATCGCAACAAGAGAAGATCATCTCAGACATCTACGACGAGTATTCACCATATTACGTGCCAACAACTTAGTTTCTAAAGCCTCCAAATGTGAGTTTGCATTGCCAAAACTAAAGTATCTGGGTCATATAATCTCTAATTCAGGAGTAGATGTCGATCTCTCAAAAATCGAAGCAATCGTCAATTGGCCTCATCCTCAATCAGTACGTCACCTTCGTGGTTTTCTCGGCCTTACCGGATATTACCGACGTTTTGTCCGGGGATTTACTTCCATCGCGGCTCCACTCACCGACCTCTTGTGTAAAAATAATTTTTTATGGAACAACAATGCTCAGGTGGCCTTCGATATATTAAAGAAAGAGTTGACCTCCACTCCAACATTGGCTCTACCAAACTTTGATATTCCATTCACCATAGAGACCGATGTCGCAGGTCATGCTATGAGTGCTGTCCTAACACAAAAGAATCATCTCATCGCCTACTTCAGTAAAATATTCACTCCTTCAATCAGAGCCGGATCTACATACGTTAAAGAAATGACAGCAATTGTGGAGGCGGTAAAAAAATAGAGTCACTACCTCAATGGTCCAGAATTCACTATTATAACCGACCATTGCAGTCTCATACACTTAGATACACAAAATATCAAAGGTGCAGACCAACAATGATGGCTTCGTCATCTCTTGGGATACAAATACAAGATCGTTTATCATCCAGGATGTGCAAATACGGTGGTCGATGCTCTATCATGACGAGAAGATCGACCACACGATATCAACAACTCACCATCGCTAGAACCCTTCCTATCAATCTCGTCACCAACATCACATATTCTGAACAAATTAGTGAGCACTGCGAAAAACGATGGTGAATACCTGCAATTATGGAAGACATTACTGACAATGCCTAAAGTTGCACCCAAGTTTACAATCCATGGAGACTATATAATGCGTGAAAGACGTCTACTAGTCTCAAATAATTAATGAATATGAACTCTGATTATTGAGGAAAACTACGACATCTCGTATCTGCAGATCCTTCTACTGGGCACGCATGGGAGATGACATAAAAAAATATGGACGTGCATGTTTTATTTGCCATGCCACAAAACCATCAACATCAAAAGATCAAGGACTTTTGCAGCCCTCCCTATACCCAACAAAATATAGGATGAGGTATCTATGGATTTTATTACTTCACTTCCATTATCACAAGGCAAATCATCAATTAGTGTCGCGCGGCCATTTGTTTTTCTGACGCGAGCGTTTGGGCGGCCCATCCCGAGTGTAATCTGCCTTGATAGGCAGATCCATGTGTTCCTCATAGCTCCAAGACTGAGCCAGCATCCGAGCATTGATGGCCCCACGGTGATAGATGCAGATCAGGACGTCCTGTGCGTTCAGCGCCTGAGGCTGCAACTCGGGGCGGCTGGGGGTTGCGGTCCGGTTTTTCAGCTGCGTCAAAAGAGCCTAACGAGAGGGCGGTGGCATCTCCAGTTCAAAGGGATCGAGGGCGTCCACGGAGACGAAGAAGAACCAGTCGCGCCAGTGGTGAGATCGGTCGACCAGTTGATCGAAAAGGGCACCGCCCGATCAGTCGTCATCGACGTCATGGAGAACCAGATGAGGAAAATTGGCAAGAAAGCCTCAATGCCGGACCGGCGGCAGAGTAGAGAAAAGGTCACCAGACGATCGATGGCGGCCGGAGGAATTGGGAGAGCGAAATGTCGCAGAAGTGCATGGCTTCGGCCACCAAAGGAGGGAGCGGAAGAGTCAGGCCGGCCTCGGCGTAGTTGGTGCAGAGGGCGACCATGCCCGTCGGCGGCTGAGAGGCGAGGCGATTTCCGGCCTCAGTGAAGGCAAGGTCAGGCTGGCCGATCTTCGCCAGAACGTCCCGGGCCGCGTCAGCACTAACGACAGACAACGGGTTCTTGCCATTCGGAGTGGCAAAAAGGGATTCCGCAAGGGCGGCGCCAGTGGCGGAGTGAGGTGCATCGGCGGAGCCATCAATAGAGTGAGGAGGAGCGGCCATGAGCAATCTGGAGAAAAGAGGGAAGTCGCAGTTGAGGGAGACGAGCGCGAGGGCGAAAGAAGAAATGAAAACTAGTTGCGAGGATGAGGGGAAGTGAGGTTTATATAGGGTTCAGAGGGCGTGGAAGATGAGGCGTCGCGTTTACCTGGAGTGGATGGGACGGGATGGGCCGGGAGGCCTTGAAGGGAGCCCAAGGCCCAGACCGTCGGGGAGCAGAGTGAAGGTCAGCGCCTGGCGCAGACGGCGAGGCATCAGAGAGACGTCTGACGAAGACCCTGCGGCGCCCAGCGACCAAACAGAGCACGCAGAATGGGGCGGGGGCGTTCAAGCAAGCCCACCTACGGACCCACCCGGCGGATCAAACGAAACAACGTAACGGGTGGGACCCTCCGCTAGGAGAGGGAAGGTGGAACGAAGGAGGAGCGTCGGCGAAGGAGGGGCTTGCACCGGGTAGCAAGGGCGAAGCTCGAGAAGGGCCCGGGCAACGTCGGCAGAGGACGCCGAATAGCGCAAAACTGCACCAACGCACGAGGGCGAAATCAAAACACGAAGTAAAGAAAAGCAAAGGAAAAACATTTACTAAAGCAAAGCCAGTATTACAATAGCTGGCGACGCGGTGGGGGGAAAAAATAACAACAACAAAGTATGGGTACAACAAAAAAAAGAGGGAACGTCAGGGCGCCCCAGGCGCCGCCCCACGAAGGCAAGCGCACCGCCCGAAAGGGCATGGGAGAGGACGAGGATAGCTCCACGGCGGGCCTAGCGGCCCGACTTCAGGGACCCCGACAGGAAGTGGCACAGGTCAGTAGCCGGAAGGGACGAGGACCCATGGGAGCAACGATGGTCGCGCGACCGACGTGGCTTTCTCAAAAAATCGGCGCCCGGCAGGCCAGCAGCATACGGCAGGAGTGACAGCAGGAACAGAAATCGTGCCATGCGCGTGAGGTCCCAATGGAGCCCGGGGAGGCAGCAGGAGCGGTGTCAGGGTAGGCGACGGCGGGATGACTCGCAAGGAGATCGGAGCGGTGGACCTCGGAGAGACGACGGTGGACGTCGATCAGCACAGCATTGAGACGTTTAGTCTCAGCCACGGCTACGCTATTGGGGACGCCAACAGGCGACAACAGACACATAGCCCAAGCGGCATGTTGGAGTTGCACTTCGCGGCCGTACTCCTCAAGGATATTACAGATGCTCATTGCGAAGGAAGGATGGGGTGAGAAGACGAAGTGGCGAGGAAGCTATTTATAGGAGGGAGAAGTGGGAGCGGCTCGAACCTCGAGGAGCCTTTAAGACTGGTAAAGGAGGTGATTAAGGCCGGGCACGGACCTGGGCCCATGGAGGGAGGGGGGAGTACTGTTGGTACCATGGACCGCGGACTGCGGCCCATGGACCGAACAAGCCTCGTCGACGGCCCGGACAAACGAATGGGCTCGGCGGGCGAGCCCACGAGGCCCAAGGACAGCAAGAGAAAGCTATAAATACCTCCCCTGGTCCAACAGGGGAGGGGGTTGATAATTCTTGGAGGAACACTTGTACTAGGTTAGACGGCGAGCTTATTCTAGCGATCCCTCACACCATCATTTACAAAGATCGATCTACATGCAGGCTTCCATCAAATCCGGTTGGTACCCAAATCCGTTCCCAAATCATCCTTCCGGACACACGATGGCCATTACGTATTCCTCGTAAAGCCTTTTGGACTTTGCAACGCCCCATCAACCTTCCAATCCAAAATGAACGTGGTGTTTAAAGAAGTTCTCCATATCTTCGTACTTGTATTTTTCGACGACATCCTTATCTACATCGCAACAAGAGAAGATCATCTCGGACATCTTCGACGAGTATTCACCATATTACGTGCAAACAACTTAGTTGCTAAAGCCTCCAAATGTGAGTTTGCACTGCCAAAACTAAACTATCTGGGTCATATGATCTCTAATTCAGGAGTAGATGTTGATCCTTCAAAAATTTAAGCAATCGTTGATTGACCTCGTCCTCAATCAGTACATCACCTTCATAGTTTTCTCGGTCTTGCCGGATATTACCGACGTTTTGTCCGGGGATTCACTTCCATCGCGGCTCCACTCACCGACCTTTTGTGTAAAAATATTTTTTTATGGAACGACAATGCTCAGGCGGCCCTCGATATATTAAAGAAAGAGTTGATCTCCACTCCAACATTGGCTCTACCAAACTTCGATATTCCATTCACCATAGAGACCGATGTCGCAGGTCATGCTCTGGGTGCTGTCCTAACACAAAAGAATCATCTCATCGCCTACTTCAGTAAAATATTCACCCCTTTAATCAGAGCCTGATCTACATACGTTAAAGAAATGACAGCAATTGTGGAGGCGGTAAAAAAATAGAGTCACTACCTCAATGGTCCAGAATTCACTATTATAACCGACCATTGCAGTCTCATACACTTAGATACACAAAATATCCAAGGTGCAGACCAACAAAGATGGCTTCGTCATCTCTTGGTATACAAATACAAGATCGTTTATCGTCTGGGATGTGCAAATACGGTGGTCGATGCTCTATCATGACGAGAAGATCCACCACACGAAATCAACAACTCACCATCGCCAGAACCCTTCCTATCAATCTCGTCACCAACATCACATATTCTGAATAAATTAGTGAGCGCTGCGAAAAACGATGGTGAATACCTGCAATTATGGGAGACATTACTGACAACGCCTAAAGTTGCACCCAAATTTACAATCCATGGAGACTATATAATACGTGAAGGACGTCTACTAGTCCCAAATAATGAATCAATATGAACTCTGATTATTGAGGAAAACTACGACATCTCGTATCTGCAGATCCTTCTACTGGCACGCATGGGAGATGACATAAAAAAATATGTACGTGCATGTGTTATTTGCCATGCCACAAAACCATCAACATCAAAAGCTCAAAGACTTTTGCAGCCCTCCCTATACCCAACAAAATATGGGACGAGATATCTATGGATTTTATTACTTCACTTCCATTGTCACAAGGCAAATCATCAATTATTGTCGTCGTCGATCGCCAAAGCAAGAGTGCACACTTTGCAGCCATTAAATTTCCCTACACCGCACCTCAACCAAGCGTCTCAAGAAAACTCCGACAAGGTGGGCCGATTACGTTTATATCAAAAGATTGGTATTTTATAAAAATTCTCGACAACTTCATATTTACGTTACGTGCATGTTTCCTTATTTTAATTATTGCATGGTTGATTAGTTTCCATATTTTATTATTTAATTGTTAGTCAGTTGTTTCCATTGCATGATTTCCTTATTTGCATGGTTTCCTAGTTTAGCATTATTTTATTGCAATTGTAATCCATAATCATGTAAAGTAGATCATAGATTGAGTCTGTAAGGTCTATTTATATCATTTCCGTCGAGTGATTTATCATCAACAATTTCAATTCAATTTCATTTGTTACATCCGATCATCTTCTCTGATACGAAGAATATCAAAATAAAACAACAAAAAACTCTTAAAACGAAGGACGGTTGGGATGAAGAGGTACAATATCCAACGGCTCTGCAAGGGTGAGTATTTTTGAGCTTACCTTATGCTGAGCGTACTTGAAAAAAGTTGTATAAAAATAATTAAATCTGAATTTTATTTAGATAAATAAAAGTATTTATTAAAAAATACCGAAATTATATAAAATGTAGAAATTTTATATAAGTATCCTTATATTATTTGTAAAAAAATTAATTAATAATAATATAAACTTTTCAAAATTGAGGATGTGGATGTATATAGATCCATTTGGCACCAGTACTCTGGTGAGAGGCTTCGTGGGACTAAATTTGTAATTAAATATGTGTATTTATTTTGAATAAAAATTAAACACTTATTAAAAACGTTCATTCTTCTTCAATTTCATTTTACCGTGAAGTGGCGGTATCTTCATCATCTTCTTCATCAGAAGATTTTGAATCAATCATAGCTTTTCGTGATTTTGTCGATGAGTCCAAAGATAATACTGGTTTGCCCTTCCTTAAAGGATTTTCCATCCTATCTTTTCTTTTCGACGACGAAGAAAATCTGGTTTCCTTTGATGACTCGGTAAATGACGACGTTGTAAATGTTGAAGAGTGCTCGAATGTCACTTCTTCCTTATCTGTTGAAGAAAACCTTGTTGCAATTGAAGATTCGGTAGATGACGACATAGTAAACGTTGAAGAGTCCTCGAATCTCACTTTTTCCTCGTTTGTTGAAAAAAACCTGGTTGCAATTGAAGATTCGGTAGATGAATAATTTAAAGTTGGGTATATATATATTGTAAGATATGATATTGTAAGATATGATAAATAGAAAAGATAGATATTTATTTATTACCTATTTTTTGTGTGGCTAAAACAAAGGTGAAAATGAGGTGGGTCACGGGTGGGTGGGTGTGTAAAAAAAATAATTTTAGGATAAAAATAGAAAATGACAACAAACTTCATAAACAGATTTCAATATCATAAATATTAACGTCTACATTGACCGGAAACATGTGAAATTTTGGTTTTTATATATGGCCGCCATATGAGGAGCGGATTTGAAATTGGGTATATGGCCGCAAACATGTTTTTATCAACGTCTAAATTTGAATGATACAAACAGAAAATAACATAATATATTTAAATTTAATCTGTTTAAATTTGGAAGAATATCAAAAATTCAGATATTTTTGTTTTATAAAGAATGGATGGATAACTTATGTTGTTGAGTCTGTATTTGAACCAAATAAAGATGAAAGTGAATGTTATTACCCAATCATATTTATATTTGTGATGAGGGTGGAACCCGATCATTGCTCGACGATGTTTGAACAAGCGTCAAGCTGGAAACTCCTCAAGAAAATCAGTTCGAACTATTCAGTTTCTTTTACTCTGCTTCGCTGAAACTTCTCTCTGAAATTCAACCTGCCCAAATGAATGGGACTGACCTTTTGCTCATTAGGGTAAAATTTGATCATTAGGGTCGTAACTGTCTAACTGCTCAGATCTGGTTCCAACTGGACTTTCTGGATTCGACTTTTCTAGAGGTTGACTTTATCCAGAGCGACTTCTGAAAATCGATCTCTAGGAAAGTCGATCTCTGAAAAAGTAGACCTGGGTAAAGTCGACCTTCCCATAAGTCGACTTGGAACCTCCCCCAACCTATATGGGTATCTCAATTCACCTTGGGCTATCCGAAGCCCTAGTTGCTGGTGTAGTGACCATGTTCGTAGGCCTGTAAACGAATCGAATTCGAACTGAATTACATCATATCCGAATTCGAATTCGTGTAATATCCGGATATTCAAATTTGGTTTGTTTACTATCCGAATTTGAATTTTGATATCCGAATTCGGATAATATTTATATAAAAAAATATATTTATAAAATTCAAAAATATTTATAAAATTCAAAAATAATAACAAATATATCCTGTAATAAAAAATTAATGTTAAAAAATATTTTTTAAATTTTATAAAAAGACCCTCAATAGTAAATAAAATTAACAAGTTATATATAAATTATAACATTTAAAGGTTATATATATAAATTTATATTTTATAATAATATAAATATTTAATTTAAACGAACCGGATTTTAAACAAATCGGATATCCTGATATCCGAATTCGGTTCGTTTAAATCCAGATATCAAAATTCGACCTGGAAAAATTGACTTGGAAAGTCGACCTGTCAAAGTCGAAATGGAAAAGTCGACCCAGAGTCTCCCAAAACCTAATTAAATGGATCGTTCCATTCTATTTAGGGTTTGTATATCCGAATTTCTGGATATTGGTGATACGATCAAGCACGAGATCCTATATCACCTTATTCAAAGTGAGATCACTCAGAGAGATGAAATAGCAGAAGATATAATCGTAAGATATGATGAACATGTTAACGAACTTAAACCAAATCAAAACATTCCTAATAATAAAGAAACTTTAGATCTTTAAGAGATTGTACGTAACGTCTCATTAATAGTAGAGTAGAGGAGAAGTTATGTATATATTCTTTGAGGGTCAGTTTCAGATGAGAACCTACTATTTGAGAACTTTAGATTGTTGGGCAAGTTAGTTAAGCGGTTATTGATTTAAACATTATATATAGATATTAGGATCATTAATAAAGATCAAGGCATTAAACATCAGTTCATTACTCTGTAATATGGTATCTAGAGCTAACGATTTCTGTTAGAACTCTTCCTGTTTTCTTTCTTTCTTCTGATCTTCTTCTTCTCGTCTACCCGCACTCATGGCGGAGAGCAGCAGGAACACATTCTCTCTAGTTAAAATCAAGGTGTCCGCAACTGTAAAATTGGATCATACCAACTTCTTATCCTGGAAGGCGCAAACGATGGTCCATATATCTTCGCGGCTACGGTCTTCTAAAATACATCGAATCTCCTGTCGATTCCACAACGGTGGCAACTATACAGCAGGATCAATTGCTGTTGGGATTGCTTCTGTCCACCCTTTCTCCAGCCGTGTTACCTCAGGTGGCTGCCTTCACAACGTCAACGAGGTTTGGGTAGCACTCCTGAATATTTTTAATTACAAATCTAAATCAAGGAGGCTCCAGTTGAGGCATGAACTATCCACCTTCAAGAAAGAGGGTTTTACCGGCGATGAATACCTAGCGGCGCTGTCCAGAAAAGTTGATGAAGTGAGGGACGCCGGAATCGAGATGGAAGACGGTGAGCTCATGCTGTTTACTCTGTTCGGACTCGATGCCTCCTACGATACCTTCGTCACCGCGGTCATCGCATCGACAGGCGATCTCTCTTTTTCTTAATTTAAGGGGCTAGTGTGAGCCTATGAGAAACGTCACACACACGAAATGTCATTCCCATCCGTAAATCTGTTCATTTAAATCTAATTCAAACTCTATTATATGTCAAGTTTGTTCCAAACCAGGTCACTCGGCGGTGACATGTTTCAATCGGCACAATGAACACGGATTTCCTACTCCGCCTAATCCTCGTTACAACAGGTATCAGGGATATCATAATAATGAAAATAAAAGGCAGAGGCTAATGCGGGTTGGTACTCTGGTTGCACAGATTATGTGATACAAAATAAAGAAACAATAAAGGTGGTTGCTCTTGTTCCCAGAGAAACAGATTTGACAGTTGCAAATGGAAATATTATATCAATTAAATCTACTGGCAAAACTAAATATTCTTGCAATGGTAGATTGGTTTTGCTTAACGACGTTCTTCATGTACTAGAAAATAAGAAGAACTTATTATCTGTTAGGAAATTATGTAAAGATAATTCATCAAGGTTGTATTTGACACTGACATTGTTTCTATTAAGGATCGAAAACTGATGAAGAGCTGGTGGTTGGAGGTATCAAGGACAGACTCTACTATGTGGATTTTGAGGAGCAACGTAATTTTCCTAGTGTGAATTTGGCAACAAAAGCTTCGGTCTCTCTCTGCCATGAGAGATTTGTTCATGCAAATAACAAAGTAGTCAAAAGTATGATTAGGAAATTTAATCTTTTGTGATCAAAAGTGATAATAAAAATAAATGTCAACATTGTTTGGTTGGTAAGATGCACAGATCTTCATATTACTCTCTTTTGGAAAAATCCTCATCCATGCCACTTGAACTCGTGTATGCCGTTTTCTGGGGCTCGACACCGGTAATGTCTGAAAATGGTTAAAGATATTTCGTTAATTTCGTAGATGACTTCAGTATCTACAATTGGTTGTTTCTGTTATAAGATTGATTACTCTACTAATTAGGAATTGAGATTTCTAAAAGCAATTGCTACAATAGTAATTAAACATTGATTGGTTTTACTAGAAAGTAGTTAGTGTAGTTAAGAATCTCAGAAACGCTTAACACTCATTAACATTCAATTAAATTGATTAACCAATTCACAAATGTAAAATACAATTTTATAGTATTTAGAGTTTAACTAACACAATCACTAACTACACCATTACACATTAACTATAGTAAACTAACTATTGTTGATATAACTTCTAATAAAGAAAATATGTTGTTTGTTATTTGAATTGAGTGTTTGCATTTTCTCTTCAAATACTCTTGTTATATCTTCTTCCAAGGTTAATGAAATCCACACAGAAATGCTCCTGAGGAATCGTGGAAATCCACACAGAAAAAAATAACTCGGGCGGCGATACGGCAGCAAAATGAACTGAGCCATGCTAAGATATTTGAGCTCCTACAATTACTGGACGCAGTAACAAAGTAGGATGCCAAATTAACTCTACCTACGGAAGAACGTGGGTGGAGAAAGTCTTGATGGTAATAGAGTCAGGATGCGTATCACATCCAAGAAAAAGAGTGAACCTCACCTTCGGAAGAACGTAGGTTAGACGAGGGACGTACTCAAGAGTAAACCTTACCTATGGAAGAACGTAGGTAGACGAGGGACGTACTCAAGAGTGAACCTCACCTACGGAAGAACGTAGGTAGACGAGGGACGTACTCAAAAGTGAACCACACCTACGGAAGAACGTAGGTAGACGGGGGACACATTGGCTAAACACACACCCGTTCTGCAAAAAACGTAGACAGAGGGGTAAGTGTTCAAGAGTGAACCTCACCTATGGAAGAACGTAGGTTAGACGAGGGACGTACTCAAGAGTGAATCTCACCTACGGAAGAACGTAGGTAGACGAGGGACGTACTCAAGAGTGAACCTCACCTACGGAAGAACGTAGGTAGACGGGGGACACATCGACTAAACACACGCCCCTTCTACAAAGAACGTAGACAAAGGGGTAAGTGTTCAATAGTAAACCTCACCTACGGAAGAACGTAGGTAGATGAGGAACCACGCTCAACCTCAGCCGCGGAAGCAGTAAGCAAAGGGAGAGGGAAAGTATTCAAAAAATAGTCCTCACCTACGGAAGAACGTAGGTAGACAAGGGACCACGCAGAAGCAGCGATAAAAGAATCTATGATTGCTGAGGTTACTAGGCAAGCTGAAGCTACTGAGGCGACCCTTCGTTCTATCATGGGACAGAACGATGTTTTTACTCAACGATTGAACGAAGGGGAAACGGAAAGGCAGAAGCTCTCCCAGTTGCTGAGTGATTGCCAAGCTGAGATGAAGCAGCTGGCAGAAGAAGACCAGAAGAAGACTGAGGCGCTCCAACACATGAATGAGCATATGGAGCAGATCCGGACTGAATTCCTCGCTAACGTGCGAGACTATAATGATCTGGTGGACCTGGGCCCTCACGTGTTTCCTAGTTTTGAAGCTGAAGATGTCCACCGCTGGGTCCGCAAGTACCCAAAAGAGGCCACTGAGATCCGGGATCGAGCGCTTGCGGAAGATGAGGATGAAGATGAAGAAGAGGAGGCTTCGGGAGATAATACTACTGCCACCATTGTTGATAAAGACTTTTCAATTGAAGATCAGGATAATAATGGTGCAGCGGGTTCCAAAGACTCATCCCCCCCTCCTAATGCTAAATAGACCCTCTATCTTCTTATTATAATTTGTATTTACATTCCTTTGTAATCCTTGTTAAATCAACATATGGAATGTAATTTTTTGAATGTTCTGATTATTAATAGCTAAAACTAAACAACATATTAGTTAAGTAGTTTAAACTATTACAACGAGTAACACATAGTCCTACTTGATTGTTAAAAATACAACTGTAGGTTATCCGCGTGCCAAGTGTTGGGAATGCATGCTCCATCTTCCCGTTTTAACTTGTATGTGCCTGGTCGGAGTTCCTCCTCCACCACATATGGTCCTTCCCAGTTTGCGCCTAGTTTTCCTTTAGAGCAGTCCTTTCTGCCGACACTTGCTCTTCTCCATACTAGGCTTCCTTTCCTTATCGCTTTATCCTTGACATTTTTGTCGTGATATCTAGCGATACTTTGTTTGTAA
This sequence comes from Zostera marina, assembly GCA_001185155.1. Taxonomy (NCBI): domain Eukaryota; kingdom Viridiplantae; phylum Streptophyta; class Magnoliopsida; order Alismatales; family Zosteraceae; genus Zostera; species Zostera marina. Next base: position 67,779 of record LFYR01001147.1, on the reverse strand, counting down.
GCTGCATTCTTTGCCTGTGCATTATCCTTTAGCTCATCTACCAAGTCTAGAGTCGTTGCGCATGATCTCATGTTTTCTTCCATGTCATAGGATAACACTCTGACTGTCGGTATGCTTAGCTCTGTCGGGATTAGTGCTTCCATTCCGTATGCTAGTGAGAACGGGGTTTCTCCGGTGGGTGTCTTTTCAGTGGTTCTATACACCCACAGGATCTCTGGTAGTAGATCTTCCCACGAAACTTTGGCATGTTCAACCTTTTTCTTCAGTCCCTGAACAATGGCTCTGTTTGTGAGCTCTACTTGCCCATTACCCTGTGGTCTGTATACCGATGAAAAATGGATTCTAGTGCCTATGTTTTCGCACAATCTCGTAAACTCCCCACCGGTAAACTGTGTCCCATTATCTGTCACTATGTGCATTGGAACACCGAATCTGCACACTATGCACTTGAAGACAAACTTTGTTGCTGCTCCTTGAGTTATTTTGGGTACAGCTAGTGCTTCGACCCATTTGGTGAAGTAATCGACAGCCACAAATATGAATTTAGCCTGGCCTGTCGATACTGGAAATGGTCCCACAATGTCTAATCCCCACATTGCGAAGGGGATGGGGCTTTTTACCCCTGTTAGCTGAGTTGCAGGATTTCTCTGTATGTTTTTGTGTATTTGGCAGGCCTTGCATTTTCTTGCGAATAGGACTGCATCTTTTTTCAGTGTGGGCCAGAAGTATCCCTGCCTTATTATTCTTTGGGCTAGAGACCTCCCCCCTTGATGTATTCCTCATACCCCCTGATGAATCTCCTCTACAATGAATTGTCCTTCTTCTGTCGAGACACATTTCATTAGAGGTCCATCGTAGGATTTCTTATACAGAATGTCACCGATCAGGCAGAATCTTGAAATGCGTGTTTGTAACTTACGCCTTTCATTCTTGTTCTCAGGAAGTTTCTGCCCTTCGAAGTATTCTATCAAGGGTTTCCTCCAGTCTTCTGCCTGTATTGTGACCAAGTTACATGAAGGTGTAGATGCTGAGTCAACTAGTATCTCTCTCTGCCCCCCCTCGAAAGCAGATGCTAGCTTTGCCAGGGCATCAGCTGAGTTATTCTGACTCCTTGGAATCTGTTCTACCTCCACCTTGGTGAACTGCTCTTTGATTTTTTCTAGTGTAGCTGCGTATTGTACGATCAGAGGTTCTTTAACTCCTGTGAATTGTTGAGCCACTAGTTGAGAATCTGTTCTAATGATTACTGAACAGGCTCCTAACCTTTTGAGGATTCTCATGCCTTGGATTACAACTTCGTATTCTGCTATGTTATTTGTAGCTGAGAACTGTAATCTGATAGAATATTCATATATCCTTTGGTCTGGAGTGATTATCTTTATTCCCACTCCTGCACATGTACTGCAGCTTGAGCCATCAACCTCTACTATCCAAGGTTTTTCTTTGCTTTCTTGGGTCATGTCTACAATGAAGTCTGCTACTGCTTGCCCCTTGATGGCTGTGGCAGAAACAAAATCTACATCAAACTCGCTTAACTCCAGTGCCCACTTCGTCAATCTTCCGGAAGTATCTGGCCTGTGGAGAATTCTGCGCAGTGGATGTTCTGTTAAGACTTTAATTGTATGAGTCAGAAAGTATGCTCTGAATCTGCGTGCTGCATGTACTACTGCCAGGGCTTTCTTTTCCACTGGAGGATATCTTGTTTTTGCCCCCTGTAGCCTTTTGGAGTGATAATATATCGGGATTTGTTCGATGTCCCTTTGACATATTAGAATTGCACTGATAGCCTCCTCTGAAGCTGCTATATAGACATACAATTCCTCCTCTATCTTTGGTGAAGTTAGGTGTGGTAGTGAAGCTAGATGTGCTTTGAGTTGTTGAAATGCCTCATCGCACTCTGAGGTCCATGTTACTGCTCCTTTTTGACTAGTTTTTAGTAACTGGAAAAAGGGTTTGCACTTGTCTGCTGTTTTGAAAATAAACCGACTTAAGGCGTTGATTTTTCCATTTAGCTTCTGTACCTCCTTTATTGTTCGAGTTGGTGTTGTTTCTAGTATTGCTGTTATTTTATTTGGATTTGATTTTATCCCTTTCTGCCCTACATAGAATCCAAAAAATTTTCCTTCTTGTACTCTGAAACTGCATTTGGCAGAGTTTAACCTCATCCCATAACTCTACAGAGTTTCCAGGGTTTCTTTCAGATCACTTGGGTGTTCCTCTGCTTTCTTGGATTTTACCAGAATGTCATCTACGTATGCCAAGACATTTCTCCCTTCCTGCTTTTTGAAACCTTGTCCATCAGCCTTTGGAAGGTTGCTCCTGTATTTCGTAGGCCGAAGGGCATGACTTTATAGCAGTATATTCCCCATTCTGTGATGAATGACGTGGCCTCTTCATCCTCTTCTTTCATTAGGATCTGGTTGTACCCTGAATGTGCATCCATCATAGATAGCAACTCATTTCCTGATGCTGCATCTACTAATCTGTCGATGGATAGGAGTGGATAGCTGTCTTTTGGACATGCTTTGTTGAGGTCTGTGAAATCTACGCACATCCTCCACTTCCCATTGGATTTTTTAACCATGACTGGGTTTGCTAGCCACTTTGGATATTTAACTTCCCGGATGTGCCCAGCATTGATTAATTTTTCATTTTCAGCCTGTGCTGCCTTCTTCCTTTCCGCCGCGAGTATTCTTCGCTTTTGTCGTATAGGAGTAAAGCTACTGTCTATGTTGAGTTCATGGAAGGGTTATTGGTTTGGCCATTTTAGTTGCCTTCCTGTATGAGTTTCTGGAGTCTTTCTGTGCTCCGAAAACTGTTGCCATTTTGCCATCTTTTCCTGGGTACCTGAAGCATTGGTGGTAAGATGACGGTATTGCCTTGAAACCGTGAATGCTTGGTCTACCCAGGATCTCATTGAACGGAGAATCTATATCGACCACGATGAAGTGTGCCGTGCGTGATACTCTTCTGTTTCTTTTTCCCAGGGATATCTGTAGATCAATGTCTCCTGCCACTGGGGCCTTTGTGGTTGTGAACCCATAAATGGCTTCCTTGGCCGGGGTTAGTTGGTCCACCTTGTAACCCATTTTTTCAAATGTAGCTAGGTACAGTATGTCTACTGAGCTGCCATTGTCCACCATCACCTTATTCAGACTTAAATCATCCCCGATGTCCACTTGTATTACTAGCGGATCTTCATGTGGGCTGACCACGTTGTCCAGATCTTCCTCAGAGAAGCTTATTTCCTTGCTTGGGTATGATCTTTTCTTAGATTTTGGTATCGTGGTAGTCTGCATCACCTTGCGCGAGTAACTTCTGCTTTCTCCTACTGATCCTCCACCGAAGATTAAATTTATCACCCTTCTTTTGTGGTCAGTGTCTGAATCGGGACTTCTTGAGCGTTGGCGCTTACCCTTGTTCTTTTGTCCTTGCAGCCTTGTCGCCCCCTCTCTATTTTGTTTATGTATTGTTTTAGCTTTCCTTCCTTCACTTGTGTGTCTAGGAAAGTGCTTAGCTCCCTGCAGTTTTCTATGTTGTGCCCGTAATCCTTGTGGAACTTGCAATACCTGTTCCTCCTTGTTCGAGCTTTTTTTCTTGCAGGGTTTAACTCTTCTGGTTGAGGAAACCTTATTCTTCCTTTTTCTCTATTGTAGATTTCCTCTTTTGGAGTGCTGAAAACCGTGAATCCTAAGTCTTTGTACTTCGGATACCTTGGTTTTCCAAACTCCTCAGATGTCTGGTAGACCTTTCCATTGTGTTTTGGTCTCCAAGATGAATCTCCTTTCTCAAATTTCTGGAGTTTCTTTTTTGGTGCTTCATATACCTTTTTGTTGCTTATGACACCTCTTTCTTTTTCTTTTTCTTTTTCTTTTTCTTTTCCTCTTTCTTTTTCTTTTTCTTTTTCTTTTTCTTTTTCTTTTTCTTTTTCTTTCTCATACTCTTCAGAATTTATATATTTCTGGCCTTCGTTAACAGATCTTTCATGCATTTTACATTACTAACATTTAGCTTTATTGCCCACTAGTCAGTTTGGGACCTCGCCTTCTCCTCCTGTGTTTCCCGTGCTTTCTTCATATACGGGTTTTTTAGGAGGAGGTTTAGGTTGCTCCTCTGGTCTGCGGGGTGATGGTGCGCTGGAGTGTGGTGCCCTATGACTTGACACCTCCTGTTGCGCCTTGGCCTGCTTTGAGGTCTGAGCTTTTGACTGGAACATTGATGCTTTGAATTTTTCAATATTCTTTATTTTCTCGCTCATTTTCGCTATGGTCTCCTTCATCTTCTCCAGTTCCTCTATGGCCATTTTTACGAACCCGTGAGTGGTTTCTGATGCTGCAGCCCTTGGTTCCTTGCTGCTCGCAGGTTTCTCCTTCTGAGGCTGTTCTTCCGAAGGTTTCTCCTTTTCAGCAAGGAGTCGGATGGCCTCAGCTATTGCCTGAACTGTGATGTTCAGATTCTCCCCTCCTGCTGATGCTTGGGGAGTTTGCTCGGGCTCAGGTCCCGTGGGAGTCTTTTTATTCTTGTTGCCTTTGGGCGGTCGACCCACTGGCCTTTTAGTTTTTGAGTTGCCAGGCTGTTGCTCTGGCGCCTCCTGATAATTTGCTCCTCCTTGGGAAATGCTCCGTGTTACCACCATCCTAGAGTGTTCGACTTTTCTTGGAAAAAAGTGTTCGACTTTTTGCTTGGAGAAAGTCGATCTTCAGAAAAGTCGATCCCTTGTGCACTTGGAGGATTCCTTGGAAGTAGTAGCCTGAAAGCGTAGCTCCTTGAGGAATCGACTTTTTCCCTTGGAAGAAAAAAGTTGATCTTCTGAAAAAGTCGATCCTTTGCTGTCTGATTTCCTCGCAGGACTCCCTAGTTGGCGAGTTGGAAAAAAGTCGATCACTTTTTTCGAAAATGTCGAGGAGCTTTTGTCGTGAGTATCTTTGAATCACAGACGGCGCCAACTGATGGGGGTGAAACCAGACCATTACTCCAAGACGCGCAAGCAAGCGCCAAGCGGGGGACTCCGCGGGAAACCGGACCGGAACTCAAGTGCGCAGAGCTCTGCTTCGCTAGGAATCCTTTCGCTCCAAATGACCTGCCTTTAATGAGTGGGGGATGCCTCCTATTTATAGGGGTTCTTATGGGGGTAATCTGGTCATTTGGGCAGTAACCGCCTAACTGCCTAACTGATCAGATTGGGGCCCGAGATCGACTTTCCAGAGATCGACTTTCTGGGGATCGACTTTCCTGGTGATCGACTTTATTCAGAAGTCGATCCCAGGGAAGTCGATCCTCAGGAAAGTCGATCTTCTTAGGATTCGACTTGGGACCTCCCCAACCCTAGAATAGGTACCTTAACTCATCTTAGACTATCTGAACTTCTAGTTACTGGTAGATTGTGACCGGGTTTGGAATACTGTATCACCACTGGGGTTGAGAGTTGTCTCTTCTACCTATTTTTTATAGGTGAAGTTCTCTCTTTTGAGCTCTCTTGCCTCCCTCTACTTGCTATTTCTGCGGTTGAGGTTGAGCGTACTTCCTCGTCTACCTATGTTCTTCTATAGGTGAGGTTTATTTTTGTATACTTGCCCCTTCCTTTTGCTCGCTCCTTCTGTGGCTGAGGTTGAGCGTGGTCCCTCATCTACCTACGTTCTTCCGTAGGTGAGGTTTATTTTTGTATACTTGCTCCTTCCTTTTGCTTGCTGCTTCTGCGGCTGAGGTTGAGCGTGGTCCCTCATCTACCTACATTCTTCCGTAGGTGAGGACTATTTTTTGAATACTTGCCCCCTTCTTTTGCTAGCTGCTTCCCCGGTTGAGGTTGAGCATGGTCCCTCATCTACCTATGTTCTTCCATAGGTGAGGACTATTTTTTGAATACTTGCCCCCTCCTTTTGCTCGCTGCTTCTGCGGCTGGGGTTGAGCGTGGTCCCTCATCTACCTATGTTTTTCCATATGTGAGGACTATATTTTGAATACTTGCCCCCTCCTTTTGCTCGCTGCTTCCGCGGCTGAGGTTGAGCGTGGTCCCTCATCTACCTACGTTCTTCCGTAGGTGAGGTTCACTTTTGAGTACGTTACTCGTCTACCTACGTTCTTCCGTATGTGAGGTTCACTTTTGAGTACGTCCCTCGTCTACCTACGCTCTTCCGTAGGTGAGGTTTACTCTTGAACACTTACCCCTCTGTCTACGTTTTTTATAGAAGGGGTGTGTGTTTAGCCGATGTGTCCCCCGTCTACCTACGTTCTTCCGTAGGTGAGGTTCACTTTTGAGTACGTCCCTCGTCTACCTACGTTCTTCCGTATGTGAGGTTTACTCCTGAACACTTACCCCTTTGTCTACGTTTTTTTTGTAGAACGGGTGTGTGTTTAGCCGATGTGCCCCCCGTCTACCTACGTTCTTCCGTAGGTGAAGTTTACTTTTGAGTACGTCCCTCGTCTACCTACGTTCTTCCGTAGGTGAGGTTTACTCTTTTTCTTGGATGGGATACGCATCCTGACTCTGTTACCATCAAGACATTCTCCGCCCACGTGCTTCCGTAGGTAGAGTTAATTTGGCGTCCTACTTTGTTACTGCGTCCAGTAATTGTAGGAGTTCAAATATCTTAGAATGGCTTAATTCATTTTGCTGCCGTATCGCCGCCCGAGTTTTTTTTTCTCTGTGTGGATTTCCACGATTCTTCAGGAGCATTTCACGCTACACCCTACTGCCTTGGTGTGCTTCCGCCACTTTAACTTGTCAGGATTCTTTTTTCTACAGCCCTCCTGCGTGGGAAGAAAAAGTTGATTCCCTCCTGTCTTGGCGTACTTTTGCAATTCCAACTTGTCAGGGTTCTTCTTTCTATATCCCTCCTGCGTGGGAAGAAAATGTCGATCCCCTTGTTAAATCTGATCGACTTTTGTGCAAATGTCGATCTGAGTGATGCCCATCGACTTTTGCAAAAAAGATGATTTTTTGGGTCCTTGTATTGCTTCCTTTGCTAAAAGTCGATTCCTGACGCTTTGACAAAAAAGTCGAGTCCTTGTGCCGATCTTTGAAAGGGTTGTTCTTCTGATCGGTTTTACTTTTTTTTTGTCCTTTTGTGCAGTCCTGGGTCTATAAATAGAGCCCTTAGGTCCTCCTTTTCCTTCATCCATGGCTCTTCTTGTGAGTCTCTTTGCTGATTTCATTCAGGGAGAGATTGAGGAGCTGGATTGAATTTTGAATATTTTGGATTCTCGGTCCTCGGCCTTGGATCTTCCTTCTCTGCGCCAAATTATTGTTGAGCGGCAGAGTGTTGTCGTTGCGGCTAGGGAATCAATTTTCGAAGAATGGTCTGGTGGCGATCTTCCGCCTGCCTCTTCTTCTGCTGTCCCACCTCGTGGGTGACGTCGGAGGCGTCCCCGCCGCGGTGTTTCCCCGCTTGATCAGGTTCCTCGCCGCTTGCGTCGCCGTATCAATTTTAATTAGGAATTTGTAATATTTTTAATTCTTTTTGTTTGTAATTCTGAATAAAGATATTTCACCTTTTCTCTTACTTGACTTACACCTTTACTCTGAAGTACGTCGGTGTAGTTTGTGATGATCGAATTTTTAGAATGTCGATTTCTTAAAGTCGATTTTTTCTTCTGGTCAGTACCATCCTTTTCTGAAGATGTCGAAGTTTGTACAAAAAGTCGATCTTATCTCTCCCTGGAGATGTTGACGTTGTAAAAAAGTCGATCTCATATTTTTCTGAGGATGTCGATGTCGTGTGATGGCTGACCCTATCCTTTTCTGAAGATGTCGAAGTTTGTAGAAAAAGTCGATCTCATCTCTCCCTGGAGATGTCGACGTCGTATAAAAGTCGATCCCATCTTTTCCTGAAGATGTCTATCTGAATGATTGTGGAATGTCGATCCTGTCCTTCTTTTCTGAAGGTTTCGAATTTCAAGATAAATGTCGACGTCTATCCCCCCTCTGGGAATGTCGATCTGAATTTTCTGAGGAATGTCGATCCTGTCCTTCTCTTTTGAAGGTTTCGAATTCCAAGATAAATGTCGACGTCTATTCTCCCTCGGGAAATGTCGATCTGAATTTTCTGAGGAATGTCGATCCTGTCCTTCTCTTTTGAAGGTTTCGAATTCCAAGATAAATGTCGACGTCTATCCCCCCTCTGGGAATGTCAATCTGAATTTTCTGAGAAATGTCGATCCTGTCCTTCTCTTTTGAAGGTTTCGAATTCCAATATAAATGTCGACGTCTATCCCCCCTCTGGGAATGTCGATCTGAATTTTCTGAGGAATACCGATCATGTCCTTCTCTTTTGAAGGTTTCGAATTCTAAGATAAATGTCGATGCCTTTGTTCTAAAATGTCGATACCCTCTGGTCAGATTTTAAGGTTTTTCGCGGACTCGGTCGTCTTGGGCCTGCCGGGCCCGTGGGCTTTTCGGCCCAACGGGTGAACCCGGGTGAACAGTGCCTGCGACGGTTCGTATTCGACTTTCCCCTATAAATAGCAGAGGGGGAGTCGTTCGCTTCCCACCTACTTCCTTCGCTCTGAGGCATCGACTTTCGCGCTTCGACTTTCTAGTTCCTTCGCTTCGACTTCCAGCTTCTCCGCTTCGACTTCAGCCGTATGTAAGGCTTCGACTTTAGCCTTGGAGGTGCAACTTTCTGGGGTCCGATTTCTGTTTCGTCGGGCTCTTTTGAGGTTGCACTGGTTTCGACTTCCTTAAGGTCTGACTTTTCTTAAAGTCGGTCCATCTTCGAAGTTGTTCCCCTTTGGACTGTGGTCTTTGACTCCTTGTCATCGACTTTTCAGAGTTGGATCTATTTTTACTGGGATCGACTCTATGGGTTTAGCTTTTGCTCTCCCGAAGTGATACCCTTGCTCCGACTTCTTGAATCGGATCTACTGGGATCGACTTCCTGAGACCTCTGTCTTCTGAAGTTGCCTTCCCTGTGATTTGACTTTCTGGAGTCCGACTTTTGTCGTCGACTTTCTGAAGTTGTATCACCGCGGGGATCGACTTCCTGGTATAACTAACTTTTTTGGAGTTAGTTTTCCGAAGTCTTCTTTCCTCGTATTATAGTGCGATTCCCTGAAGTCCGAATCGACTTCTTCTTGGAATCGACTTTTGCAACCTAAAAACAACCAACTAATCGAAGTGTTATCTATTTTGTGCAGGTTGTGATCATGTCTTCTGATAAGGATATTCGGCAAGACCTTCCTCTTAACGAGGAGCGGTATATTATTGTTAGCCCTCAGGTTGAGACTAACGCTGTGGTTGAGCCTGGAACTGAGCTGCCTTCCTCCTCTCCTGTTGGAAGTAAGCGAAAATTTCTTACTGCTCGCCGTATGCGAAAGTCTGTTCCTAGTAAGTTTTTTTTCTTTTTCGTAACTTACTTTTCATTTGTTTTTTGTTTGTAGGTTCTTCCTACTCTTCCTCCTCGGGTTCGGGTTCCTCTAGCTCAGGGTCTTCTTCTACATTCAGTTCTGGGAGTTCGGGTTCCTCTTCTTATAGTTCTTCCTCTCCTGAACGGGATGTAGAAGTCGGGGGCACTCCTCCTTCCACCACCGGGACTCCACTGTCCACCGTCATTGTTTTGGCTTCCATTCCGGAGGATGTCCCTGTTGTTGAAGCACCTCCCCTGGCCGCGAACGATTCTTCCCAACTTCCTCCCGAAGCCTATGGTCAAAACATTCACGTGTTAGAGGACTCTCCCTTAGGTTATCCTCCCGAGACAGAGGAGAAGTACCCTTTTCCGTCTCCTCTTGAGGAGAGAGGCGCACCATCCTTCTATCGGGAGATGGATGGCTCTTGGCGTCAGTGGTCTGTTCTCATCCGTAATGGTTTTCATGTTGTCCCCATCCTTGACCAGGGCGAGTATGGGACTGGGTATGGTTCCTTCTGCTCTATCTCCCTGAATGACATTCCGGGCTACCCTTTGTCCTCCAATGCGGGTAGATATTCTAACACCCTTTCCTTAGACGCAGCTCAGAGGACTTTACGGGGCCTAGAGCTTAGAGAGAGAGTATACTGGGCCTACCCTTCTGAGAATACAGGTGATGTGCCCACCTATTTCATGTTGGCACTTCACCGTATCTACTTCACTAACTTTCCGATCCTTCCGATCCCTTCCTTGGTTAGTGAAATCCTTTTGTATTCTGGGTTGTGCATCTCTCAAATGGGTGCCTTCTTCTTCTTCTATATCAGGGGTTTTATAAATATCCTTAGGGATGCTGGCATAGTTCCGACTACTCGGTTGTTCTTCCACTTCTTCTTCTTTCAAAATCCGAAAAAGGGCAGCCCTTTTATTGCATGTGTCAGCCGTGCCTCTTCTGTTCAACACTCTTCTCTCTTGAAAGATCCTCCGACTAGGCGGAATAAGAGCGAGTTCATTTTTGTGGATTGCAGGCTATGTCCGGGTAGCCGACTTCTTCCTGCATCCAGTAGTGAGCGTAGACCCACTTCCCGTCCTATTTTGACATCGGACGAGAGAGCTTTTGTACAAAGGCTAGCCTTCCTTCACCCCATCGCCGTGCCTGTCGGTCACGCGATAGAAGATACTTTTAACCGACAAGATTCTCCTTTCTTTTTTGATTACCTACTTTTTGTGCATGTTTATTAATTCTGTTTTTATTTCTCGCAGATTTTTATTTGCACAATCATGGAGGTGTCCCTGAACGCGTGGGACAAAACGAAATTGGCACGAAGGTATATGTACCTGCCTCCAAGCCTTCTGACGCCCGACACCTGAGGCATCGTGCCCACGAGAATTCTTACCGGGCTGATTCCCCTCCTCCTGCTGGTGAGGATCAAGTTAATGAAGAGGAGGCACCCGTGAAGACTCCCCCTGCGCAGTCTGCTGCTGCTAAGCTTGCTTCTTTCTTCCGTTCGCCGGAAGAAGAGCGGGAAAAAGATGCTGAGAAGGGAGCCCAGTCGGAGGGGTCGGAGGGGAGAAAAAGCCGATCTGAGAAGAGGAAGACCCCTCCTCCAAGAACTGACCCCTCTCCTCCGAAGAAAGCGAGGAGACACTCCCCTCGGCGACGAACTCCTCCTCGATGGAGGTATAATGTTTGGGAGTCCTCCCGGGGTCGTTGCACGTATGCCTCTACCCGGGAGACTCAGCTGCCGGGGTATCAAGGTTCCCATCCTCGGAATTATGGGACCAAGTTTCCGCTTGTTGCTGATACGGATGCCGCCCGAACTACGTTGCAGACCATATCTGCGTATCCGATGGACCGACTTATCGAAGAAATCGGACAAAATCTAAATAATAAAAGTGCTCTTGTTTTTACTTTTATGATGAGCTTGTTCTTACTTATTTTTCCTTTCATAGCTCGCCTATCTGTTTCAAGGCCGTCTCTCCTCCCTGTCTCGTCTTCGCGATTATCAATCCCTGGAAGACGAGTTGAAGAAAGTCAAGCGCAGGTGTAAAGATTTAGAGGACGAAGTTCAGCAGAAAATTTAGGATGCCTCTACTCTTTCTACTACTAACAAGAAGTTGGCTGGGGATTGGGCTACTCAGCGCAAACTTGTGGATGACGAGAGACGAGAACTCTCCAAAGTTCGTGGGGAGTTGGGGGCTACACAGATTGAGCAAGATGTCGAGCGGGCCAAGGTTATGATAAAGGATGCTATAATCCAAGAGGTCACCAAGCAATCTGAAGCAACTGAAGAGACCCTTCGTTCTATCATAGATTTGTAGCCTGGGTAGCTTGAATTTTAGAGGTGCTTGTTTCACCATTAATGATTTATGCAGGGCATCCATGCCCACAAGCCAGTTCAGGACTTCGCCTCCTTCTCCTTCTGTGTCTCCCGTGCCTTCTTCGTACACGGGTTTTTTGGGAGGAAGTTTAGATTGCTCCTCTGGCTTACGGAGTGGCAATGCGTTAGAGCGTGCTGCCTTATGGCTTGACACCTCCTATTGTGCCTTAGCCTGCTTTGATGTTTGAGCCTTTGAATGGAATATTGATGCTTTGGATTTTTCAATATTCTTCAGTTTTTCGCTCATTTTTGCTATGGTCTTTTTCATTTTCTCCAGCTCTTTGATGAAGCACTGAATCTGCTACCAGGGCTCGCGGTGGTGCGAGGTTGATGCCGGAGGCTTTGGAGTCCACGACGCACGCTCTACGTCAAAATACCTGCAAGTGAAACTAGGCGATTCTAATGAGACTCGCCGAGTTTCGTAGTGTAGTGCTCTGGTGTGAGAGTGGAACTTGAATCGTGCCTTTGAGTGTACCCTTAGGACCCCTTTTATAGGGTCTCGGAGGGCGCACTCATCGGCGGAGATCGCGCCTATGGTCATATATGGTAACATTTATGACGTTGGCTGACGCCGAGTAACGGTCGTAAGTCGCCGATTCAGGTATGGAAGTCACCTAGTTAAGGGCAACTCGGCAAGTTTCTAGAGCCAAGATGTACAGTCTACCATACTGCCGATCTTGCCTTAACTCGGCGAGTTATCCTGTATGTCGGTGACTTGGTAGTCCAATCGGGCGACTTTACGGGTTAACTCGGCGATCTGGACGATGAACGTGTTCCGCACGGTAGGAGCTCTCCGGGGGTCCTGCCATAGCGACGGAGCCCTAGTCCTTGTTGAGAGGCGTTGATGGGTAGTGACTGGTGTAATTAGGCATGTCTCACCAGTACTCCCCCCTGAAGAGAGCACAAGAAACATGGTGTACCACCAGTACCCCCCCGTCAAGCAAGGTTCAAAGTGTTTGATCCAGCACCAAGGCCAAAGCGACAAGATGAGATCGAATCATCCGCCCACAGTGACGTAATGATTCAGAATCCATAGGCCAAAGCGACAAGAATGGATCGAGTTCCAGCGGTAACTCATGTTTATAGTCCTTCCCTGATCAGGGGCGACTGCACTGTGTTATCGAGGCCGAAGCGACAAGATAAATTCCGGCCAAAGCGACGGAATCGATTAAGGCTATTTAGCGACATAATCGGGTTCTTGCCAGAGCGATAGAATCAAGTTCTAGCCGAAGCGATAGAACTAATGTTTATAGTCCACTCTGATCAAGAACGACTTAAAGTCCGCAACGACGGCCCCCTTCGAGGCTTTTTAGTGACAAGATGGGTTGAGAATCGTTAAGGCCAAAGCGACAGAACGATCTCTAGTGTATCAAGGCAGAATGCGACAAGATTCTTGGACTCATTATTAGAGTCTTATTCTGGCCAAAGCGACAGAATAATACCTGCAAAAAAGAAAACGTCCTGCAAAACAACAAAAGAAAACATCCTGCAAAACAACTAGATCAGTCTGAAAACGCATATGATTATTGACCGAAAATACCTCTTGCAATACTCTTTTCCTTATTTTAGCCAATGCTCGGTGAATCTGGCCGAAGCGACAGACTGACCGTGCTTATGTATGACGACTTCTGGCCAGAGCGACAGAAGTGTCGGGAGAGCTTGTGATACTCCCCCCTGAGTGTTGACGATCTCTAGCCAAAGCGATAGAAATGTCGGGAGAGCTTGTGATACTCCCCCCTGAGGTTTCACAATTTCAGGCCGGAGCGACAGAAAAGTCGAAAGAGTTTGTGATACTCCCTCCTGAGTTTTGACAATCTCTAGCCAAAGCGAATAGAAATGTCGGGAGAGCTTGTGATACTCCCCCCCGAATTTTGACAATTTCCGGCCGGAGCGACAGAAAAGTCGAGAGAGTTTGTGATACTCCCTCCTGAGTTTTGACGATTTCTAGCCAAGGCGATAGAAATGTCGGGAGAGCTTGTGATACTCCCCCCCGAATTTTGACAATTTCCGGCCGGAGCGACAGAAAAGTCGCGAGAATTTGTGATACTCCCTCCTGAGTTTTGACGATCTCTAGCCAAAGCGAATAGAAATGTCGGGAGAGCTTGTGATACTCCCCCCCGAATTTTGACAATTTCCGGCCGGAGCGACAGAAAAGTCGAGAGAGTTTGTGATACTCCCTCCTGAATTTTGACGATTTCTAGCCAAGGCGATAGAAATGTCGGGAGAGCTTGTGATACTCCCCCCTGAGGTTTGACAATCTCTAGCCAAAGCGATAGACATGTCGGGAGAGCTTGTGATACTCTCCCCTGAAGTTGTGGAAGGGGGCTTGTGATTTTCCCCCTAATATACTGAATATATCCTAAGTCGGCGACTTAAGGTGTTAACTCTTCGACTTAGCATTGGAGGTATTTTTGAGAAACCTGGAGGTTCGCTGACCTGGATCGGCGATTTTCCTATAAACTCGGCGAGTCTTAGTATGAGCTGGCGGATCTCTTCGAGAATCCTTAGGATCTTGGGAAATATTTGCAAATTTTCCAAGTATGGAAATTTCCTCCTCGTATCCCGTGATTTATGCTCAAACTCGGCGAGTTTTCGAGAGACTCGCCGAGTTTGCGGATTTGGAGATCAATTAGCGATTTTTCTTCGCGTAATTTGTAGATTCTCCGAGGAATTTTTGCAATTTGCCCAGGGTCTATAAATAGTGAGTCGGCTATTTTAATCCGCACACCACTTACCCTGATTTTGCTTAAACCCTAATCCCTTTCTAAGTCGTCGAGCTTCTTCATAATTCGCCGACTTTCATCACAATCACCAGATTTTTTCACCAAGTCGCCGAGTCTACTTTTAAATCGCCGACTTATGGCAGACGAACCGTTTCTCCCTAGATTGACAATGTCGGAGACCGAAACTCTGGTCGCCGACATACTGAACGATGATATAGATGAAGGCCTGACGGGGGTGCTCGACACCGTCGAGTCTCCGATTCCCTCGTCTTCGCGCGGTGGGTCGGAGATTCCGGCTGTCGATGCGCCTCAAGACGTCAGGTTCCTTGCTACTGCCCGCGAGTTGCTCTGGCTGACTCCTGAAAACTCGCCGAGTTCCCAAAAGAAATCGGCGAGTTTGACGGATGATTCCCTGGCTCTGGTCGTGGCAGAGCCTTCTGTTCAACCGGGTGAGATCCCCCCGACTCTTGCAGCTAAGTCGGCGAGTCCCCTTGGGAAGTCGCCGGCCAAAGGCAAGGGGGGTGTCCCCATGTTTAAGAGACCTCGCCGAGTAATTCAACTCGGATCGGCGAGTTCCGTACCAATATCGGCGAGTCTGGACCCTAAGTCGCCGATGTTGCCCCCAAACTCGGGGGCTGAAGTTGAAGATTTTCCACCTATCCAAGTGGTGGATGTTGATAGGCCGGATCATGAATCTGAGAGGCCGAAGAAGAGAAAGAGGAAGCACCCTAAACATGCTAGGGATTCTTCCGAAAAACCTACCACCACAAGTGCCCCCGTTCCTCATATTTATGGGATGGGTGGTAGAGGAAAGATACACTTCCCCTCTGCGGAGGATGTAAGGGTGCCTGAGCCCTTTGACTATACTCAGGACATTCCAGTTGAACAAGGCCCGAGCCGAAGCCGCGATGATAGATCGAACACTCCTCCTCCTCCTATGAAAATGGATAAGGACGGAGATCATGTGAACCTCCCATTCTACGAGGGAGTGGAGAACCACACTGGCTATGCTCACTGCGAAACTCTGCCGGGTGGTGAGATCAGACTGTTGCCCCTTTGTGATACTGACAAGGGGTCTTTTGAAGAATTTTCTGTCAATGCGCCTCTCGTGCCTCAGAACGAGACTGCGCATCCATTTTCGATAACTTCAGCACTTGAAGCCCGTGAGATTCTTCGCGGGATTCGCATATCTGGGCACCTGCGATTCTGGGGATCGCAATATCAGCCCGCGAATCTGCCCCCAGCCGGGTTTCAAGCCACCCCCCGCCTCTACTTCAGACACTTCTCGATGCTGCCTATTCCAGCACTGATGAGTGAAGTGCTTCTTCACGGGGGGGTGTCGCTGTCGCAGATGCAGGCAGCTTTCTTTGTATATCTGAGAGGATTCTCCAACATCTGTTGGAGTCTGAACATACCCGCGACCGCCGCCTTATTCTTCTGGTTTTTCAAATTTGTGAAGGCACCCGCTTCCGAATCTGGTTGGTTGAGGTTAGCGAAGCGGTTCAGCGGAAGAGAGCTGATAATAGAACTCCCCACTAACTATGGGCCTCAGTGGAAGAGCGAGTTCTTCTTTGTTGAATCTATTTTTGTACGCGGGAGCCGCGAGAGGTGGGCCAACGCTCGCCGCGTACATCTGGATGTTCCTTGCGCCCTGAGCAAGGCTGAACTGAAGCGGGTGAAGAAGATCTCTTCTGCTCTCGCTTCTTTTGAATGTGGGCAAGGAGTTCCTTTCGCTTTGTGCCAGCGAGAGGACTTTACTTTTTCTGATGTGGCACATTACCTGCGGTCAGAGGACCCTTCTGGCAACCCGATAAAGAAGAAGAAGGGTGCGCATCTATACCGCGAGGCGGTCCTTCCACACTTGGCCGTGAGACTTCGCGGCGCTAAGCTGATTAGAGAACGGAAGGCCCAAGAGACTGGCCCCCGCAGAACCTTCGAGACTGGGTCGAGCTCGAGGTCTGTTCCTGAGTTCGCCCCCTTCCGCACCACATTTGACTATCCGGGCTTTTTTGCCGACGAAGGGGTGCGGACGAAGGCTGCCCAGCTGCTTCTGACTAAGCCTGGGGACTGGATACGCGAAGAGCTTGGAAAAGCTATATCTGCTGTAAGTGATTCGCAATCACCTTTCATTTATATTTGTTTCATTTTATTTTACTAATTGATTGTTTTGTTTTGTAGGTCGCGTATTTATCGAATGCAACCATTGGGATGCAATTTGCAAACGACACACTCCGTTCTCACATAGGAGTATAATAAGCTTGATGACAAATATCAAGCTGTCTGCAAAGAGGTGTGGTCGTTGAGGAAGACCCTCCAACGGAATAAGAAGTTGGAGGAACAAGCTGCTGAGCACGAGAAAGCGATAGCGGCGAAAAACAAAGAGTGCGCTGCGCACCGATCTGAAATTGCTGATCTTCGCCGAAGCTGTGACTCTCTGAAAGAAAATGAGTCGCTTCTCGCTGCTGCTCGAAAACGAATTGATATGCTGAAGACGCAGCTGGACGTGGAAGTGGGAAATGCGATGATTTCTGAAACGCAGATTCAGAAATTGCAAGTTGAAGTTTCTGAGTCCACTTCCGCTTTAAAGGACTTACAAGATCGCTTCTCTCGATCCACGGAGGAGTCGAAGAAGATGAAGGAAGCTCTGGACGCTTCTTCTGAGAAGGTGAAGGACTTGGAGTTCGAAGTTGATGGTCAATCCGATCAACTCCAAGAAGTGAACTTTTTCGGACCTCACGTTTTTACGAGTCTGCCTGCCAACTACATTTCAGATATTATGGTATAGCTAGAAGAACATCCTGAAGTGCAGCTGGAGCACAAGGAAGCCTTGGATAAGATCAAGAGCGATGTTCGTAACGCGAGGAAAGAAGAGGATTAGAATAGAACTATGTAACAGCTTCTCTTCTTGTAATTTATATTTTGTGTTAATGAAATCACCTTTTTTGGCTAATGTGTTTTTAGAGTTAAACTAGATTCATAAATCGTAACTTAGTCGCTCTGGACGTAAGTTAGATTCTTAGGACATAGGTTTAGTCGTAGTAATCGTAGATGGATCTAAACACAAATCGTAACCTAGTCGCTTTTGAACGTAAGTTAAATTCTTTCAACTTTACTTAGCCACTTAGGACGTAGGTTTAGTTGAACTTAAACTAGATTCACGAATCGTAACTTAGTCACTTTTGGACGTAAGTTAGATTTCTAGGACATGAGTTTGGAAAAACTCGACTTAATTAGATTCTCAAATCGTAACTTAGTCGCTTTTGGACGTAAGTTAGATTCTTAGCCACTTAGGACGTAAGTTTGGGCAAACTCAACTTAACTAGATTCCCAAATCGTAACTTAGTCACTTTTGGACGTAAGTGAACTTAAACTAGATTCACAAATCGCAACTTAGTCGCTTTTGGACGTAAGTTAGATTCCTATCCATAAGTTTGGAAGAACTCGACTTAACTACATTCCCAAATCGTAACTTAGTCGCTTTTGGACGTAAGTTAGATTCTTAGCCACTTAGGACGTAAGTTTGGGCAAACTCGACTTAACTAGATTCCCAAATCGTAACTTAGTCGCTTTTAGACGTAAGTTAGATTCTTAGTCACTTAGGACGTAAGTTTGGGCAAACTCGACTTAACTAGATTCCCAAATCGTAACTTAGTCGCTTTTGGACGTAAGTTAGATTCTTAGTCACTTAGGACGTAAGTTTGGGCGTATGAATCGTAGTTAAACACGATAGGCGAAAGTGGTTTGATATCCACTAGTTTTTGATTCGCTCGTGCGAATAAGAGTTGTGGTCGCAACGCGTGTCTGAATTGGACCTATTTATTCTAACCCTGGATTTGAACCCTTGACGATGTAGTCGACTCCTATCCTAGTGACGGAGTGACTTGTTGATCAATATCAAGGCTTTTTAGCGACAAGATTGGATGGGATTATTAGGGCCGTAGCGACGGAATGATCTTTGTTCTACTGAGGCCAAAGCGACACAATAGATTTAGGGTATCCATACGGGTTAGAATGCGTATATATATTTTATAATTAGCTAACATACATACTAGGAAAACTAAAGAAAATAAACTTGATGCTTGTGAGTACTATGCGTAGTACTGCTGCATGTTGTCCGCATGCCAGGTGTTAGGAATCATTGCTCCATCCAGTCGTTGTAGGCGATAAGCTCCTGGCCTTATCTCCTCCTTAACGATGTAGGGACCTTCGGAGTTGGAAGATAGTTTATTTCTTGGCCTATTCCTTTCTGTTATGCTAGCCCGTAGGGCTCTTACTCGTTGTGCGATATGCCCATAGGATTTTGCACAACTTGTCTGCCCAGGTTCCTTTGGCTGACTCCCGCCTGTCGGGAGTGAGTGTTTGACGCTTCTGGCGTCGAGCTGGAATGGATGAGCCGACGTTCAGTTTGTGCGCGCAATCTGTGTCGGTGCCTCACCCCCCCGAACGAACCTGCCCTGGTGCTCTTCCAGGACAGTCACAGCTTGGCTTTTAAGGCAGGGGGTACTAGTGCCACTTGCCAACGGATCCACCACCAAATATCATATTGATGGTCTTCCGCTGGCGGTTCTCGCTGTTGTCACTGTCTGGCAAAGGAGAGCGTGGACGCTTCCCCTTTGTGTCAGGTTTGCAGTTGTCTTGTCCTCGGGAGTTCTTGACGAAGTTGCCAAGTTCTCCCTTTGAGATCAACTGCTCGACGAAAGACGAGAATTCCCTGCAGTTATCTGTTAGGTGGTCGCAGTCTTTGTGAAATTCACAGTATTTCCCAGATTGCATGCGGCCCTCTTTGCCTGCAGGGTCTAAAGAACGAGGGACAGGTAGATCCGCTCGGCTCTTTAGCTTCTCAAACAGCTCGCCTTTTCTGATAGTAAGCGGGGTGTTTCTCTTCCATAGTGGAATTACACCCTTTGGCTTGCTGGTTGAGGCTATGTATACCTTGTTATCATGCCTAGGCTTCCATTCTTTTTTGGAAGTCTCGGCCTTGTTACTGGTATACTTGTTGGAGGTGTCGTGGAAATTGTTATTTCCACTGTACCCCTTCCTCTCAAACTTAGGTTTTTGGAAGCTAGGAGTCCCAAGTTCAGCTAGCTTGTTCTCGTCCTCCTCTTCCACCTCAATGTACAATTGAGCGCGTTGGAAGAGGTCGGGTAGAGAACTCACCTTGCAGAGAGTCAGATTTTGGGCCAGAGGGGAGTAGGGGACTAATCCTCTAATGTATCCCGCTATGGCCACACTCGGGATTAGGTCGTTCACCTCTGTCATCATAGTGGTGAACTTGACCGTATAGTCCCTCAGAGACAGTTTGTCCTGTCTCAGTGCCAGGAGTGCGTTGGCACTATATTTTATCCTTATCATCCCCACGTGTTGGGCGATGAATTTGGATGAGAGGTCTGCAAAACTAGTGACTGAGCCAGCTGGCAGACTAGAGAACCATCGATACGCGCTGCCCTTGAGAGTGCCGGGGAATGCCCGACACAGCAGCCCATCATCAATGGTTTGCGGTTCCAAGACGTTGAGGTAGAGGTTCACGTGATCTTGTGGATCACTTGAACCGTCGTATGCCTCGATTCTTGGTACCCGCCAGTTGGGTGGGAAAACTCCCTTTAAAACGTCCTCGCTAAGAGGAGCACTTTTAACCCTCAGGATTTCGTGCGGGTTGCCGACAGCTGGGTCGGTGGCCAACTTCCGCCGAAGATCCTCTACGAACCGAGTAGTAAGAGTCCTTTCGGAGCGACTCTTACTGAGTCCCGTTTTGGGACGGGAACTCTGTTTTTTCTCCGCAGATGGAGAATAGATGGACCCAGATTCATCCGCTCCTTCACGGATGGTGGTGGTCCTATGACTCCTCGCTTGCTCGAGGTTGGTCATCCTTCTTTCAATGTTGTCCATGAAACTGAACAACCTTTCTTCCAAGGTGGGTGGAGCTTTGGGCACTATGTGTTCCTCGACGAGAGGAGGAACCGAGTTTGTTCCGACAGGTTGAGCATTGTCGGGTCCCTTTGGTCGGGATTGCTCACCCTATTCCAGCTCAGTTGCTGGTATTTTTCCCTTACTTCTTGTGGCGTAAGGGTGCTTTTGCTTTTCGATGATTGCCATGAAAACAAAAGCGAAGAAGTACCAGAGCAGAGAGGTACCTGACTGAGCCTGTTGGAAAAACAGGAGCTAAGTCGGCGAGTTAAGTGTTAACTCGGCGAGTTAGGGGTTTTCCCGAATAAGGTCGTGGACAACACTCTTAGCTAGCAGACGATATTCCGGATCGGGCGATTCTCAAGGATAAGTCGGCGATTTAAGGGTAAATCGGACGTTAACCGAGAATCGGACGTTAACCGAGAATCGGACGATCTAAGTCGGCGATTTTTTGACAAACTCGGCGAACTCTTGGGAGAGCTCGAGCCTGATTTTTAAAAAATCATGATTACGACGGGATACCGGTGGTTCGGTAGTCCCACAGACGGCGCCAGCTGATGAAGCACTGAATCTGCTACCAGGGCTCGCGGTGGTGCGAGGTTGATGCCGGAGGCTTTGGAGTCCACGACGCACGCTCTACGTCAAAATACCTGCAAGTGAAACTAGGCGATTCTAATGAGACTCGCCGAGTTTCGTAGTGTAGTGCTCTGGTGTGAGAGTGGAACTTGAATCGTGCCTTTGAGTGTCCCCTTGGGACCCCTTTTATAGGGTCTCGGAGGGCGCACTCATCGGCGGAGATCGCGCCTATGGTCATATATGGTAACATTTATAACGTTGGCTGCCGCCGAGTAACGGTCGTAAGTCGCCAATTCAGGTATGGAAGTCGCCTAGTTAAGGGCTAACTCGGCGAGTTTCTAGGGCCAAGATGTACAGTCTACCATACTGTCGATCTTGCCTTAACTCGGCGAGTTATCTTGTATGTCGGCGACTTGGTAGTCCAATCGGGCGACTTTACGGGCTAACTCGGCGATATGGACGATGAACGTGTTCCGCACCGTGGGAGCTCTCCAGGGGTCCTGCCATAGCGACGGAGCCCTAGTCCTTGTTGAGAGGCGTTGATGGGTAGTGACTGGTGTAATCAGGCATGTCTCACCACTCTTCTATGGGCATCTTTACGAACCCACGAGTGGCTTCTGATGCTGAAGCCCTTGCTTCCTGGTTACTCACAGGTTTTTCCTGGGGTTTTTCCTTCTGAGGTGGTTCTTCCGGTGTTTTTCCTTCTCAGCAAGGAGTAGTATGGCCTCATCTATTGCCTGTAGTGTGAGGTTCAAATTCTCCCCTTCTGTTGATGCTTGGGGGGTTTGCTCAGGCTCACCCTCAGGTTCAGCCTCAGGTCAAGTGGGAGTCCTTTTATTCTTGTTGCCCTTGGGTGGTCGGCCCACTGGTCTTTTAGTTTTTGAGTTGCCAGACTTTTGCTCTGGCGCCTCCTGAGAATTTGCTCCTCCTTGGGAAGTACTTCGTGTTACCACCATCCTGGAGTGTTCGACTTTTTTTTTTTTTAAAAGTCGATTCCTTTGCACTTGCGTAATTCCTTGGAAGTCGTAGCATGAAAGCGTGGCTCCTTGAGGAATCGACTTTTTCCTTTGGAAGAAAAAGTCGATCTTCTGAAAAGTCGATCCCTTGCTGGCTGATTTCCTCGCAAGACTCCCTAGCTGGCGACTTGGAAAAAAGTCGATCCCTTTTTTCGAAAAAGTCGAGGAGCTTTTGTCGTGAGTATTTTTGAATCACAGACGGCGCCAACTGATGGGGGTGAAACCCGACCAGTACTCCAAGACGCACAAGCAAGCACCAAGCAGGGAACTCCGCGGGAAATCGGACCGGAACTCAAGTGCGCAGAGCTCTGCTTCACTAGGACTCCTTTTGCTCCAAATGACCTGCCTTTAATGAGTGGGGGATGCCTCCTATTTATAGGGATTCTTATGGGGGTAATCTGGTCATTTGGGCAGTAACCGCCTAACTGTGTAACTGATCAGATCGAGGCCCAAGGTCGACTTTCCAGAGATCGACTTTCTGGGGATCGACTTTCCTGGTGATCGGCTTTATTCAGAAGTCGATCCTCAGGAAAGTCGATCTTCCTAGGATTCGACTTGGGACCTCCCCAACCCTAGAATAGGTACCTCAACTCATCTTAGGCTATCCGGACTTCTAGTTGCTGGTAAGTTGTGACCGAGTTCGTGATACTGTATCACCACTTGGTGATGGATCACAAAACATCATATGATTATTGGAACAAACTAGAAGTGCATCTCTTACCAAATTTGACGGTTCATACTCAGAGTATATGGGATAAGATGAGATATCTGAAGAAAACTGAAGAACAGTCTACGAGCGAGTTTGTGATTCAAGTTAGAGCTCTGGCAGATAGTCTTTTCGAAACTGGAGATAGAGTCTCTGATCGAGACATGGTTGGTTTTGTTGGGGATGGTTTGAGCAAAGAATATCGATTATTCATGTGTTTCATTCATTCTCAACCAAAGATGCTCTTTGAAGAATTTTTTCATCTGATTGTCAAGGAAGACCTATATATGAAAAGATACTCAGACGACATACCTCAACCTTCTGGTTTTGCTGCTAAATCGAAAAAGTTCTATACTCAAGATAAACGTAGAAATGATTCTAAATTACACAAAAATAGCCGTTGGAAAAGAACTCCTAAGTCTTCAAATTCTGTAGTGTGTCAATTATGTGATAAGGTTGGTCATTCAGCCAAGACTTGCATAAAAGGACTTAAAGTGTTTGCGGCTATAGAAGATTCTGAAGAGCCATCTGAAGGTCATTGGCTTCTTGATTCTGGTGCTTCAAATCATATGACTCCTGATTTGGAAGCTTTATCCGACACATGAGTACTCAGGTAAAAATAAAATCATTATAGGAAATGGACTTGGATTATCTATTTCTCACATTGGCACAACCAAATTAAATTTCACTACAAGAAAGAAGGCTTTTTCTGACCAACTCTAGCGACCAACTTCGAGGTTGGTCGCTTATAGTTGATATTTTGAGACCACTTTTGAAGTTGGTCGCTTATAGTTGACTTTTTGAGACCACTTTTGAAGTTGGTCGCGAAGTTGGTCGCGATGAAAGCGACCAACAGTTTGGTCGCTTATAGTTGACTTTTTGAGACCACTTTTGAAGTTGGTCGCTTTACACTATAGGCGACAAACTTCGCGACCAACTCCGAAGTCGGTCGCCAATTTGAAGATGAAAACGACCAACAGTTTTGTCGCTTAACACTTTTTTAATAAAAAAATTAAAATGCGACCAACTTGTTAGCTACAAGTTTGGGGATAGCTTTCCTTTAGTTTGGTCTATCCTTGTGAATCTTCCGTTCCTTAGCACTAAGTCCTCTAGACTTATCTTTTTTTCGTTTACCTTTTGGTTATGGTAATGAGCTGTTCTCCTTTTATATGTTAAGTCTCTCATTGCTGCGGCTTCTCTCAACTCTTCGCATCTTTCTTTGGCCAGTAAGATGACTAAGTTGCTGTCATCTGGGTTGAATTTCGCAACCCGTGTTGTTGGCCATAACAATTCCGCTGGGGCAACTGCATCTATCCTGAAGGCCAGGGTGATTGGTGGATGTCCCGTTGGGGTCCGTACGGTCGTTCTGTACGGCCACATTGTTTCCGGTATTAAGTCTGCCCATGATTCTGGGTTGTCCCATACTTTTCTTTTAAGTATAGATGTTATTGTTCGGGTTGTAGCTTCGACCTGTCCGTTCGCTTGTGGATGATATACTGGAACGATGCTTAACTTTATCCCACTATCCTCGCAGAACTTCTTTACTTTTTTCCCAATGAACTGTGTCCCGTTATCTGTTATTATTTATAACGGGACACCAAATCTACAGATGATATTTCTAAAGATAAATTGAATAACGTTTTGCTCCGATATTGTATTTGATGGCTCTACTTCTGCCATTTAGTGAAATAATCGACCGCAACAAATAGAAACTTTCGACCCCTCGATGCTACCGGAAAGGGTCCTACGATATCCAATCCCCATCGGGCAAATGGCACTGGTGTTGTAATAGGGTTCATTATGCTGGATGGCTTTCTTTGAATGTTCGCTTGTTTTTGGCATTCATTGCAGCTTCTTACCAATTCCTTAGAGTCCTTGTCTATTTGTGGCCAATAGTACCTTTGTCTTGCTACTTGCTTTCCCAATATTTTGGCCCCTGGTGTGGACTACATGCTCCACTATATGCACTTGTTAATATCTCTTTTCCTTCTTCTCGTGTTACACAAATCCGTAAGGGAATGTTGTCCTCCACCTCCTTACGGAAAAGATCGTCCCCTACAACCGTGAACCAGGCTGCTTTATTTTTTAATTTTCTTTCTTCCATCGGATCCGCTGGAATTATTTCTTTTGTAATATAGTTTTTGATGGGTGTTCTCCAGTCTACTTCCTTCTTACATATTTCGTTAATTTTCTTTTTTAAAAAATCAAAATTCAATTTTACTACCAACATAAATTTAAAAAAATAAAAAAGGCGACCACTCAGTTGGTCGCATGATTTTTTTTAAAAGGTGATCAACCAGTTGGTCCTTTAAATATTTCAAATTTTTTTAAAAAAATATCTTCCAATTTTCGCGACCAAAGTGGTCGGTCGCATGATTTTTTTTTTAAAAGGCGACCAACCAGTTGGTCCCTTAAATATTTCAAAATTTTTTAAAAAATATCTTCCAATTTGGCGACCAAACTGGTTGGTCGCCTAAATTAAAAAATATATATAAATAAATAAAACAATGCGACCTACTAAATTGGTCGCCTGATTAAAAAAATTTAAATTTGAAAATTAAAAAATATGGCGACCAACCAGTTGGTCGATTAAATATTCCGTAAGTTTAAAAAAATTATAATTCGCATGAATAAAAAAATTAAAATTTGAAAATTGAAAAATATGGTGACCAACCAGTTGGTCGCTTAAATATTTCGTAAGTTTAAAAAAAAAATTCAAGTCGTGACCAACCTGTTGGTCGCTTATATATTTCGTTATTTTTTTTTTAAATTCAATTTTACTACCAACATAAATTTTAAAAAAAATAAAAGGGGACCACTCAGTTGGTCGCATGAATTAAAAAAAAAAGGCGATCAACCAGTTGGTCGCATGAATTTTTTTTGAAAAAGGCGATCAACCAGTTGGTCCCTTAAATATTTCAAAATTTTAAAAAAATATCTTTCAATTTGGCGACCAAACTGGTTTGGTCGCCTAAATTAAAAAAATATATAAATAAATAAAACTATGCGACCAACTAATTAAATTGGTCGCCTGATTAAAAAAATTTATATTTGAAAATTAAAAAATATGGCCGACCCTTAAATATTCCGTAAGTTTTTAAAAAAATTGCAATTCGCCTGAATAAAAAAAATAAAATTTGAAAAATATGGCGACCAACTATTTCGTAAATTAAAAAAAAAATCAATTCGTGACCAAGGTTGGTCGCCTGAATTAAAATATATATAAAAATAAATAAAACACAATGCGACCAACCAGATTGGTCGCCTGGTCTAAAATTAAAAAACAATGCGACCAATCTAGTTGGTGCCTGATTAAAATTTTAAAAAAATATTAATAATTAATATTTAAAAGAAATAAAAATAAAACGACCAACCTAATTAATATAAAAAATGACCATCTAATTTTTTTACTTCAATAATTATAGTCCCACATCTGTGGGGAATATATATTTTTTTAACTTTATATACTTAACTCCCCCGGCAGCTGAGTCTCCCGGGTAGAGGCATACGTGTAACAACCCCGGGAGGACTCCCCAACATGATACCTCCGTCGAGGAGGAGTTCGTCGCCGAGGGGAGTGTCTCCTTGCTTTCTTCGGAGGAGAGGGGTCAGTTCTTGGAGGAGGGGTCTTCCTCTTCTCAGATCGGCTCTTTCTCCCCTCCGACCCCTCCGGCTGGGCTCCCTTCCCAACATCTTTTTCCCGCTCTTCTTCCGGCGAACGGAAGAAGGAAGCAAGTCTAGCAGCAGAAGACTGCGCAGGGGGGGTCTTCACGGGTGCCTCCTCTTCATTAACTTGGTCATCACCAGTAGGAGGAGGGTAATCAACCCGGTAGGAGCTCTCATGGGCACGACGCCTCAGATGACGGGTGTCAGAAGGCTTGGAGGCAGGTGCGTAGACCTTCATGCCAGTTTCATTTTGTCCCACGCGTTCAGGGACACCTCCAGGATTGTGCAAGTATAAATCTGCGAGAAATAAAAAACAGAGTTAATAAACATGCACATAAGGAGATCATTAAAAAACAAAGGAGAACCTTGTCGGTTGAAAGTATCTTCTATCGCGTGACCGACAGGCACAGCGATGGGGTGAAGGAAGGCCAGCCTTTGTACAAAAGCTTCCTCGTCCGAGGTCAAAACAGGACGGGGAGTGGGCCTACGGTCACTACTGGATGCAGGAAGAAGTCGGCTACTGGGACATAGCTTGCAATCCACAAAAATGAACTTGCTCTTGTTCCGCCTAGTCGGAGGATCTTTCAAAAGAGCAGAGTGTTGAACAGAAGAGGCACGGCTGACACATGAAATGAAAGGGATGCCCTTCTTCGGATTTTGAAAGGAGAAGAAGTGGAAGAACAGCCGAGTAGTTGGAATCACGCCAGCATCCATAAGGATATTTATAAAACCCCTGACATAGAAGAAGAAGAAGGCAACACCCATTTGAGAGATGCACAACCCAGAATACAAAAGAATTTCACTAACCAAGGAAGGGATCGGAAGGATCGGAAAGTTAGTGAAGTAGATACGGTGAAGTGCCAGCATGAAATAGGGGGGCACATCACCGGTGTTCTCAGAAGGGTAGGCCCAGAATGCTCTCTCTCTAAGCTCTAACCCCCGTAAAATTCTCTGAGCAGCGTCTAAGGAAAGGGTGTTAGAACATCTACCAGCATTGGATGACAAAGCATAGCCCGGAATATCACTCAGGGAGACAGAGCAGAAGGAGCCATACCCAGTCCCATACTCGCCCTGGTCGAGGATAGAGACAACATGGAAACCGTGTCGGAGGAGAACAGACCACTGACGCCAGGAGCCATCCATCTCCCGATAAAAGGATGGGGCGCCTCTCTCCTCAAGAGGAGACGGAAAAGGGTACTTCTCCTCTGTCTCGGGAGGATAACCTAAGGGTGAGTCCTCTAACACGTGAATGTTCTGACTACAGACTTCGGGAGGAAGTTGGGTAGAATCGTTCGTGGCCAGGGTGGGTGCTTCAACAACAGGGACATCCTCCGGAATAGAAGCCAAAACAATGACGGTAGACAGTGGAGTCCCGGTGGTGGAAGGAGGAGTACCCCCAACTTCTACATCCCGTTCAGGAGAGGAAGAACTACAAGAAGGGGAACTCGAACTTCCAGAACTGGATGTAGAAGAAGACCCTGAGCTAGAGGAACTCGAACTCGAGGAGGAAGAGTGGGAAGAACCTACAAACAGAAAACAAATAAAAGGTAAGTTACGAAAAAGAAAAAACTTACTAGGAACAGACTTTCGCGTACGGCGAGCAGAAAGTTACACCTCCAAGGCTAAAGTCGAAGCCTTACGCACGCTGAAAGTCGAAGCTGGAAGTCGAAGCGAAGAAACTGAAAAGTCGATGCGAAGAAAGTCGATGCCTCAGAGCGAAGGAAGTAGGTGGGAAGCGAATGACTCCCCCTCTTCTATTTATAGGGGAATGTCGAAGACGAACTGTCGTGGGCACTGTTCACCCGGGTTCACCCGTTGGAACGGAAAACCCACGGGCCCGGCAGGCCCAAGACGACCGAGTCCAAGAAAAACCCTAAAATCCGACCAAATGGAATCGACATTTCAGAACAAAGGCATCGACATTTATCTTGGAATTCGAAACCTTCAAAAGAGAAGGACAGGATCGACATTCCACAAACATTCAGATCGACATTCCCAGAAGAGGGATAGACGTCGACATTTACCTTGGAATTCGAAACCTTCAAAAGAGAAGGACAAGATTGACATTCCACAAACATTCAGATCGACATTCCCAGAGGGGGGATAGACGTCGACATTTACCTTGGAATTCGAAACCTTCAAAATAGAAGGCCAGGATCGACATTCCTCAGAAAATTCAGATCGACATTCCCAGAAGGGGGATAGACGTCGACATTTACCTTGGAATTAGAAACCTTCAAAAGAGAAGGCCAGGATCGACATTCCACAATCATTCAGATCGACATCCTCAGAAAAAGATGGGATCGACTTTTGTACGACGTCGACATCTCCAGAGAGAGATGAGATCGACTTTTTTACAAACTTCGACATCTTCAGAAAAGGATAGAGTCAACAATCACACGACATCGACATCCTCAGAAAAAGGTAGGATTGACTTTTTTACAACGTCGACATCTCTAGGGAAAGATGAGATCGACTTTATGTATAAACTTCGACATTTTCAGAAAAGGATGGTACTGACCAGAAGAAAGCATCGACTTTATGAAATCGACATTCTAAAAAGTCGATCATCTCAAACTACACCGACGTACTTCAGAATAAAGGTGTAAGTCAAGTAAAAAAAGGTGAAATATCTTTATTTAGAATTACAAACAAAAAGAATGAAAAAATATTACAAATTCCTAATTAAAATTGATACGCCGACGCAAGCGGCGAGGAACCTGATCCAGCGGGGAAGAACCGCGATGGGGACGTCTCCGACGTCGACCACGAGGTGGGACAGCAGAAGAAGCGGCAGGCGGAAGATCGCCACCACACCATTCTTCAAAAATTGATTACGTGGCAGCAACAGCAACACTCTGCCGCTCAACGATAATTTGGCGCAGAGAAGGAAGATCCAAGGTCGACGACCGAGGATCCAAAATATTTAACATTCGATCTAGCTCCTCAATCTCTCCCTGAATAAAATCAACAAAGAGACTCATAAGAAGAGCCATGCATGAAGGAAAAGGAGGACCTAAGGGCTCTATTTATAGACCCAAGGACCGCAAAAAAGGACAAAAAGAGTAAAACCGATCAGAAGAACAACCCTTTCAAAGATCGGCACAATGACTCGACTTTTTGGCCAAAGCGTCAGAAATCGACTTTTAGCAAAGGAAGCAATACAACGACCCAAGAAATCGACTTTTTTGTAAAAGTCGATGGGCACCACTCAGATCGACATTTGTACAAAAGTCGATCAGATTCAACAAGGGGATCGACTTTTTTCCCACACAGGAGGGATGTAGAAAAAAGAACCCTGACAAGTTGGAATTGCGAAAGTACGCCAAGATAGAAGGTAATTAAATTTTTCTTCCCACGCAGGAGGGATGTAGAAAAAATAATCCTGACAAGTTAAAGTGGCGGAAGCACACCAAGGCAGGAGGGTGTAGCGCGAAATGCTCCTGAGAAATCGTGGAAATCCACACAGAAAAAAACAACTCGGGCGGCGATACGACAGCAAAATGAACTGAGCCATGCTAAGATATTTGAACTCCTACAATTACTGGACGCAGTAACAAAGTAGGATGCCAAATTAACTCTACCTACGGAAGAACGTGGGCGGAGAAAGTTTTGATGGTAACAAAGTCAGGATGCGTATCCCATCAAAGGAAAAGAGTGAACCTCACCTTCGGAAGAACGTAGGTTAGACGAAGGACGTACTCAAGAGTGAACCTCACCTACGGAAACGAAGGTAGACGAGGGACATACTCAAGAGAGAACCTCACCTACGGAAGAACGTAGGTAGACGAGGGACGTACTAAAAAGAGAACCTCACCTACGGAAGAACGTAGGTAGACGAGGGACGTACTCAAAAGTGAACCTCACCTACGGAAGAACGTAGGTAGACGGGGGACACATTGGCTAAACACACACCCGTTCTACAAAAAACGTAGACAGAGGGGTAAGTACTCAAGAATGAACCTCACCTACGGAAGAACGTAGGTAGACGAGGGACGTACTCAAAAGTGAATCTCACCTACGGAAGAACGAAGGTAGACGGGGGACACATCGACTAAACACACGCCCCTTCTACAAAAAACGTAGACAGAGGGGTAAGTGTTCAATAGTAAACCTCACCTACGGAAGAACGTAGGCGTAGACGAGGGACGTACTCAAAAATAGTCCTCACCTACGGAAGAACGTAGGTAGACGAGGGACCATGCTCAACCTCAGCCGCGGAAGCAGCAAGCAAAGGGAGAGGGCAAGTATTCAAAAAATAGTCCTCACCTACGGAAGAACGTAGGTAGACAAGCTCAACCTCAGCCGCGGAAGCAGCGAGCAAAGGGAGGGGGCAAGTAATAAAAAATAGTCCTCACCTACGGATGAACGTAGGTAGACGAGGGACCACACTCAACCTCAGTCACAGAAACGGCGAGAAAAAGGAGGGGGCAAGTATTCAAAAAATAGTCCTCACCTATGGAAGAACGTGGGTAGACGAGGGACCACACTCAACCTCAGCCGCAGAAGCAGCGAGCAAAGGGAGGGGGCAAGTATTCAAAAAATAGTCCTCACCTACGGATGAACGTAGGTAAACGAGGGACCACGCAAAACCTCAGTCGCAGAAACGGCGAGCAAAAGGAGGGGGCAAGGACTCAAAAAATAGTCCTCACCTACGAAAGAACGTAGGTAGACGAGGGACCATGCTCAACCACAGTCACAGAAACGACGGGCAAAAGGAGGGGGCATGTATTCAAAAAATAAACCTCACCTATGGAAGAACATAGGTAGACGAGGAAGCACGCTCAACCTCAACCGCAGAAACAGCAAGATTGAGGGAGGCAAGAGAGTCCAAAAGAGAGAACTTCACCTATAAAAATAGGTAGAAGAGACAACTCTCAACCCCAGCCGTAGGGAAGGGGACTCGAACATTGCTCGGAGATAGCTCAGGCAAGGCGTCAAGGTAGGCAAGCAGGGTTCCGTTCGGAAATCAGGCTAGGCAAGTGCGCAAGGAGTATGGTTCGGCTAGGACAAACCGGACAATAGTTAGCAAAAGTATGTGACAACCTCCGTGGAAGCATAGATATAACCTAGCAGGCGTGGAGGGGAGGAGAACTAGTGAGAGAGGATCTCGCAGCCTGGGACATCACCAAAAACCCACACCCCAGCACGCAAAGAGGGGGGAATACTAATAGTATAAGGTCCAACACACAGACCATAGTACTAAAAGACGTATCCTAAGATATCTAGTACGCAGAGGAAGGAGGAATACTGGTGATACAGTATCCCGAACCCGGTCACAACTTACCAGCAACTAGAAGTCCGGATAGCCTAAGATGAATTGAGGTACCTATTCTAGGGTTGGAGAGGTCCCAAGTCGAATCCTAAGAAGATCGACTTTTCTGAGGATCGACTTCCCTGGGATCGACTTCTGAATAAAGTCGATCATCAGGAAAGTCGATCCCCAGAAAGTTGATCTCTGGAAAGTCGATCTTGGGCCCCGATCTTATCAGTTAGGAAGTTAGGCGGTTACTGCCCAAATGACCAGATTACCCCCTTAAGAATCCCTATAAATAGGAGGCATCCCCCATTCATTAGAGGCAGGTCATTTGGAGCGAAAGGAGTCCTAGCGAAGCAGAGCTCTGTGCACTTGAGTTCCGGTCCGATTTCCTGCGGAGTTCCCCGCTTAGCGCTTGCTTGCGCGTCTTGGAGTACTGGTCGGGTTTCACCCCCATCAACCACACTGTAATTCCACCATTTTTCTGAAGTTATCAAACACCTCAGAAACTTGTGATTTATTGGACAAGAGATAGATCCAATTATGGTTGGTGTAAGCATCAACGAAATTAATAAAATATTTAAAGCCATCAATTGAAAGAGTGGGTGAGGGACCCCAAATATCAGCATAGATCGGTTCCAACGGATATGTGTACACAGAGGTAGAAGATTTATGAGGAAGAGCATGATCTTTCCCAATATGACAAGATGTGCAATCTTCTACTTTGTTACAACTTGAACTAATCAGACCTCTCTTAATTAAAGATAATACAGATTTAAAATTAAGATGTCCTAGACGATAGTGCCACACCTCACTTGACACTTTTGATTTCTCCACCATAGAAACTTCAGGTGGGTGTTTTATTGAGAGTGACATTGGATAAAATCCATCCTCCTCTTGATCCACAGTGAGAACCTTCTTAGTTTCCCGATCCATGACCTTGGATTGATGTTCATTAAATTCAATAGCCACATGATTATCTTTACAATTTTTTTTGACAGATATGAGGTTCCTGTTAGCATCTGGAACTACTAGAACATCATTAAAAATAAAATCAGATCCTTGACAAGAGAATTCTGCTCTTCCCAAGTGAGTAATCTCCATACCTTCACCATTGGCAGTCCTAATACATTCAGACCCTGTATATGGACGTATAGAGTGGAGATTTATACCTGATTGAGTCACACTAGAGTTTGCTGCCGAATCCTGATACCGCTTAGCATTTCCCCCTGAACCAGATCTGATCATGTTGGCAGAAGGAGTTTTGCTGTCAGAGTACTGACCAGGACCATTGGGAGACAGTGTTCTGCGATGATCCGGAGGAAAACGGGAGAGATTAATCCTGTTGTAACAATTCTTCCCGATATGACCTTTCTTTGAACATATTTGACACAAATATCCTTGTTCAGCCCTCCCGGAGCATTTTGGCGATAGAAACCAGGAGATTTTGCAGCCGCATTGACCTCAGGATGAAGAGAAGTAGCATCCTTCTTTAGTTCCAGGTCATGATCCAGAATTAATTGTTGAAATTCCAGGAACTTCATGTTGTGATCAAACCTCGTGGTGATAGAGGTTTTGAAAGACTGGAATTCTGATCCAAGACCTCCCAACGTGATGAGAATCACTTGTGAATCCTTGAGAAGTTCTCCAGCACATGATAGTTGATCTCTCATCAACGTTATTTTTTTCAAGTATTCAATGATTGTTAGGTTTCCCATCTTGATTGTTTGAAGATTTTGCCGCAGGTGTAGGAGACGAGTCTCTGAACCTGATGCAAATAGAGATTGGAGCGTAGTCCAGACCTCTGCAGAAGTTTGAAGAGCAGCTACCTGCGGCATAATCGATGATGATAGCGAGGTGTAGATCCAGCATCTGATAAGTGAATCCTGCTGATCTTCCAGGGAATCTGCCACGATAGTGACTTTCCCATCAACATAGCGAGTGAGATTGAATCCCTTCAGCATGGTGGCGAACTGAGCGGACCAGCTGAAGTAATTTGTATCGTCGAGAACGATACATTTTTGAGCCTTCATGTGCAACATTGTTGCTGACGATTGTTGATTGCCGGTGGTTGTGGAAGCTGAAGATTGACTGGCCGATGATACCATATCAAAGATATGAAATGAATAAATGTTGCTAGAAGATTGGCAATGCAAACCGTGATTTGCATTAGCCACGGCCTATTGAATATATAGGTTGGGAGAAGTAAAAAAGTAGATCTCAACTACCTTGAGGTAGTGGATCAGTACAATATATAACAGAAATAAAGTGAAACAGTAAAGTAATTCTACTTTAACTAATTAGAGCAAATAATTGTATTTACTCTAATATTTACTTTAACAGTGTTGTCCCATGAAGTGTTGATTTAAATTCACAAATTGAAGATGATGATTTGAATTTATAGTAGTCATCAGTCATCACATATTCACAAATCACAATAGGCAATTAACTGTCTCTCTCTCTATATAGACTACAGAGCTTACAAGATACGAGCCTACCACAGAGCCTTGGATAATATCGTATTTTGGTAAAAATGAGAATATAATATATTAAAATGTAAATTAACATTTAGAATTTAGATGTAAAATATATTATATTTATTTTAACATCAATTGCACGTGAACTGATTAGTATTATATGAATTAAGTTTTGCATTGAACAAATCAACAACTGAATTACGTATATTTTTTAGATTTATCACATCTGGCTGGAATCAATTAATAATAATAAAATGAAAAATCAAAGGATATTTTTAATGTTTTATTATTATAGATTGAATTTATTCGTTAAAACAATCTGGTTTTTTTTTTTTGATCAGAGAGACCTTAGAGTTTTCTCAGAGAAAACCTACTTGTGTTTTCTGTAACTGAACGCAACGATCTCCTTTTTATCACAGAAGAACACGTCGATCCAAAGCAGCCCTCCGGGACGCAGTACATGGTCCCAGTCGAACAACACGAAGTCCATGGCTTTCAGATCCATCCACCCTCCGCCGAGCAACTCGAATGTGTGGATCAAATCCATGGCGTTGTTGAACAGAGAAAGACGTGTATTTGTTCATACGTACAACAGGATCAAACCTAGGAGTGAGATTGTCTCGCTGAAAGGGGCGCCGTTGTTCAAGGCAGTTGTGATTATAGTCACGTTCTTCTCTTTCATTCTCGCCCCAAACGTCCCGTCGAGCCGAAGCTGATGTCAATGCCGATGCGGATCTCGCCTTCTGGTTTCACACTCAACACGTCGGTGATGGAAAATTCTCCAGGGGGTCGGGAAGAGGTGGTGTTTGTAACCGTTACCCATTTCAGCTTCTCTGTTTCCAGATCGAATTGAACTCGCTTCTTTTGAAGACAACTGAAGCTTCTACATTGGTATTTGCTCCATCGGACGTTTCGATCGTCCGGTGACTTCCACAAGCTCTCGTTGATGAGGAATGGACTCTGATGTATCCGCGGCGCACGAGCTAAGCATCTTCTCATTGGAAGAGGGTCGCACCCTCCTAAACATAAGCTTCTGTCCTAAATCCCAATCATCAGCGCAGTACGATGTCATACTGCATGTAGACTGTAACCGGCCTGAGACGTTCACTGGAGCTCCTCACCGACGTGAAAAGGTGGCTGCCTAAAACAAAAAAATATGAAGAAGAGTTAGGAGAAGAAACGGAAGAAGAACAAATGGAAAAAAAGAACAAGGATAGTGAACATCCGACGCTGGTTGTGGACGAGCCGGCGGACGTTCCGGCGGACGAGTGGCGGCAGTGGCGAAACCCTAGATCTAGTCAAAGTGTTGAGATGGAAGCTCCTGACAAGAATAAAGAAGACTTTATACTAAGAAGAAGTGGTGGTACTCGAGTGGAAGCATCTAGGTTAAGAGATTATTATTTAAGTTAAATAGGTGGGCTGGACTTATATTTTTAGGCCCACACGTTTTTAATTTGATTGTAATATTTAAGGAGAACTTGAACCCTATTTTTATTTATTTTTATCTAAGAAGAAGGTTAAAACCCTAGCCGCCGGCTCTCCAAGGAGGAGTAGAGACTCTCTCCAGATTTTCGTAGCAATTAATTGGGTTCCGTAGGTTCATCCGGTTACATAGACATGTAGTCCTCGAGATGTTTCTTCATAAGCACACACACATGACCTATGCTATTGTAGGTCTGGTTCATTCCAGAAACACAAGGCCGTTGAGTTTGTTTGGAGCTTACGTACTTCCGTAGCTCCTCAACGGCGAGTTGTGTCTTGGGCATGCCAATAAACCTCAGCCTAATCGCCTCATAGAGCTCTTGGATGACCTATTGAATATGAAGATTTAGAGAGAAAAAAATCTAAATATTATTTATTACAAGATTTCAACCCTATGATAAGTATAACATCCAACTATGTACTATTTAGACTACCTATTTACCAAACTGCCACTAAAATTTTATTTTACTATTGAAATTAAACATTGTCTGCATGCTGGTAGGAATGTAAACCATTTTACTAAAATTCTACAAATGGCGCAGATAGCGTAAACATAGTGTTTGGCGCATCATATTTTTGCCTTAATTATATAAACCAATTAGGAAAAAAAATCAAATTTAAATAAATTTTTATCTAGATGTCGTTAAATTGAAGACGAATTTTATTAATATTTAATTTAACTATTAAAAAACTAATTAAATATATAATATCATAATAATTACTTTTCCACAAAGAAAATTATTTAATATCATAATTAAATAATATCCTAACTTAACCCTAATTCACTAAATACATAAAGAAATTAGTTCAATTGGTCAAAAGATTAGATTTTATTAATAATGAATGATCTTAGGGTTAAGTTAGAATTATGGTTAAGGTTAGAATTAGGTTAAGTGTTTGGATTACCCGAATATTTAAAATTCAGATTGGGTCAGAAATAACCCGAACCATGCCAATACCTAATTACACTATTATGCACATATATTTAAATCAATAAAATATAATTTTTATAATATGTTCTATTTCTATGTCTATATATATAATTAAATATATAAATTTTATGATATATTCCGTATACTTTAAAAAAAGTAAACAGTTTAGGCGATATAAAGTTAACGGAATTTCCAGTAAAAACACTTATAATCTAAGTTAACAGAATTTCCGTTAAATTTAAAAAATTTCATTGAAAATAAGTGATATGAAATTTAACAAAAAAATGTAACGGATTTTAAATTATTTGTATGATAATATCGGTTACAACTAAATAATAAAAAATTATTTTTCAATTTTCAATTTCTCTCTTACAAAATAGTAGCGGATTTTATAATATGTTTTATTTTTATATCAACTATATATATAATTAAATGTATAAATTTTATAATATACTCTGTAATTACTAATTAGGTTTTTTTAATTTAACCAACATAAAAAACTAAATATTAATGAAATTAATTATAAAATTTTATTATAATGAAATAAAATTCTAATATAAAACATAAAAATTTTAAAAAAATCTTAAAATAATAATATAATTAATGTAAAAATTAGAAAAGAATAATGAATTATATAAAATGATGATTTTGCGATTCCAGAATCGACGAGGTCGAATCTATATTCCAGAACCAATTTAGCGATTCGTGACATTTTTACGATCCTACTCATCCTATATTATTTATAATCCAAAATAATTATAATTTTTTTGATTAAGGCAAATTTATATTAAAAAAATATGAGATAAATACATTAAAATATTATATATTATCTAGAGATCGATAATATATTTTTAAAGACAATATATATTATTATTTCAGAGATAATATATTTTTAAAGATAATATATTTGTTAAATAATTATTATTATATTTATAAAATAATTAAATTTTATAAAAATTAATTTTTAATCAATAAAATTTTTCTCACTTTATAATAATTAATTAAAAAATTAAATTTCAATATTTCCAGTTTTCCCACTTTTTCCACTTCTTTTCTAATTTTTCACTTCTAACTACTTTAAAAAAAAAACTTCTCCAACTTCCAGCTTCCGACATCTCTTCAGACTTTCCGACAACCTCAACTTCTTCCCTCCAACAAGGTAAAATCTTCCCCATCTTATTCCGATTCTAGTACCGGCGAGTTCGACCTCATTGGGGGGTGCTGGGTGAGTTCCCAACACCCATGAAATCACCGATTTGGCGATTCCAGCACCGACGAGGTCGATTCGACCTCGCCGGTGGTTGCTGGGCGAGTTCCCAGCACCAATGCGTCGTCCTATGGACGATGCAATATCAAATGCGTCGTCCATAGGAAGACGCAATCCTCTTCCTGGAATCACCGATTTGGTGATTCCAGCACTGGCAAGGTCGACTCGACCTAGCCGATATGGGTGCTGGGTGAGTACACAGACACGTCGGAATCCGACATGAATGCCACGGCTTGGTGTTTCACTGCTCCGGCAGTGTTGTAGGAGTTGCACACTTGGTTTGCTTCCAGTAGTTTAATTCTTCCAAGAGTTGCACACTTGCATGCATGTGATTAATTTGTGATAATGTGACACATGTTTTCAATTGAATCAATTCTCATAATTCAATACTGTCTGGGGCTTTGAGCACCGTCGTTCAAAAAAAGGAATATGGGGGCGTTGATCGGGTCTTTGGTAAGATTCACGGTAATGGTCCAGGTAAGGCAGCAATCCATTTCCACAAAAGAAATCATAGAGCTTCTGATGTGGCTAGCCACGTCACTGTAACGGCTCCTTCCTTGGCTGGCAGAGCATTTAACATACAATAAAAGCAGCTGCTCACCTTCTCTAACCGATTCCCATCGTCGAAAGAGAAGAGGATAAATAAAGATGGAAACTCTTGAATAAAGTAGAATATATTTTATTTTCCTTTTGAGATTATTACCTTCCGGTACGTATCCTTCATTCTTCTCCGGTGGATTCCGGCTAAAGGTTGGTGGACTCCAATCTAATCTCTTTTCGCTTCCTCAGGTTCACTCGACGACGATCTTCTTCGTCTCGCTATCGTTGCTGCTCAACCGGCGCCACTCCTCGATCTTCATTTCTTTTATGGTTGCACGTATCGCTGGCTTGCTTCCAGGCTGATCTTCACAACGGTACATCTTTCTTTAATATTCGAATACATTAGGTGGTATCAGATTTGGAATCGATCGTCTCCTCAGTAGTGCGAAATGTCCGATTACGTATCTAGAGGAGAATTTGAGGAGTTGAAGAAGTTAATGGTTATGATGGCGGACGAAATCAATCAAATAGCGCAACATGTAAATTCAGAACGTGGAGAACCATCACATCGGAATGCTCGAGAGGATCGTCGAAAAGAGAAGAAGCATTAAACATCGTCTTCGTCATCATCAGAAGACGGCTATGGTCGCGGAGGCTACGGTCGGGGTCGCAGAGGCTACGGTCGCGGATACTACAATCAGAGAAGACGGAATGATCGTCGAGACGAGCGACATGCTAATTATCACCAGAACTTCGTCAGAGAATATGGAGATTACTGACTTCGGATGGATCATCCGTGGTTCAGTGGATCATCAAAGATATAGACGAATTTCTGGATTGGTTGAGTAAAGTAGAGCGTTTCTTTGAATATATGGAGATTAAAGAGCGTAAGAAAGTAAAGTTGGTGGCATTGAGGTTGGATGGATGTGCGAGCGCCTGGTGGGATCAATGTCAGTTGAATCGTGCTGAAGATCGGAAGAAACCGGTTAGATCGTGGGAAAAGATGAAAAAGTTATTGAAAGCAAGATTTTTACCATCTAATTATAGTAGACAGTTGTTCAATCAGTACCAAAAATTGTAAGCAAGGAGCTCGTTCTGTCTCTGAGTACACTCAGGAGTATCATCGGTTGGCATCACGCAACAACCTCTGGGAAAATCAGGACCAGAGAATAGCAAGGTTCGTTGGCGGGTTGAAACAACCAATTCAGGAGAAGCTGGTTATTAATCCAGCACCATCTTTGGAAGAGTCAATAAATCGGGTGGAAGAAATTGAAAGGCTAACTTCGAGACTATCACGTTTCTCAACTTCGGCAAGGGAATTCCAGGCGGGCGAGTCATCGAGGTCAACTCCAAATCCAACTGTGGGAATACTAGAGACACCAAAGGAAGGAAGGACAACAACAGAAAATCCTTACAGTCAAGTTATAAAATGCTATCGATGTCAAGAAATCGGTCATAAATCGAATGTGTGCCCCAAACGGCGAGGTGTTAATATTTGTGAACCTGAACGTGAGGAACCTGAACGTGAAGTGAGGCAGGAATCGGAAGGAGAGGATGACGGTAAACACTTATCATGTGTTATTCACCGTTCTTGTCTTACGCCGAAGGTAACAAACACAGAACAACGGCACAATCTTTTCCGTACGCGAGGAACGGTGGTAAGAAAAACCGTCGACATGCATTATCATCGACAACGGTAGTTCGGATAATTTTGTTGCCAAGAAGGCGGTGATAGCTTTGAAATTGAAAACGTATAGTCATAACAAGCCATATCGAATCAGTTGGATCCAAGAAGGCGAAGGAGTCAAATTTAATCAACAGTGCACGGTACATTTATCGATTGCTCAGAAGTATTCTGATGAGATCATTTGCGACGTCGTCGATATGGATGCAACCCATGTAATCTTAGGACGGCCTTGGCAGTTTGACACAGATGCAGTACATAGAGGGCGTTCCAATCAATATGTGATACAAGTCGGTGATAGTAGAGTGGCGTTAATGCCATTGGAACAAAAAAAAAATTAGCACCAATTAAAGGGAATTTTTTAATTCAAGCTCATACAAAAATCTGGGAGGAAGTGGATTGGTCCAAGGAGGCGTTTGCATTAATAACTGATTATTCATTGTCGTTGGGTGCACCTGTAATACCGGAGGTAGTCAAAGAAATTTTAAGCAACTTTCCGTCAATCTCAACGACCGACGGACAATCAACTCTTCCTCCACATCGAGAAATCGACTATCAAATCGATTTGATTCCTGGTGCTAACATACCTCACTTGCCCCACTATCGTCTTAGCCCCAAGGAATCTGAGGTGTTACAAAACCAAATAAATAAGCTGCTGGAAGAGGGGTTGATCAGACCAAGTCTCAGTCCCTGCGCAGTCCCTGCGATATTAGTACCGAAGAGTAATGTCGAATATCGAATGTGTGTCGATAGTCGGGCCATTAATCGTATTACAGTCAAGTACAGATTTCCGATACCTCGTGTGGATGATTTATTGGATGAGCTTGCCGGAGCTAAATTATTCTCGAAGTTAGATTTGCGAATCGGGTATCACCAAATTCGAATCCGAGAAGGAGATGAATGGAAAACTGCGTTTAAAACAAAGAAAGGGCTGTTCGAGTGGCTCGTCATGCCGTTCGGTCTCTCAAATACGCCAAGCACGTTCATGCGATTGATGACGAAGGTGCTTCAGCCTTTCCTCGGTAAGTGCATTGTGGTATATTTTGATGATGTACTAATCTACAGTGTAAGTATGGAGGAACATTTACAACATCTAGAGAAAGTTTTGGAAGCATTGAACGCAGAGGCTTTACAATTAAATATCAAGAAGTGTGAGTTCGGATCTAATGAGTTGAAGTTCTTGGGTTTCATCGTTAGTGAAGAAGGTCTCAAAATGGATGAAGCAAAGGTAGAGGCGCTCAAAAATTGGCCAGCCCCAAAATCCGTGACCGAGGTTCGGAGTTTCATTGGTCTGGCCACATTTTATCTTAAGTTTATTAGAAATTTCAGCTTCGTAACGGCAGCGATAACGGACTGTTTGAAAAAAGGGCCATTTATTTGGACATTAGAGGCTGGGCAAAGTTTCAAAAAACTGAAGAAGTTACTTAGTTCCGCTCTGGTGCTAGCCTTGCCAAACTTCTCGAAGTTGTTCGAAGTCGAGTGTGACGCATGTGTTGTTGGTATCGGTGCTGTGCTAATACAAGAGAATCACCCGGTGGCATTTTTTAGTGAAAAGTTATCAGAGGGAAGGCGGAAGTGGACGACATATGAACAAGAATTTTTCGCCATCGTCAGAGCCTGTCAGACATGGGAACATTATCTGATACAACGTGACTTTATTATCAGAATGGACCATGTAGCGTTAAAACAATTGAATGTTGTATCGACAATAAATAGGATGCATGCAAGATGGATCGGCTGTCTACAAAGGTTTGTGTTTACCATTCAACACAAACCAGGAAGAAGCAATCAGGTTGCAGACGCTTTAAGAAGGAGAGCAGAGACTCTAACAATTCTGCAAGCAAAGGTCTTGGGGTTTGAAGAAATTAAATCGTTATATCCAAATGATCCAGATTTTGGTCAAGTATGGAAAGAAATACAAGACAACGCCAAAGAAAGTAAGTTTTCAATATTAAATGGATTTCTATTTTTGGATAGTTAGTTGTGTGTGCCTCAATCTTCCCTACGCTTGAAGTTAATTTACGAATCCATGCTGGGGCCTTAGGAGGTCATTTCGGAATTTCAAAGTCCCGACAGTTGGTAAAATCAAGGTACTATTGGCCACAATTGAGGAAAGAAGTCGAAAAACATGTACGAAGATGTCCGACCTGTCAAGAGCACAAGGGTGGAACACAAAATACTGGACTTTATACTCCTCTACCGATTCCGTCAAGGCCGTAGATTGATGTACCCAGGGGCGTATCCAGGGGGGCAAGGGAGGGCAATTGCCCCCCCTAAAATTTGGAAAATATCCAAGGACCTATATGTAATTAAATTTTTTATAGGGGGTTAAGTGTAATTTTCACAATATATTAATATTTTTTAAGGGTTAATATATAAATTTCACAATATTTATATACTATATAAATTTTACAATATATGTAATTTTAAGTTTAATTACATATAAATCCCTAAAAACTTAAATATCCCTAAATTTCTCCCCCAAATCTTAAATATCCCTAAATTTCTCCCCCAAATCTTCTTAATCCCTAAACCTCTCCCCAAATTTTCTAAATCCTTAAACCTCTCCCCCAAATTTCTAAATCCCTAAACCTCTCCCCCAAACCCAAAACCCACGATATTTCCCCAATATCCTCCAAATTTCCCCAATATCCCCAATATCCCCAAAACCCACGATTTCTCCCAAAATCTCCCCAATATTCTTTCGCTAATATTATTTCACCAATCTCATTTTCCGCCCCATCCTCCAATCTCGTTTCCCCCCATCTAATTTCCTTCAGTCTTGTTTCCCCCAATCTCCTTCCCCAAAACTCACGACTTCCCCCAATCTCTCCTCCTCCCATCCACCTCACGATCATCTCAGGGTCAACCGGTCAAGCTCTCACGTTCTAACCACCGTCCATCGAGATTCAGTTATTGTGCCACAGCCCACAGGACACCACCACCATCGGATTTCACTGCCTTCAGTTCGTCTCCACTCTCCAGAGTCCAGTCTCCGCTACTCTCTAGCCTTTAGGCTCTAGGTATGTCCGTCTATCATGAATTCTTGATCCGTTTGTGTTTAACCTAGCTTGATCCGGAAAAAAATGTACCATTTTAAAACAGGATAATGAACCATTTGCAAAAAATTGAATTGAACTATCATCAACCTGAAAAAATATGAATTTTCATCATTCCATGTGATTTTTTAAAACAGGGACCTAAATTGATTAAAT
Organism: Zostera marina; assembly: GCA_001185155.1. Taxonomy (NCBI): domain Eukaryota; kingdom Viridiplantae; phylum Streptophyta; class Magnoliopsida; order Alismatales; family Zosteraceae; genus Zostera; species Zostera marina. The sequence goes on along the minus strand of LFYR01001147.1, from coordinate 24,618 downwards.
ATCCATGTAAATTTTATTTCTTTCTTTAATTAATTAAAGAGGAACCATTTTATTTATTTTTTTAATGTGATTCTCACATTAAAACTCGTCTCAGAAATCGCCTTGGTGATAGTTTGATAAATGATTGTTTAGTAACATATATCGAGAAAGATATTTTTAAAACTATAGACAACGAAGTTATTTTAAAAATATTTAATGATATGTGTCTTCGTCGTAGGACATTGAAGTAATGTAAAATGTATTTGAAATTTTTATTGTTAATTAAATGAATGTATTTATTTTTAATTTGAATATTAATTAATGTATTGAATATTAATTATATAATGAATGTATTGATTTTTTATAGGTTTTTATAATCAATTATATGAATAGATCATGCCAAAATTTGTATAGGTTTTTTAATTAGTACAAAAAAATTTTTTCGCCTTCGGCGAATCTTACCCACCCTGCCGAGGAATCCTGGATGTACCAATGGATTTTATTTTGGGATTGCCACAAACTCCGAAAGGTAACGATTCAATTTTAGTAATGGTAGATCTTTTTTGAAAAGCGGGACATTTTATCGCATGTAAGAAAACGAATGATGCGAGTTGAGTAGCAAGCTTGTTCTTTAAAGAAATTGTGCAGATACATGGAGTTCCAAGTTCTATCACTTCCGACCAGGATTCAAAGTTTTTGTCTCATTTTTGGCGTCAACTTTGTGCGAAGGTTTCGACAACTCTAAATTTCTCGACGACATGTCACCCACAGTCGGACGAACAAACGGAGGTCGTTAATCGATCTGTTGGAACTCTGTTACGGATTCTCGTAGGAGACCATCCGAGACTCTGGGATGAGTGTTTATCGCAAGCGGAGTTCGCATATAATACATCAGTAAACAGGACCATTGGGAAAACTCCATTTGAAATAGTGTACGGAGTATTACCACAATGTCCGGTCGATATGCTGAAAGACGACCGTAGGTCAGAACCTGTTGAAAATTTGTGGAGAAAATAAAAAACTATCCATACACAGGTAAAGGAAAGTATAGAGGCGGCTAATGCTAAATACAAGGCTACAGCCGATGTTTCCCGAAGAGAGAAGATATTCAATGCCGGGGATTTAGTAATGGTACATTTACGAAAGGGAAGATTTCCGGTGGGCAAATGTTCAAAATTACATAAACGCAACTTCGGGCCTTGTCAAATCCTCAAGAGAATCAACCCCAATGCCTATGTCGTCGATCTGCCGGATGAGTTCCAAATGTCTGCAACTTTCAACGTAGCAGATCTACGTGATTATCGCGCTCCTGATGAAAGTCACTACCAACAGTCGTGGTCGACTGTCTAGTTGGAAGAGGCGCCTGATGTGGCTAGCCACGTCACTGTAACGGCTCCTGCCTTGGCTGGCAGAGCATTTAACATACAATAAAAGCAACTGCTCACCTTCTCTAACCGATTCCCATCGTCGAAGGAGAAGAGGATAAATAAAGATGGAAACTCTTGAATAAAGTAGAATATATTTTATTTTCCTTTTGAGATTATTACCTTCCGGTACATATCCTTCATTCTTCTTCCGGCTAAAGGTTGGTGGACTCCAATCTAATCTCTTTTCGCTTCCTCAGGTTCACTCGACGACGATCTTCTTCGTCTTGCTATCGTTGCTGCTCAACCGGAGCCACTCCTCGATCTTCATTTCTTTTATGGTTGCACGTATCGCTGGCTTGCTTCCGGGCTGATCTTCACAACGGTACATTTTTCTTTAATATTCGAATACATTAGCTTCAGCCTCACGTTCTGCCCACGTCGATCACCAACTTTCTCAGCTACTTCCGACTAATTCTTATTATAACAAAAGCACTTCACTGCTCCGCTGCAGTTTTCAATGTTATGGAGATGGGCGCAGTAGGCGACGGTAGAACGGACGACATTTAGGCTTTCAAGGATACTTGGAAGGCTACGTGTTCGGTGGAATCCGGTATGCTTCTGGCCACGTGTTCAGTGGAATCCGGTATGCTTCTGGCCACGTGTTCGTTGATATGGCGATTCCAACACCGTCGACCTCGTCGGTGGGTGCTGGGAGAGTTCCCAGCACCCATGCGTTGTCCTATAGACGACGTAATATCAAATGAGTCGTCCATAGGACGACGTGATCCTCCTCTTGGCAGTACCGGTGGGTGCTGGGTGAGTTTTCAGCACCCATGCGTCGTCTATACGCAATATCTTGGGACGTCGACGGAACTATTCCCTTCCTCCAGATTCAAATACTCAACCTCCACCTCCGGCTGTAGACTTCTCGCCAACGAGTTCAGCAACATCAGCATTAGTAATTCTTCTCAAGGATAAGGAGTCGTCGGTGCAAGAGGTAGTCCCGTTGTCTCTTCCGATATATTGGATGGTGTAGTCAACGTTCCCGATTTTTCTCAATATTCTATCACGAGAAACACCAGTATGATGGATAATACATGTGCACTCGCTTCGAATATAGATGAGCCATCTCCATCCATAAACACCATCCAAGATCTTTGCTGGAAGCTCCAGCAGCAAAGACTTCGATTTAACATTCCTAAAAGTAGTTATAGTAATATCCCACTTGAGATTCTACACATGGATGTTTGGGGACCTTCCCCAACCCCATCAATACATGGATTCAAATATTATCTTCTGATAGTAGATGAATTCTGAAGATTCTCAAGGTTTTTTCCTCTGATGTCCAAAGATCAAGTATTTGATACTTTAAAAAAATTTCAAATTATGATTGAGAAATCATTAGATATGTCTATTAAGACTATTCAATCAAACTATGGTGGTGAATTTCAAAACAAATATTTTACTAGTCATTGTAAAAATTCAGGAATAATCCAGAGATTCTCTAGTCCCTATACACCAGAACAAAATAGACTGGTGGAATGGAAGCATGAACATATTATCTCTACCACTAGGTGTTTCATGATTTAATATGATATTCCCCAAAAATATTGGGTAGAGGGCTTGCTCAACTGCAGTTTATTCCATAAATAGGTTACCTACGAAAATTTTGAAATTTTCTTCACCATATTCTTCTCTATACGAGAAGAATCCAGACATTACCTTCTTTGGGGAATTTGGATCACTTTGTTTTACACTTGTTTCAAAACAAGCAAGAAACAAATTTGAACCAACATCATCTTATTGTTGTTGTTTAGGATATTCACCTTCTCATATGGCACACAAGTGTCTTAGGTTAAGCGATTCAAAAAATTTAATATCGAGAAATGTAAAATTTTATGAAGATATATTTCCTTTTAAAGACTATAAGTTAGATGTACATTCACAGAATCCTAAAACAAAAAAAAGAACTAGTTCTACCTCTGAAGGATAATGATAGCATACATAAGCTCAACATCTTTGATTCAAGTTTAAAATCTTCAGAAACAACCCACTTGCATGTTTATGAAAATCCGATATCAACAGATCCAGATCCATTATCTGATACAAATCAGAATTCATCATTTTTAACTCCTGACTCACACTCATCAAAACCAGCATCAAATGATCCAAATTTGGAAAAAGAGTTAAGTTCTGACTCTAACCCATCGATATCTTTACATCATGATGTTAACAATGAAGAACTTCTAGTATCCGGAACAATTAGTTCAGCATCGGATCATACGTCTATTCTTACGATTTCTCCTACAGTAGAACTCAATACTGTACAAGAATTTCAAAATCATACAGAACTAAGAAGAGGTTCAAGGATAAGAAATCTTCCAACTAAATACAACATTTATGATGTGAGTTTGCCTAAAGATCTTATTGCTCGAGTCATTGAAAACAAAGAATTAATTCCTAAAATTTTTAAAATAGCACTTTCCATTTCAAAATGGAAAGAACCAATGGATGATGAATACAAAGCTCTTATCGACAATAACACTTGGGAATTAGTACCTGATTCAGGAAAACTAAATATTATAGGAACTAAATGGGTGTTTAAAATTAAAAGGAAAGCAGATGGCACTTTAGAGAGATATAAAGCTAGATTAGTAGCTCAAGGTTTTAAACAACACAAAGATATTGACTATAATATGATTTATAGTCCGGTTGTCAAATCATCAATAGTAAGAATAGTCATATCTTTGGCGGTAAACAGGAAATATATACTTAGGCAAATTGATGTGAAGAATGCATTTCTTCAAGGAAATTTACTTGAGACAATTCACATATCTCAACCGTCAGGTTATATAGATCTATCTAAACCTTCTCATATCTGCAAATTAAACAAAGCCATTTACGGTTTGAAGCAAGCACCTAAGTCATGGTACTTAAGGCTAAGCAATTTTTTAATACTAAATGAGTTTGAAATTAGTTTGGCTGACTCATCCTTATTTGTCTATAACAAGGATAACATTCTAATTTGGATTTTGGTATACGTTGATGACATAATCATCATAGACAATAACAGTAATGAAATTGAAAACTTCATTAAACACTTGTGTTCTGAATTTAAGTGTACAGATTTAGGCTTATTAAAGTTTTTCCTAGGAATGGAATTAATACATAAATTAACAAGATGGAAATATCGTCATGAGCCAAACAAGATATGCTTTAGATATTTTAAATAAATATAATATGCTTAACTGCAAACCATGTAAGGATCTTGTATTGCCAGGATCTAAACTAAAGAAACTTGAAGGTTCCTTACTTAAATTGGGTCTCTCCAATATCTTTCTAACACAATACCAGACCTTACCTATTCTATTAATCAGGTTGCTCAACATCTTCAAGAACCAAGGGATTCTCATTTAATAGCTGCCAAAATATTCTAAGATATGTTAAAGGTACTCTAGAACAATGGGTTACACTTCACAAAAAATAATGAGAATAACAAAATAGTTGGCTATTGTGATAGTGATTTCACTGGTGATCCAGACACAAGGAAATCTATCACAGGGTTTTGCATTTTTATTGGAGGAAATATAATAACATGGTCATCTATAAAACAAAATACAGTCTCTAGGTCTAGTGCCGAGGCTGAATATAGAGCATTGGCTAATTTAGCCACTGATATGATATGTTCCTCATTTATTTGCAGAGACCTTTTCTATCCCATTATCTCTATACCTAAGGTTTATTGTGACAATAAATCAAGCATTTTGATGGCACATAATCCGGTGATTAAGCAAAGGTCTAAACATATTGAAACAGATATTCACTTTACTAGGGAACTAATATCTAAAAAGCTATTAAATTTAGAACATATTTGTTCTAATAAACAAATTGCAGATATTTTTACTAAAGCAGTTTCACATGATTTTTTTATTAGTCTTTGTAGGAACACTAATATGTTTTTTACTCTCTAAAACAGGTAAGTATGATTTATGTGAAATCACACTTAATATTACTTGTTATGATTGCTTGTTGTTTCTGTTTTACAGATTGATGAGTAGGGATAGTCTCGGATCAGACGACTAGCTGAGTAGATATTAGATAATGTTGTACTTATTCTCATAAGAGGGGTTTTCAGAATAAACAACCACTGGTTTTTTGCCCCTCATATGATTTCAATTATTCATTATTTAGTGCATCTAACTCACAACAGCTGGCGAAAGTGTTGCTGTTATATAAATTACGGTTGATCAATTATAGTTCACTCTATTGCTAATTTGAGAGGGAGTGTTATGAGATTGATTACTCTACTAATTAGGAATTGAGCTCACTTGGAACAATTGATACAATAGTTAAACATTGATTGGTTTTACTAGAAAGTAGTTAGTGTAGTTAAGAAAACATATTGTTTGTTATTTGAATTGAGTGTTTGCATTTTCTCTTCAAATACTCTTGTTATATCTTCTTAGGTCAATGAAAGTAATGATTCATTTTAGATTTCAATTATAGTTTTGATCAACTCTAATAGTTTCTAATTAGTACAAAATGAAGTGTTCAGGATATATTCGTTAAATTTACAGCTCTAATAGAAAATCAGTTGGATCGAAAAATTAAAATGCTTCAAACAAACAATGGTGGCGAGTTCTTAGCGTTAAAATCTGGTGAGACATGACTGATTACATCAGTCACTCCCAGCAATGCCCTTCAACAAGGACTAGGGTTCCATCGCTTTATGCCGGACCCCCGGAGAGCTCCACGGTTGCGGGCAAGTGTCTACGTCAAGTACTCAAGTCAACACTGGGAATCGACGATTGGAACTACCAAGTCACCGATTCCAAAGGTGAGCCATCGATTCCGGACCAAGTTAGTCAGCTCTGGTAGACTAACAACCTGGCTCCCGAGGAGTTAATGACTCCACACTGAATCGACGACACCCATATCTGAGTCGTCGATTCCCAGCCGTTACTTGAGATAGCCTACACCATTATGGCACCATTAACCGGGCGCCATAATGGCGTGGGCCCCGGAACACTGAATGGGGAAATGCCCCAAGGACCCTATAAAAGGGGCCCTTGGGGAGTTCTCCATTCTCATCTTCTACTTTCCAACTTTACTTGACACACACTCCAACCAGAGCATACCTAGGAGCCCGAATCGCCGACTCCCTAGCTGAGTCATCGATTCCCCTCCTCTCTGCAGGTATTTGACGTAGAGCGCGCGTCGTGGACTCCAGAGCCTCCGGCCCTCCTCGCAACCCTGTGAGCCCCCTGGTAGAAGATTACATGCTTCATCAGCTGACGCCATCTGTGGGACTATCGAACTACGACATCCCATCGTAATCGCGAAATTTTCTTCGCAAACTTCGGCTTGATTCCCTTTGGGAGATCACTGACTTTGTGTTAAAGAATCGTCGATTCATACCAGGAATCGTCGACTCCACATAGTGAGTCATCGATTCAGGGATTATTCTTCTAGATAAGAGTGTTGTCCTCGATTCGGCTCAAAAGAAAAAACATCAAAGGCCAATCGCCGACTCCACCTGGTTTCTTTCAAGTTAGCTCGGTCAATACTTGTGCTTCGGTTGGAACTCGCTTTTGTTGCCAATGGCTTCTGAAACACAAAAGCACGATTACCCTTTGAGGAAAAAGGGTAAAGCACCAGTGGTGCCTGAAGGGGAACAAGTTGACTTCTCAACCTAACAGGCAAGTGATGCCAGAAAGGGTTGAGGAGGTCCAACCTAGCATGCCCTCTTAGGCACACTCTTTGCCTCCTACGCTTGAAGAGAGGTTGGTTAACTTTATGAATACCATAGAGAAAAGAGTTAACGTCCTCGAAAAAGCTAGGAGCCACAAGACCATAATCCGCGAAGGAGCAGGTGAATCTGGGTCTTACTATTCTCCATCTGCGGAGAAGAAGAAATCTCCAGCCTCTCACAACACAAGAGCTGGACCTAGTAAGAGTCGCACTGACAAGACTCTTACAACACGGTTCTTAGAAGATCTCCGTCGGAAGCTGGCCGACGACCCAGTCGCTAGCAGTCTAATAGAGTTTCTTAGAATCAAAAGTGCTCCCTTTCACGAGGACCTTTTGAAAGGTTCTTTTCCACCAACCTGGCGGGTACCCAGGATAGAAGCGTATGACGGTTCGAGTGATCCAAAAGATCACATCAACCTCTACCTTAATGTCTTGGAACCGCAGACCATTGATAATGGGTTGTTGTGTCGGACATTCCCCAACACTTCAAGTGCAGCGCTTATCGGTGATTTTCAGGTCTGCCAGCTGGCTCAATCTCCAGCTTTGCAGACCTCTCATCAAAGTTTATCGCCCAAAATGTGGGGATGATAAGAATAAAACACAGTGCCAATGCACTACTGGCACTACGACAGAACAAGCTGTTGCTAAGGGATTACACGATTAAGTTCACTTTAATGATGACAGAAGTGAACGACCTAATCCCAAGTCTAGCCATAGCGGGGTACATAAGAGGGTAGGTACACTTCTCCCCTTTGGCCCAGAATCTGATGCTCCATAAAGTGGAGACTCTGCCCGACCTCTTCCAGCGAGCTCAATCATACATTAGCTTGAAAAAACCCAAGTTCGAGAAGAAGGGATATAACGGAAAGAACAATTTCCGTGGCTCCTCCAACAGGTACACCGACAATGCGGTTGATTCCTTCAAGAAGGAATGGATGCCCAAATACGATAACAAGGTGTACCAGACTTTGACCAAGCAGTCGCCAAAGGGTTCAACCCAACCATGGAGGGATTGTACTCCACTAACAATCAGCAAAGGCGAGCTGTTTGAAAAACTAAAGAACCGAGCGGATTTGCCCACTCCTCGTTCTTTAGACCCTGTAACCAACGGTAGCCGTAAGAAAGGTGGAAAGTTCTGCAAATTCCACAAGGAGAACGGCCACCTGACGGACCATTGCAGGGTGTTCTCGGGCTATGTCGAGCAACTGATCTCGAAGGGAGAACTTGACAACTTTGTCAAGGGACCCCGAGGACGGGATAGTTGCAAATCTGACCTGATCTCCTTCGCCAGATAGCGATAGTAGCGAGAACCGCCAACGGAAAACCATCAATATGATATTTGATGGTGGATCCGTTGGCCAGAACAAGGGATATGCCCGGAAGGTACTGATGTCACAATCGACACCTCGAGACAACGGGAAGCGGGTCCGCGAAGAGAAGTCAATATACTTCTCTGAAGGGGACCTGGACGATGTCCTGCAACCTCACGAGGATCCACTCGTGATCCAAGCAGACATCGGTCCCACTTTCCGGGTCGAGAGGATGATTGTCGACAACGGCAGTTCAGCGGACATCCTCTACATGGACACCTTCACAAAGATGAGCCTTAAAAAGGAGGATCTATCTCCTTGCAAGGAAGCCATCTACGAGTTCACTAACATCGCCCCCCCAGTGGCCGGTGTTATTGATCTGAAGGTCTCCATCGGATCCCGGCAAGAAAGGGTTAGTCGAACATGTCGTTTTATAGTGGTAGAGGTAGAATCCACTTTCCACGGCGTTTTCGGACGACCTTTCATCCATGGGATCAAAGCAGTCCCGTCTTCTTATCACCAGTGCATACGATTCCCAGTCGAAGGGATCGTCGCAACTGTAAGGCGCAGAAATACGATACTCACCAATTGAGAAAATCGTATATGCTGTGATCCATGCTTGTCGTCGTTTTCGAGCCTACTTCTTAGCGCACACGATTGTAGTACTTACATCGTGTCCCCTACGCCGCGTGCTCCATAAACCAGATATCACGGGAAGGTTAACTAAATGGGAAATCGAGCTCAGTGAGTTTGACTTGAATTTCTGACCAGCCACTGCCATCAAGGGGCAAGCTGTAGCGGACTTCATCGTCGAACTCACGCTATCAAACCTAACCCAACCCTGGATTATGGAAGTAGACGGTTCGAGTTGCAGCACAGGTTCGGGTATCAGAGTGAAAATCCATAGTCCAGATGGAAAAAACTACAAGCACTCGGTACGGCTTCACTTCCCGGCATCAAACAATATCGCGGAATACGAAGCAACTATACACGGCTTGAAGCTGTTAAGAACTCTCGGCGCTGAGAATGTCACGCTTCGCACCGACCCCCAGCTCGTAGCTCGGCAAACCACAGGTGAATTTGCCTGCAAAGAACCACAAATCACTAAGTATGTGGAGGCAATGGTGGCACTCACCAAGCAGTTTGCCGAGTTCAAAATCGAGCAGATCCCTCAAACTTAAAACACACCAGCCAATGCTCTTGCACGCCTCGCATCGGCATGGGAGGGAGGGCAGCGCGAAATCCTGGTGGACTCTATACTCCAGCCCACATGCCAAGTATTGAATGTCACCTCCGACCCCTAAGAGGATTGGAGACAACCAATATTGACATTCATTCAGAATGGCGTACTTTCTGACAATAAAGGGGAGGCCAAAAATTAAAACATAAGGCAACCAAATATTGAGACGTCGGAGGTGTACTTTACAAAAAGTCCTTTGACAGCCCGTTGCTGCGCTGTTTGGTCAAACCAGACACGGATAAAGTCATCCAGGAAGTACACGAAGGCTCGTGCAGACTCCATGAGGGAGGAAGAGCACTAGCCTTCAAAATCATACGGCTGGGGTACTATTGGCCCACCCTAAGGTTGGAAGCTCGCATTTAAGTCCGCAAGTGCCGAGCATGTCAGTTGCACAGTCCAATGTGATGAAGCACTGAATCTGCTACCAGGGCTCGCGGTGGTGCGAGGTGATGCCGGAGGCTCTGGAGTCCACGACGCGCGCTCTACGTCAAATACCTGCAAGTAGAAACTAGGCGATTCTAGTGAGAATCGGCGAGTTTCTTAGTGGTGCTCTGGTGAGAGTGGAACTTGAATCGTGCCTTTGAGTGTCCCCTTGGGACCCTTTTTATAGGGTCTCGGAGGGCGCACTCAAAGGTGGAGATCGCGCCTATGGTCATATATGGTAACATTTATGACATTGGCTATCGCCGAGTAACGGTCGTAAGTCGGCGATTCAGGTATGGAAGTCGCCTAGTTAGGGCTAACTCGCCGAGTTTCCAGGGGCAAGATGTGCAGTCTACCATACTGCCGATCTTGGCCTTAACTCGGCGACTTATCCTTTATGTCGGCGACTTGGTAGTCCAATCGGGCGACTTACAGGCTAACTCGCCGATCTGGACGATGAACGTGTTCCGCACCGTGGGAGCTCTCCGGGGGTCTGGCTAAAGCGACGGAACCCTAGTCCTTGTTGAAAGGCGTTGCTTGGAGTGACTGCCGATGAAACATGCGTGTATAGCCAGTACCCCCCTCCCCCAACCAAGGTTCAGTGTGTGTGATCCGCACCAAGGCCGAAGCGACAAGATGAGATCGAATCATTCCGCCCACAGTGACGTACTGATTCCAAATCCATTAAGGCCTAAGCGTCAAGAATGGATTGATTCTGGCCAAAGCGACATAATCGAGTTCCAGGCCAACATAAACTCTTATTTATAGTCCTTCCCTGATCAAGGGCGACTGCACTATGTTTATCAAGGCCGAAGTGACAAGATTAATTCCGGCCGAAGCAACGGAATCTGATTCAGGCCGAAGCGACAAAATCGGGTTCTAGCCAAAGCGATAGAACTGAGTTCTAACTGAAGCGATAGAACTAATGTTTATAGTCCACCCTGATCAAGAGCGACTTAAAGTCCGCAACGACGGCCCCCTTCAAGGCTTAAAGCGACAAGATGGGTTGAGATCGTTAAGGCCAAAGCGATAGAACGATCTCTAGTCTATCAAGGCAAAAGCGGTAAGATAGATTGACTCACTATCAGAGTCTGATTCTGGCCGAAGCGACAGAATAATACCTGCAAAAAATAAAACATTCTGGCCGAAGCGACAGAATAATACCTGCAAAAAATAAAACATTCTGGCCGAAGCGACAGAATAATACCTGCAAAAAAGAAAACATCCTGCAAAATAACTAGATCAGTCTAAAACGCATATTACTACTGACCAATTTAACTTACCATGCGATTTTACCTCTCGTGATATTCTCCCTTTGCTTGAACCAATCCTTGGTGAATCTGGCCGAAGCGACAGACTCACCGTGCTCATATTTGACGACTTCCGACGAGAGCGACAGAAGTGTCGGGAGAACTTGTGATACTCCCCCCTGAAATATGACGATTTCTAGCCGGAGCGACAGAAAAGTCGGGAGAGCTTGTGATACTCCCCCCTGAAATTTGACGATCTCCAGCCGAACCGACAGAAAAGTCGGGAGAGCTTGTGATACTTCCCCTCGAAGTTCGACAATTTCCGGCCGGAGCGACAGAAAAGTCGGGAGAGCTTGTGATACTCCCCCCTGAAATTTGACGATCTCCAGCCGAAGCGATAGAAATGTTGGGAGAGCTTGTGATACTCCCCCTCGAAGTTTGACAATTTCCGGCCGGAGTGACAGAAAAGTCGGGAGAGCTTGTGATACTCCCCCCTGAAATTCGACGATCTCCAGCCGAAGCGGTAGAAATGTCGGGAGAGCTTGTGATACTCCCCTCGAAGTTTGACAATTTTCGGACAGAGAGACAGAAAAGTCGGGAGAACTTGTGGTACTCTCCTTCTGTTGCTGAAGGGAGCTTGTGATTCTCCCCCCCTAAGATACTATGTGATATCCTAAGTCAGCGACTTAATGTATTAACTCGGCGACTTAGCATCGGGGATGTTCCGTGAGAAACCTAGAAACCTAGAGGTTTGCTGACCTAGATCGGCGACTTTCTTATAAACTCGGCGACTTTTGATATGAGCTGGCGGATCTCTTAGAAAATCCTTAGGATCTTGGGAAATATTTGCAAATTTTCCAAATATGGAAGTTCCTCCTTCGTATCCCGTGATTTTTGCCCAAACTCGGCGAGTTTGCGAGAAACTCGCCGAGTCTTGTAGATTTGGGAATCAATTAGCGATTTTCCTTCGCGTAATTTCTAGATTTTCCGAGGGATTTTTGCAATTTGTCCAGGGTCTATAAATAGTGAATCGATTATTTTAATCCGCACATCACTTTCCCCAAATCGCCTAAACCCTACTCCTTTGCTAAGTCGCCGAGTCTTTCTCTAACTCGCCGACTATCATCACAATCACCAACACTCAACACTAAATCGCCGAGTCTACCCTTATATCGCCGACATATGGCAGACCAACCGTCGCTTCCTCAATTAACCATGTCGGAGACCGAGGCTCTGGTCGACGACTTGTTGAATACTGATATCGATGACAGTTTAGCGGCGGTGCTTAACACCATCGAGTCTCCGATCCCCTCGCCTACGCACGGTGGGTCGGGGATTCCGGCTGTTGATGCGCCGCTCAACGCTAAATACTGTGCTACGGCCCGCGAGTTGCTCGGGCTTACTCCGGAAAACTCGCCGAGTTCTAACAAGAAGTCGGCGACTTTGAGGGGTGACTCTATGGCTCTAGTCGTAGCAGAGCCCTCTGTTGAAGTGGGCGAGATTCTCCCGAGTCTTGCTCTTAAGTCGGCGAGTCCCCTTGGGAAGTCGTCGGCTAAGGGCAAGGGGGGTGTCCTCATTTTCAAAAGACCTCGCCGAGTTATTAAACTGGGATCGGCGAGTTCAACTCAAACATCAGCGAGTCTGGATCCTAAGTCGCCGATATTGCCCCCAAACTCGGGGGCTGAAGTTGAAGAATTTGCACCTATTCAAGTGGTGGAAGCTGAGGGGCCGATTGATGAATCTGAGAGGCCTAAGAAAAGAAAGAGGAAACACCCCAAGCACGCGAAGGACTCTCGCGAGAATAGTACCCCCATTCCTCCTACTCATGGGACGGGGGGTAGAGGAAAGAAGCACTTCCCCTTTGCGGAGAGCGTACGGGTTCCTGAGCCCTTCAAATATGATCAGGAAATGGAACTGGACCGCGGCCAGAGCCGACGCCGCCCTGATCCTGCTGATGGATCACAGACTCCTCCTCCCACGGAAGTGGACAAGGATGGAGACCACGTGAACCTCCCATTCTATGAGGGAGTGGAGAACCACACCGGCTACGCTCACTGTGAAACCTTGCCGGGTGGTGAGATTAGACTATTACCCCTCAGTGACACGAGTGAGGGGTCTTTTGAAGAAGTCTCTCTGAACGCACCTCTTGTGCCGCAGACTGATACTACGCACCCTTTCTCCATCACTTCTGCGCTCGAAGCCCGAGAAATTCTGCGCGGGATTCGTATTTCTGGGCACTTGCGATTCTGAGGGTCGCAATATCAGCCCGCGAATCTTCCTCCTGCGGGGTTCCAAGCCATTCCCCGACTCTACTTCAGGCACTTCTCTACGCTGCCCATTTCTGCATTGATGAGCGAAGTGCTGCTGCAAGGGGGTGTGTCGCTGTCACAGATGCAGGCAGCGTTTTTTGTTTATCTGAGAGGGTTCTCCAACATCTGTTGGAGTTTGAATATCCCTGGAACCGCTGCCTTGTTCTTCTGGTTTTTCAAGTTTGTCAAGGCCCCCGCTTCCGAATCTGGTCGGTTGGGGTTGGCGAAGCGGTTCAGCGGACGTGAACTGATTATAGAACTCCCCACTAACTATGGGCCATAGTGGAAGAGTGAGTTCTTTTTTGTTGACTCGATGTTCGTACGCGGGAGCCGAGAGAGCTGGGCTAATGTTCGCCGCGTACATTTGGATGTTCCTTACGCTCTGAGCAAGGCGGAATTGAAGCAAGTGAAGAAGATCTCTTCAGCTCTTGCTTCTTTCCAGTGTGGACAAGGAGTTCCTTTCGCTTTGTGTCAGCGTGAGGACTTCACCTTTTCTGATGTGACACACTATATGCGGTCGGAGGACCCTTATGGAAATCCTATCAAGAAGAAGAAGGGAACGCATCTCTATCGTGAGGCGGTGCTTCCTCATCTGGCCGTGAGACTGCGCGGCGCTAAACTGATTCGACAGAGGAAGGCCGAAGTATCTGGTTCTCGCAGCACCTTCGAGACTGGGTCGAGTTCGAGGTCCGTACCGGAGTTTGCTCCCTTCCGGACTAGTTTTGATTATCCAGGCCTGTTTGCCGATGAAGGGGTGCGAGCGAAGGCTACCCAGCTGCTTCTGACAAAGCCTGGAGATTGGATACGCGAGGAACTCACTAAAGCTCTATCTGCTGTAAGTGACCTAAAATCGCTTTTTAACTTATGTATTTTTTGCTAATTGTTTTTTTTTTGTAGGCCGCGTATCTATCGAATGCTGCTCTAGGGATGCAGTCTTGTAATGACACGCTTCGGTCCCAACAAGAATATGACAAGCTTCACGACAAGTATCAAGCTGTCTGCAAAGAAGTGTGGTCAATGAGGAAGACCCTCCAAAGGAACAAGAAATTGGAGGAGAAGGCTGCTGAGCATGAGAAAGCGATGGTGGCGAAGAACAAAGAGTGTGCTGCACACCGACTTGATATTTCTAATCTTCGCCAAGAATGTGACTCTCTGAGAGAATCTGAATCGCGTCTCACTGCTGCCCTGAAAGAAATCGAAGACCTGAAAACGCAGCTGAGTGCGGAGGTTGGCAACGCAATGGTTTCTGAATCACAAATTCAGAAACTTCAAGTAGAGCTTTCTGAGTCCAACTCCGCTATAAAAGATTTGAATGATCGCTTCTCCCGATCCACGGAGAAGTCGAGAAAGATGAAGGAAAAATTAGACACTTCTTCCGAAAAAGTAAAGGACTTGGAGTTTGAGGTTGATGGTCAGTCTGACCAACTCCAGGATTTGAACTTTTTCGGACCTCACGTGTTTCCAAGTTTGCCCGCCAACTTCATTACTGATATAATGGCATGGTTAGAAGAACATCTCGAGGTGCAGCTGGAGCACAAGGAAGCTGTTGATAAGTTTAAGAGCGATGCTCGAGATGCGAGAAAAGAAGAAGACTAGGATTCCTTTGTAATTGATTTTTGTAATGGATTTTGTAATAGATTTTTTGTTAATCAATTAAACTATTTTCTTTATTAATTTTTTGTATAAATCTTTTAGGGTTATAACTTAGGCTTAAACTAGATTCACAAATCGTAACTTAGCCGCTCTGGAGTAAGTTAGATTCTGCTAACTCTACTTAGCCACTTAGGACGTAAGTTTGGTCGTACGAATCGTAGTTTAGTTGCTAGTTAAACTCTAAAATGATTTATACTTCTAAATTAACTTTTAGGGTCGAGAATAGCTTGATGTAACATCCACTAATCCCTGATTCGCATGTGCGAATAAGGGTTGTAGTCGCAATTCTAGGTTTGCGTGTTTGAATTGGGCCTATTCGTTCTAACCCTGGATTTGAACCCTGATGATGTAGTCTGACTCCTATCCTAGTGACGGAGTGACTTATTGATCCGTATCAAGGCCGAAGCGACAAGATTGGATAGGATCATTGGGGCCGTAGCGACGGAATGATCTTTGTTCTACTGAGGCCGAAGCGACACAATAGATTTTTTAGGGTATCCTTATGGGTTAGAATATGAAAATAGATTTCTATGATTAACTAACATACATACTAGGAAAATTAAAGAAAATAAACATAATGTTATGAGTACTATGCGTAGTACTGCTGCATGTTGTCCGCATGCCAGGTGTTTGGAACCATCGTTCCATCCTGTCGTCGTAGGCGATAAGTTCCTGGCCTTATCTCCTCTTCAACGATGTAGGAACCTTCGAAGTTGGATGATAGTTTATTTCTTAGCCTATTCCTTTCTGTTATGCTAGATTTCCGCATGACGAGAGTTCCTGGCAAGAAAACTTTTTTGCGTACTTGACGATTGTGGTACCTTGATACGCTTGCCTTGTACGATTCGTTTCGCAGGTCCGCCTCGTCACGGGTTTCGTCCCTCAACTCTAGCTCTGTGGCTAGGTTTTGGTCATTTATTTGTTGGTCGTTCTTCGAGATTCAATATGTTGGTATTCTCATCTCGATTGGTACGACCGCTTCCACTCCATAGGTCATAGCAAAGGGGGTGTTACCCTTGGGGTTCTTACTCATTGTATGATATGCCCATAGGATTTCGTACAACTTGTCTGCCCAAGTCCCTTTGGCTGATTTGATTTTCTTTTTCAATCCCCGTACGATGGCCTTGTTGGTAACTTCGACTTGCCCGTTTGCCTGAGGTCGGTAAACGGAGGCGAAGTGGAGTTTTATGTTTAGGTCCTCGCACATTCTTGAAAATTTACCCCCTATAAATTGTGTGCCATTGTCTGTGACAATGTCTTGGGGAACTCCGAATCGACAGACTATGGAGCGATAGATGAATTTAATTGCCGCATCCTGAGTAATTTTCGCTACAGCCTGAGCCTCGACCCACTTTGTAAAGTAATCTACTGCTACAAAGATGAAACGAGCCTGGGATGTTGAGGGGGGGAATGGACCTACGATATCCAGTCCCCACCTTGCGAATGGGATTGAACTCAGAATCGGAGTCATATCCGCGGATGGTTTCTACTGCATGGGGTTGTGCAGCTGACATGCTCGGCACTTGCGGACGTAAGTGCGAGCTTCCAACCTTAGAGTGGGCCAGTAGTACCCTAGGCTTATGATTTTGAAGGCCAGTGCTCTTCCTCCTTCATGGAGTCCGCACGAGCCTTCGTGTACTTCCTGAATTATCCTATCTGTATCGGGTTGGGCCAAACAGCGTAGCAGCGGGCTATCGAAGGACTTTTTGTAAAGCACCCCTCCGATATCACAGTATTTTGCTACTTTATGTTTCAACTTTTTGGCCTCCCCTTTATTGCTAGAAAGTACTCCATTCTGAATGAATGCCAATATTGGTTGCCTCCAATCCTCTTGAGGGTTGGAGGTAACAACCAATACTTGGCATATGGGCTGGAGTATAGAGTTCACTAAAATCTCGCGCTGCCCTCCCTCCCAAGCTGACGCTAAACGTGCCAAAGCGTCAGCGGGTGAATTTTGGATTCGAGGGATATGCTCGATCTTGAACTCGGCGAATTGTTTGGTGAGAGCTACCATCGCCTCCACATACTTGGTTATTTGTGGTTCCTTACAAGCGAATTTACCAGTGGTTTGCCGAGCCACGAGCTGGGAGTCAGTGCAGAGCGTGACATTCTCAGCGCCGAGAGTTTTTAACAGCTTCAGGCCGTGTATGGCCGCTTCATATTCCGCGACGTTGTTAGAAGCCGGGAAGTGAAGTCGTACCGAGTGTTCGTAGTTTTTTCCATCCGGGCTATGGATTTTCACTCCGATACCCGAGCCTGTTTTGCAACTCGATCCGTTCACTTCTATAACCCAAGGTTGGGTCAAACTGGGATGTGTGAGTTCGACAATGAAGTCCGCCACAGCTTGCCCCTTGATGGCAGTGGCTGGTCGGAAGTCTAAGTCGAATTCACTGAGTTCGATTGCCCATTTGGTCAACCTCCCAGAGATGTCGGGTTTGTGAAGTAGACGGCGCACAGGACACGATGTTAGTACTACAATCGTGTGCGCTAAGAAGTAAGCTCGAAAGCGACGACAAGCATGGATTACTGCAAATACGATCTTCTCGATGGGAGAATATCGTAGTTCAGCACCTTGTAGTCGCCTCGAGTGGTAGTATACGGGGACCTGGTCCTTGTCCCTCTGCGCAATGAGGACCGCACTCATGACTTCTTCTGAGGCCGCTATGTATAAGTATAGGTCCTCTCCCTCTTTGGGTGATGTCAGCATGGGGAGTGAGGACATGCCTTTTAACTTCGCAAATGCCTCCTTGCACTCTGGTGTCCAAGTGATACTACCCTTAGCCGCAGTTTTCAGTAATTGGAAAAACGGTTTACACTTGTCAGCCGTTTATGATATAAAACGACTGAGTGCATTAATTCGACCGTTCAGCCTTTGTACTTCTCTGATTGTGCGAGGGGCTTCTATATCGAGGATAGCTTGGATTTTGTCGGGATTAGGTTTGATCCCGTGCTGACCTGCATAGAAACCAAGGAACTTGCCTTCCTTGATTCCGAATGCGCACTTGGCTGGGTTGAACTTCATTCCGTATTGCTTTAATGTATCAAGGGTTTCTCTCAGATCATCAGGGTGCTTTTCCATGCTTGACGACTTGACTAGGATGCCATCGACGTAAGCGGAAACGTTGCGCCCAATCTGGTTTGCGAAAACCTTGTCCATCAAGCGTTGGAATGTAGCCCCAGCATTCCTTAAGCCGAATGGCATTACTCTGTAACAGAATGTCCCTGAGTCTGTGATGAAGGATGTTTTTTCCTCATCAGGCTCATGCATCAGGATTTGGTTGTATCCTGAGTGGGCATCCATCATAGAGAGGAGCTCGTTACCGGATGCTCCATCAACTAGTTCGTCGATAGATGGCAACGGGTAACTGTCCTTGGGGCATGCTTTATTGAGATCAGTGAAATCAATACACATGCGCCACTTGCCATTGGGCTTCTTGACAAGGACGGGGTTGGCCAACCAAGTCGGGTATCGAACCTCCCGAATGTGCCCTGCATTCAGGAGTTTCGATATTTCCTCATTGGCTGCCTCCCGCCTGTCAGAGGTGAGCACTCGACGTTTCTGGCGTCGAGCTGGAATGGATGAGTCGACGTTAAGTTTGTGCGTCACGATCTGACGCGCAATCTGTGTCGGTGCCTCACCCTCCCAAACGAACCTGTCCTGGTGCTCCTCCAGGACAGTCACAAGCCTGGCTCTTAAGGAAGAGAGTAACCCCTCCCCTAATGCCACTTGTCCCCCTTCCAGCTGATATACCTCAGTCTCGTCCACAGGTTGTAACTTTTCCCTCTCCTCAATGTCAGGCGGGGCGTGGACGAGCATATTGTTATGCTTTGTCAGCTGGGTTGCCTTCTTATACCCCTGTCTAGAATCCTTTTGTGATCCTTTGACAGTTGCAACGAACCCGTTTACCTGGTATCGAATGCATTGGTGATAAGAAGACGGGACTGCTTGGATTCCGTGGATGAAGGGGCGTCCGAATATGCCATGAAAAGTGGATTCTACTTCCACTACTATGAAATGACACGTTCGGCTAACCCTCCCTCGCTTGGAACCGATGGACACTTTTAAATCAATAACACCGGCCACTGGGGCGGCGATGTTAGTGAAACCGTAGATGGCTTCCTTACAGGGAGATAGTTCCTCCCTTTTAAGGCCCATATTGGTAAAGGTATCCATATAAAGGATGTCCGCAGAGCTTCCACTGTCGACAATCATCCTCTCGACTCGGGAATCGGGACCGATGTCTGCTTGGATCACGAGTGGGTCTTCGTGAGGTTGCAAGACATCGTCCATGTCCTCTTCGAAGAAGTATATTGACTTCTCCTCACGGACCCGTTTTCTGTTGTCTCAAGGTGTTGATTGTGACATCAGCACCTTTCGGGCATATCCTCTATTCTGGCCAACGGATCCACCACCAAATATCATATTGATGGTCTTCCATTAGCGGTTCTCGCTGTCGTCTCTATCTGGCGAAGGAGAGCGTGGACGCTTCTCCTTTGGGTCAGATTTGCAATTGTCCCATCCTCGGGATCTCTTGACGAAGTTGCCAAGTTCTCCCTTTGAGATCAACTGCTCGACAAAATACGAGAATTCCCTGCAGTGGTCTGTTAGGTGGCCGCAGTCTTTGTGAAATTTGCAGTATTTCCCAGATTGCGTGCGGCCCTCTTTGCCTGCAGGGTCTAAAGAACGAGGGGCAGGTAGATCCGCTCGGTTCTTTAGCTTCTCAAACAGCTCGCCTTTGTTGATTGTAAGCGAGGTGTTCCTTTTCCATAGTGGAGCTGCACCCTTTGGCGGTTGGCTGGTTGAGGTTCGGTATACCTTGTTATCGTGCCTAGGCTTCTATTCTTTTTTGGAATTCTCAGCCCTGTTGTTGGTATACCTGTTAGAGGTGTCGTGGAAATTGTTGTTTCCACTGTACCCCTTCCTCTCAAACTTAGGCTTCTTGAAGCTAGGAGTCCCAAGTTCAGCTAGCTTGTTCTCATCCTCCTCTTCCACTTCAATGTATGATTGAGCGCGTTGGAAGAGGTCGGGTAGAGAGTTCACCTTGTAGAGAGTCAGATTTTGGGCAAGAGGGGAGTAGGGGACCAATCCTCTGATGTATCCCGCTATGGCCACACTTGGGATCAGATCATTCACTTCTGTCATCATTGTTGTGAACTTGATCGTATAATCCCGCAAAGACAGCTTATCCTGTCGAAGTGTCAGAAGTGCGTTGGCACTGTGTTTAATCCTTATCATCCCCACATGCTGGGCGATGAATTTGGACGAGAGATCTGCGAAGCTGGTGATTGAGCCAGCTGGCAGACCGGAGAACCATCGATAAGTACTGCCCTTGAGAGTGTCGAGGAATGCCCGACACAACAACCCATCATCGATGGTTTGCGGTTCCAGGACGTTGAGGTAGAGATTCATGTGATCTTGTGGATCACTTGAACCGTCATACGCCTCAATCCTGGGTACCTGCCAGGTAGGTGGGAAAGATCCCCTTAAAAGGTCCTCGTGAAGAGGAGCACTTTTAATCCTCAAGATCTCGTGCGGATTGCTGACAGCTGGGTCGATGGCCAGTTTCCGACGAAGATCCTCTACAAACCGAGTGGTAAGAGTCCTTTCGGAGCGACTCTTACTGGGTCCCGTTTTAAGACGGGAACTCTGTTTGGTTTTCTCTGCATATGGAGAGTAGATGGACCCAGATTCATCCGCCTTTTCACGGATGGTGGTGGTCCTTTGACTCCTCGCTTGCTCGAGGTTAGTCATCCTTCTTTCTATGTTGTCCATAAAATTGAACAACCTTTCCTCCAAGGTGGGTGGAGCCTTGGGTACTATGTGTTCCTCGATGTGTGGAGGAACCGAGTTTGTTTCATCAGGTCGAGCATTGCTGGGTCCCTTTGGTCTGGATTGCTAGCCCTGCTCCAGCTCAGTTGCTGGCATTTTTCCCTTACTTCTTGTGGCGTAAGGGTGCTTTTTCTTTTCGATGATGGCCATGAAAACAAAAGCGGAGAAGTACCAAAGCGGGGAGAAGACCTGACTGAGCCTGTCGGAAAAACAAAAAATAAGTCGGCGAGTTAGGGGCTAACTCGGCGACTTTTAGATTTCGAGGTGTTTTCTGAACAAGGTCGTGGACAACACTCTTAGCTAGCAGACGATATTCCGGATCGGGCGATTCTCAAAGATAAGTCGACTATTTAAGGCTAAATCGGACTTGAACCGAGAATCGGACGATCTAACTCGGCGACTTTTTAACAAACTCGGCGAACCCTCTAGGAGAGCTCGAGCCGGATTTTTAAAAAATCGCGATTACGACGGGATACCGGTGGTTCGGTATTCCCACAGACGGCGCCAGCTGATGAAGCACTGAATCTGCTACCAGGGCTCGCGGTGGTGCGAGGTGATGCCGGAGGCTCTGGAGTCCACGACGCGCGCTCTACGTCAAATACCTGCAAGTTGAAACTAGGCGATTCTAGTGAGAATCGGCGAGTTTCTTAGTGGTGCTCTGGTGAGAGTGGAACTTGAATCGTGCCTTTGAGTGGCCCCTTGGGACCCTTTTTATATGGTCTCGAAGGGCGCACTCAAAGGCGGAGATCGCGCCTATGGTCATATATGGTAACATTTATGACGTTGGCTGTCGCCGAGTAACGGTCGTAAGTCGGTGATTCAGGTATGGAAGTCGCCTAGTTAGGGCTAACTCGCCGAGTTTCCAGGGGCAAGATGTGCAATCTACCATACTGCCGATCTTGGCCTTAACTCGGCGACTTATCCTTTATGTCGGTGACTTGGTAGTCCAATCGGGCGACTTACGGGCTAACTCGCCGATCTGGACGATGAATGTGTTCCGTACCGTGGGAGCTCTCCGGGGGTCCGGCCAAAGAGACGGAACCCTAGTCCTTGTTGAAAGGCGTTGGTGGGAGTGACTGCCGTAATCAGGCATGTCTCTCCACAATGCTACAAAAACCATCCGCGGACATGACTCCGATTTTGAGTTCGATCCCATTCGCAAGGTGGGGATTGGACATCGTAGGACCATTCCCACCCTCAACATCCCAGGATCGATTCATCTTTGTAGCAGTGGATTACTTTACAAAGTGGGTCGAGGCTCAGACTGTTGTGAAGATCACTCAAGATGCGGCAGTTAAGTTCGTCTACCGCTCCATAGTATGTCGATTCGGAGTTCCCCAACACATGGTCACCGATAATGGTACCTAATTCACAGGGGGAAAATTTTCAAGAATGTGCGAGGACCTAGGTATAAAACTCCACTTCGCCTCTGTTTACCGACCTCAGGCAAACGGACAAGTGGAAGTAACCAACAAGGCCATCGTACAAGGATTGAAAAAGAAAATCGAATCAGCCAAAGGGGTCTGGGCAGACAAGTTGTGAGAAATCCTGTGGGCATATCGCACAATAAGTAAAAACCCCACGAGCAACATCCCTTGTGCCATGACCTATGGAGTAGAGGCAGTCGTATCAATCGAGATGAGTATACCAACGTACAGAGTCTCGAGGTACGACGAACAAACTAATGACCAAAACCTAGCTACAGAGCTAGAGTTGAGGGATGAAACCCGTGACGAGGCGGACCTGTGGAATGAATCGTACATGGCAAACGTATCGAGATACTACAATCGCCAAGTACGCAAATAAGTTTTTCTGCCAGGAACTCTCGTCACGCGGAAGGCTAGCATAACCGAGAGGAATAGACCAAGGAATAAATTGTCATCCAACTTCGAAGGTCCCTACATCGTCGAAGAGGAGATAAGGCCAGGAACTTATCGCCTACAACGACAGGGTAAAACAATGCTTCCAAACACCTGGCACGTGGACAATATGCAGCAATACTACGCTTAGTATTCGTCATTATATTTCTTAGGTCCTCTTAGTCTATATGCTAGTACAAATTATAAAATAGAATAGTTAGATTTTATTTTTGTAATACTCATTTCAAAAAGTCAATAAAGTTGACACTTTTTTCAAATCACCTACCTACGACTCTAATCAGTACCCTACCTTAGAAATCTATTTTGTCGCTATTGCCTTAATAGATTAAAAATCGATCTGTCGCTATGGCCTTAACGATCCTACCCCATCTTGTCGCTAGGGCCTTGATGTGGGTCCAAAGTTACTCTGTCACTACGGCCAGAGTTCAACTACGCATTAGGATATAAGTTTAGAGTCTTAGGTAGTTGATAAGTACATACGAACCTAACCCCAAAAGGTTCCAAGTACCTTAGAAATCTATTTTGTCGCTATGGCCTTAATAGATTAAAAATCGTTTTGTCGCTACGGCCTTAACGATCCTACCTCATCATGTCACTACGACCTTGATGAGGGTCAAAATTTACTCCGTCGCTACGGCCGGAGTTCAACTACGCAATTAGGGTATAAATCTAGAGTCTTAGGGTCCAAAAAAGTTCTAAGTGCTTACGCCATTTGGTTCTAAAAAATTCTAAGTCCTAGTTAAATTTCCGATATTTTTTGTATTTCCAACTTATTGCGTCAGTTAGCTTTGCGAGTCTTAGTTAGTTAAAAAGTTTATTTTATTCTCGAGTTTAGCCGTAGGCTGAGCTATGATTCGTACGACCAAGCTTACACCCAAAGCGGCTAAGATAGGGTTAGCAGAGTCTAATTTACGTCCAGAGTGGCTAAATTACGACTTGTGAATCTAGTTTCGAGTCTTAGTTATAATTCAAAAATAAATTAAACAAACAATTAAGTTCAAAAAAGTACATACATTATCAAAAAATTACAAGTTAGAGAAAAATAAATCTAATCCTCTTCCGCGTCATTCTTTAGCTTGTCTAGAGCATCTTTGTTCTTCTCTTTCTCATCAGGATGCTCTTCTACCTATGTCATTATATCGGAAATGAAGTCCTCGGGTAGTGTATGGAACACGGAGGTACCAAAGAAGCTAAGTTCTTGGAGTTGATCGGATTGGTACTTTTTGTCCAAGTCCTTAGCTTTCTCTAAAAGTGCGGAGTTCTTCTTCGACAACACGGAGTTTTCCTTCTTCAAATTTCCCAACTCCTCGTTAGAATGAGAGAGTTGGCCAGTCAATTCGGCGCACTTTTTCCCCAGCTCAGAAATAGTGTTCCTCAAATCTGAGCCCTTCTCGAAGGTACTTTTTGGCTCAGAAACCTTCGCTTTTGCCAGTCTAGTCAGCTTCGCCCTTCGGTATCTTTCAGCCATATGTGGAATGGCAGCGTCAAAATATAGAAGCGTACGCTTCTTCCCACTCGCAACCTCTTTCGCAGTAGGACGTTTCCGAGCTTCCTCCACATCATCAAATGTAAAGTCCTCTCACTGACAGAGGACAAAAGGAACACCACGAGGCAAGTCATTGTCCT
>LFYR01001146.1:52631-146015 GCA_001185155.1 Zostera marina | reverse complement strand
GCAGCAAAATACTGTGATATCGGAGGAGTCCTTTACAAAAAGTCCTTCGATAGTCCGCTGCTACGCTGTTTGGCCCAACCCGATACAGATAGGGTTCTTCAGGAAGTACACGAAGGCTCGTGCGGACTCCACGAAGGAGGAAGAGCACTGGCCTTCAAAATCATAAGGCTAGTGTACTACTGATCCACCCTAAGGTTGGAAGCTCACACTTACGTCCGCAAGTGCCGAGCATGTCAGCTGCACAGCCCCATGCAGCAGAAACCATCCGCGGATATGACTCCGATTCTGAGTTCAATCCCGTTCGCAAGGTGGGGATTGGATATCGTAGGTCCATTCCCCCCCTCAACATCCCAGGCTCGTTTCATCTTTGTAGCAGTAGATTACTTTACAAAGTGGGTCGAGGCTCAGGCTGTGGCGAAAATCACTCAGGATGCGGAAGTTAAGTTCATCTACCGCTCCATAGTCTGTCGATTCGGTGTTCCCCAAGACATTGTCACGGACAATGGCACACAATTCACAGGGGGAAAATTTTCAAGGATGTGCGAGGACCTAAACATAAAACTCCACTTTGCCTCCGTTTACCGACTTCAGGCAAACGGGCAAGTGGAGGTTACCAACAAGGCCATCGTACAGGGATTGAAAAAGAAAATCGAATCGGCCAAAGGAACCTGGGCAGACAAGTTATGCGAAATCCTATGGGCATATCGCACAACGAGTAAGAACCCCACGGGCAACACCCCTTTTGCCATGACCTATGGAGTGGAAGCGGTCGTACCAATCGAGATGAGTATACCAACGTATCGAATCTCGAAGTACGACCAACAAACAAATGACCAAAACCTAGCCACAGAGCTAGAATTAAGGGATGAAACCCGTGACGAGGCGGACCTGCGAAACGAATCGTACAAGGCAAGCGTATCAAGGTACCACAATCGTCAAGTACGCAAAAAAGTTTTCTTGCCAGGAACTCTCGTCACGCGGAAAGCTAGCATAACAGAAAGGAATAAGCCAAGAAATAAACTATCATCCAACTTCGAAGGTCCCTACATCGTTGAGGAGGAGATAAGGCCAGGAACTTATCGCCTACGACGATAGGATGGAACGATGGTTCCTAACACCTGGCATGCGGACAACATGCAGCAGTACTACGCATAGTACTCACAGCATTACGTTTATTTTTTTTAATTTTCCTAGTATGTATGTTAGTTAATCATAGAAATCTATTTCCACATTCTAACCCGTATGGATACCCTAAAAAATCTATTGTGTCGCTTTGGCCTCAGTAGAACAAAGATCATTCCGTCGCTACAGCCCCAACGATCCTATCTAATCTTGTCGCTTCGGCCTTGATACGGATCAATAAGTCACTTCGTCACTAGGATAGGAGTCAGACTACATCATCAGGGTTCAAATCCAGGGTTAGAACAAATAGGTCCAATTCAGACACGCAAACCTAGAATTGCACCACAACCCTTATTCGCACGAGCGAATCAGGAATTAGTGGATATCGAACTATTTTCATTCTCGAGTTTAACTACGATTCGTACGACCAAACTTACGTCCTAAGTGGCTAAGTAGAGTTAGCAGAATCTAACTTACGTCCAGAGCAACTAAGTTACGATTTGTGAATCTAGTTTAAGTCTAAGTTACAACACATTAGAAAAAAAAAATAGTTTTATTAAACATAAAATCAATTACAAAAATCTACTACAAAATCTATTAGAAGAGCTAAGGAAATCTATTACAATAGTTTAGTCTTCTTCTTTCCTTGCATCGCGAACATCGCTCTTTATCTTGTCGAGAGCTTCCTTGTGATCCAGCTGCACTTCAGGATGTTCTTCTAGCCACGCCATTATGTCAGAAATAAAGTTGGCGGGCAGACTTGTAAACACGTGAGGACCAAAAAAGTTCAAGGTCTGGAGTTGGTCGGACTAACCATCAACCTCAAACTCCAAATCCTTGACTTTTTTAGAAGAAGTGTCCAAAGCTTCCTTCATCTTCTTCGACTTCTTCGTGGATCGAGAGAAGCGGTCTTTCAGATCTTTCAAAGCGGAGGTGGACTCAGAAAGTTCCACTTGAAGTTTCTGAATTTGTGATTCAGAAACCATCGTGTTTCCAACCTCCGCACTCAGTTGCGTCTTTAGGCCTTCAATCTCTTTTAAGGCAGCAGTGAGACGCGACTCAGATTCTCTCAAAGAGTCGCATTCTTGGCGAAGATTTGCAATGTCGAGTCGGTGCGCAGCATACTCTTTGTTCTTCGCCGCCATCGCTTTCTCATGCTCAACAGCTTTCTCCTCCAACTTCTTGTTCCTTTGGAGGGTCTTCCTCATCGACCACACTTCTTTGCAGACAGCTTGATACTTGTCATCAAGCTTGTCGTATTCTTGTTGGGATCGGAGTGTGTCATACTTTGTCAGAAGGAACTGGGCAGCCCTCGCTCGCACCCCTTCATCGGCGAACAAGCCCGGATAATCAAAAGAAGTCCGGAAGGGGGCAAATTCCGGAACAGACCTCGAGCTCGACCCAGTCTCGAAGGTACTACGAGGACCAGATCCTTGGGCCTTCCTCTCTCGAATCAACTTAGCGCCGCGCAGTCTCACGGCCAAATGAGGAAGGACCGCCTCGCGGTAGAGATGTGTTCCCTTCTTCTTCTTAATAGGATTTCCAGAAGGGTCCTCTGACCGCATGTAATGTGTCACGTTAGAAAAGGTAAAGTCCTCCCACTGACACAAAGCGAAAGGAACTCCTTGACCGCAATCGAAAGAAGCAAGAGCAGAAGAGATCTTCTTCACGCGCTTCAGTTCAGCCTTGCTCAGAGCACAAGGAACATCCAGATGTACGCGGCGAGCGTTGGCCCACCTCTCGCGACTCCCGCGTACAAACATCGAATCAATAAAGAAGAACTCGCTCTTCCACTGTGGCCCATAGTTAGTGGGGAGTTCTATAATCAGCTCACGTCCACTGAACCGCTTCGCTAACTCCAACCGACCAGACTCGGAAGCGGGCGCCTTGACAAATTTGAAGAACCAGAAGAATAAGGCGGCGGTTGCAGGGATGTTCAAGCTCCAACAAATGTTGGAGAATCCTCTCAGATAAACAAAAAATGCTGCATGCATCTGCGACAGCGAGACACCCCCTTGCAGCAGCACTTCACTCATCAGTGCAGGAATGGGCAGCATCGAGAAGTGCCTAAAGTAAAAGCGGGGAATGGCTTGGAACCCCGCGGGAGGTAGATTCGTGGGCTGATATCGCGACCCCCAGAATCGCAAGTGCCCAGATATGCGAATCCCGCGCAAAACCTCTCGGGCTTCAAGTGCAGAGGTTATAGAAAATGGATGCACAGTCTCGTTCTGAGGCACGAGAGGTGCATTAACAGAAACCTCTTCAAAGGACTCCTCGTTCGTATCACTGAGGGGTAGCAATCTGATCTCACCACCCGGCAAGGCCTCACAGTGCACGTAGACGGTGTGGTTCTACACTCCCTCATAGAATGAGAGGTTCACGTGGTCTTCATCCTTATCCACTTCCGTGGGAGGAGGAGGAGTCTGTGATCCATCAGCAGGATCAGTGCGGCTTCGGCTCTGGCCGCGGTCAACTTCTAATTCCTGATCGTAGTCAAAGGGATCAGGAACCCGTACACCCTCCGCAGTGGGGAAATGCGTCTTGCCTCTACCCCCCATCCCGTAAGTAGGAGGAATGGGGGCACTACCCTCGCAAGATGCGTCCTTTGCATGCTTGGGGTGTTTGCTTTTTCTCTTCTTCGGCCTCTCAGAATCATCTATCGGCCCCTCAGCTTCCACCACTTGGATGGGTGCAGGTTCTTCAAATTCTTCCCCCGAGTTAGGGGGCAATGTCGGCGATTTAGGATCCAAACTCGCCGATGTTGGTGTTGAACTCGCCGATCCGAGTTTAATCACTCGGCGAGGTCTCTTGAAAATGAGGACACCTCCCTTGCCTTTAGCCGGCGACTTCCCAAGGGGACTCGCCGACTTAATTGCAAGACTCGAGGGAATCTCGCCCGGTTCAATAGAAGGCCCTACCACGACCAGAGCCAGGGAGTCATCCCTCAAACTCGCCGACTTCTTGTTAGAACTCGGCGAGTTTTTAGGAGTTAGCCCGAGCAACTCGCGGGCAGTAGCAAAATACTCAGCGTTTTGCGGCGCATCAACAGCCGGAATCTCCGACCCACCGCGGGAAAGCGAGGGGATCGGAGACTCGACGGTGTTGAGCACCCCCGCTAAGCTTTCATCCTAGTCATTGTTCAGGATATCGGCGACCAGAGCCTCGGTCTCCGACATTGTCAATTGAGGAAGCGACGGTTGGTCTGCCATATATCGGCGATGTAAGAATGGACTTCGGCTAGAACTCGGTTCTATCGCTCTGGTTAGAACCCGATTCTGTCGCTCCGGCCTGAATCAGATTCCGTCGCTTTGGCCGGAATTTATCTTGTCGCTTCGGCCTTGATAAACACAGTGCAGTCACCCTTGATCAGGGAAGGACTATAAACAGAGTTTCCGTGGCCTGGAACTCGATCCATTCTTGACGCTTAGGCCTTAATGGATCCGGAATCAGTACGTCACTGTGGGCGGAATGATTCGATCTCATCTTGTCGCTTCGGCCTTGGTGCGGATCACACACACTGAACCTTGGTTGGGGGGGGGGGTACTGGCGATACACGCATATTTCTTGTGCTCTCTTCAGGGGGGAGTACTGGTGAGACATGCCTGATTACGGCAGTCACTCCCAGCAACGCCTTTCAACAAGGACTAGGGTTCCGTCGCTTTGGCCAGACCCCCGGAGAGCTCCCACGGTGCGGAACACGTTCATCGTCCAGATCGCCGAGTTAGCCCGTAAGTTGCCCGATTGGACTACCAAATCGCCGACATAAAGGATAAGTCGCCGAGTTAAGGCCAAGATCGGCAGTATGGTAGACTGCACATCTTGCCCCTAGAAACTCGGCGAGTTAGCCCTAACTAGGCTACTTTCATACCTGAATCGCCGACTTACGACCGTTACTCGCCGCCAGCCAACGTCATAAATGTTACCATATATGACCATAGGCGCGATGTCCGCCTTTGATTGCGCCCTCCGAGACCCTATAAAAAGGGTCCCAAGGGGACACTCAAAGGCACGATTCAAGTTCCTCTCTCACACCAGAGCATCACTACGAAACTCGACGAGTCTCACTAGAATCGCCTAGTTTCCACTTGCAGGTATTTGACGTAGAGCGCGCGCCGTGGACTCCAGAGCCTCCGGCATCACCTCGCACCACCGCGAGCCCTGGTAGCAGATTCAGTGCTTCATCAGGAGTATTACAAGCTTCCCGACACTTCTGTCGCTCCGGCCGGAAGTCGTCAAAATAAACACGGTAAATCTGTCGCTTCGACCAGATTTACCAAGGATTAGTTCGAGCAAAAGAAGAATATCACGAGAGATAAAATCGCACGGTAAGTTCAATTGATCAATAATAATATACGTTATAGACTGATCTAGTTGTTTTGCAGGATGTTTTCCTTTTTACAGGTATAATTCTTTCGCTTCGGCCAGAATCAGGTCTATCTTGTCACTTTGGTCTTGATAGACCAAAGATCATTCTGTCGCTTTAACCTTAATGGTCTGAACCCATCATTCCGCTTACTTGCATTGTGATGGGTTCACCGTCGTTGCGGACATAAAGTCGCTCTTGATCAGGGAGGACTATAAACCTTAGTTCTATCGCTTTGGCTAGAACTCGATTCTGTCGCTTTGGCCAGAATCGAATCAATCTCGTCGCTCCGACCTTGATAAACATAAAAAGTCGTTCTCGATCAGGGTTAGACTATAAACAGGTAGTTCCGTTGGCCTGAAACTTGATTCTGTCGGTTCGACCCAGCCAGAGTCAATCCATTCTATCGCTTAGGCCTTAATGGATACGGAATCAGTACGTCACTATGGGCGGAATGATTCGATCTCATCTTGTCACTTTAGACTTGATGCGGATCACACACAGAACCTTGGTTGGGGGGGGGGTACTGGCGATACACGCATGTTTCTTGTGCTCTCTTGTACTGGTGAGACATGCCTGATTACGGCAGTCATTCCCAGCAACGCCTTTCAACAAGGACTAGGGTTCCGTCGCTTTACGCCGGACCCCCAGAAGGCTCCCACGGTGCGGAACAAGTTCATCGTCAAATCACCGAGTTAACCCGTAAATCGCGATTGGACTACCAAATTGCCGACTTTAGGGATAACTCGCCGAGTTAGGGCCTAGATCGGCAGTATAGTAGACTGCACATCTCGCCCCTGGAAACTCGGAGAGCTTGCCCTAAATAGGCGATTTCCATACCTGAATCGTCGATTTACAACCGTTACTCGCCGCCAGCTAACGCCATAAATGCTCCCATCTATGGCAATAGGCGCGATGTCCGCCTTTGATCACGCCCTCCGAGACCCTATAAAAAGGGTCCCAAGGGGACACTCAAAGGCACAACACAAGTTCCACTCTCACCAGAGCATCACTAAGAGACTCGCCGATTCTCACTAGAATCGCCTAGTCTCTACTTTCAGGTATTTGACGTAGAGCGCGCGTCGTGGACTCCAGAGCCTCTGGCATCACCTCGCACCACCACGAGCCCCTGGTAGCAGATTCAGTACTTCATCAGGCTCCACCCTGAATCGAAGACTCCCATACCTGAGTTACCGATTCTCAGGCGTTACTTGACTTGGCCCAGGTCATTATGGCACCATTAAACGGGCGCCATAATGACGTGGGCCCCAGGAACATTGAATGAGAAACGCCTCAAGGACCCTATAAAAGGGGCCCTTGGGGGTCCTCATTCTCATCTCTCATTCCACACTCCAACTTGACACACACTCCAACCAGAGCATATCTAGGAGCCCGAATCGCTAGAATGGGATATTTTGTCGATGAATCGATGATGGCCCTCATGCCAGAAAATATGGATTTATTTAACTCATTCAAATGGGTACAAGATAAAGTTAACTAAATGAACCGCACTGAAACATACCCTAATTTTGAAGCTAACCAGTGTTATGAAAACATCCATCATGAAAATGAACAAGAAAATCAGATGGATATGTTGACACGGGCAATACAAAAACGCAAGGTTCTTTCTACAATCTTCGCTAGAATGGGATATTATGTCGATGAATCGATGATGGCCCTCATGCCATAAAATATGGATTTCTTTAACTCATTCAAATGGGTACAAGATAAAGTTAACCAGATGGGTGTGTCCTCCGTCTACCTACGTTCTTCCGTAGGTGAGGTTCACTTTTTTTCTAGATGGGATACGCGTCCTGACCCTGTTACCACCAAG
Source organism: Zostera marina (assembly GCA_001185155.1). Classification (NCBI taxonomy): domain Eukaryota; kingdom Viridiplantae; phylum Streptophyta; class Magnoliopsida; order Alismatales; family Zosteraceae; genus Zostera; species Zostera marina. The sequence goes on along the minus strand of LFYR01001146.1, from coordinate 138,696 downwards.
ACTTTCTCCGCCCACGTTCTTCCGTAGGTAGAGTTGATTTGGCGTCCTACTTTGTTACTACGTCCAGTAATTGTAGGAGTTCAAATATCTTAGAATGGCTCAGTTCATTTTGTTGTCGTACCGCCATCTATGTTGTTTTTTCTGGATGGACTTCCACGATTTTTTAGGAGTATTTTGCTTACACCCCCCTGCCTCGGTGACTTTTTAAGAACTCGGGAATGTTTTCCCTACACCCCTCCTGCTTTGGCGAACTTCCGCAATTTCAACTTGTCAGGGTTCTTTTTTCTACACCCTCTTGTGTGGGAAGAAAAAAGTCGATCCCCCGTAGTATTGATCGACTTTTGTGCAAATGTCGATCTGAGTGTTGCCCATCGACTTTTGTAAAAAAGTCGATTCCTTGAGTCCTTGTGTTGACTCCTTTGCTAAAAGTCGATTCCTGGTGTTTTGGCCAAAAAGTCGAGTCTTTGTGCTGATCTTGGATGGGTTGTTCTTCTGATCGGTTTTACTCTTTTTTGTCTTTTTGTGCGGACCTGGGGTCTATAAATAGAGCCTTTAGGTCCTCCCTTTCCTTCATCCATGGCTCTTCTTGTGAGTCTCTTTGCTGATTTTATTCAGGGAGAGATCGAGGAGCTGGATCGAATTTTAAATATTTTGGATCCTCGGTCTTCGGCCTTGGATCTTCCTGCTCTGCGCCAAATTATTGTTGAGCGGCAGAGTGTTGTCGTTGAGGCCAGGGAATCAATATTTGAGGAATGGTCCGTTGGCGATCTTCCGCCTGTTGTTTCCCCTACTGTCCCTCCTCGTGGTCGACGTCGGAGGCGTCCCCACCGTGGTGCTTCCCCGCTGGATCAGGTTCCTCGCCGCTTGCGTCGCCGTGTCAATTTTAACTAGGGATTTGTAATATTTTCATTCTTTTTATTTGTAATTCTGAATAAAGATATTTTACCCTTTTTCTCATTTGTTTTACACCTTTACTCTGAAGTACTTCAGTGTAGTTTGCGATGATCGACTTTTTTGGAATGTCGATTTCTTAAAGTCGATGATTTCTTTTAGCCGGTGCCATCCTTTTCTGAAGATGTCGAAGTTTGTACAAAAAGTCGATTTCATCTCTCCCTGGAGATGTCGATCTCATCTTTTTCTGAGGATGTCGATCAGAGCTGTGTGGGATGTCGATTCTGACCTTCTTTTTTGAAGGTTTCGAATTCCTTGGTAAATGTCGACGTCTATCCCCCTTCTGGGAATGTCGAACTCACTTTTCTGTGGCATGTCGATCTTGACCTTCTCTTTTGAAGGTTTCGAATTCCTTGCCAAATGTCGACGTCTATCCCCCTTTTTTGGGAATGTCGAACTCAATTTTCTGCGGAATGTCGATCCTGTCCTTCTCTTTTGAAGGCATCGAATTCCTTGCCAAATGTCGACGTCTATCCCCTTTTTTGGGAATGTCGAACTCAATTTTCTGCGGAATGTCGATCCTGTCCTTCTCTTTTGAAGGCATCGAATTCCTTGCCAAATGTCGACGTCTATCCCCTTTTTTGGGAATGTCGAACTCAATTTTCTGCGGAATGTCGATCCTTTTTCTGAAATGTCGATGAATTTTCCTGAAATGTCGATGCCATCTAGTCGGATTTTGGGGTTTTTCTTGGACTGGGCCGTCGTGGGCCTGCCGGGCCCGTGGGCTTTCCGGCCCAACGGGTCGACCCGGATGAACAGTGCCCGCGACGGTTCGTCTTCGACTTTCCCCTATAAATAGCGGAGGGGGGTTCACTTTTTTCTCACTTGCTTCCTTCGCTCTGCCTGATCGACTTTCTTCGCATCGACTTCCAGCTCCTTCGCTTCGACATTTCGCTTCGACTTCCGCTTCTCCGCTTCGACTTCCAGCGTGCGTAAGGCTTCGACTTGAGCCTTGGAGGTGCAGCTTTCTGGGGTCCGATTTTTGTTGTCGGGCTCTTCTGAGGTTGCACCGGGTTCGACTTTCTTGGGGTCCGACTTTTCTGAAAGTCGGTCCTTTTCGAAGTTGTTCCCCTTTGGACTGTGGTCCGACTTTGTGAGGTTTGACGCCTTGTCATCGACTTTTCAAAGTTGGATCCATTTTTTCTGGGATCGACTTCCATGGGTTTTGCCTTTGCGCTCCCGAAGTGCTTCCCTTGGTTCGAGTTTACTGGGGTCGACTTCCTGAGACCCTTGTCTCCTTTGGATCGACTTCCCTGGGATCGACTTCTAAGGTCGACTTCCCTTGGATCGACTTCTGAGGTCGACTTCCCTGGGATCGACTTCTGAGGTCGACTTCCCTTATGCTGCTAGTCCGATTCCCTAAAGTCCGGATCGACTTTTCTTGGGATCGACTTTTGCCATAACTTGGGCTGACTGCTATGTTCTTCGTGCAGGTTCATAATGTCTTCTGACAAGAACTCGCAGCAAGATCTTCCTCTCGATGAGGATCGGGCTAATGTTGCCAGCCCTCAGACCTCTCAGGCTGATACTGCCGTGATAGAGCCTGTTCCCACCGAGGTTCAGGCTGCTCCTGCTGAACCAGAGTCTGTTCGGACTGCTCCTGTCGTAACGGAGTTTAGAGTTGCTTCGCCTTCCTCCATACCTGTTGGATGTAAGCGAAAAACTCTTTCCCGTCGTACACGCAAGCCCGTACCTAGTAAGTTACTTATTTATTATCTATTTCGTAACTTACTCTTTATCTGTTTCTTTTTGTTTGTAGGTGCTCCCAATTCTTCCCCCGCACGCTCCAGTTCGGGGTCTTCCACATCTAGCTCGGGAAGCTCGGGTTCTTCCTACTATAGCTCCTCTTCTTCGGAGCAGGATGTAGAAATTGGAGGAACCCCTCCCTCCGTTATTAGGACTCCTCCTCCTACCATTATTCTGCCTACCATTCCTGAGGAGGCTCTTAATACGGAGGACCTATCTTTGACTATAGACAGTTCTGCTCAACTTCCTCCCGAAGTATGTAGTCAGAACATTCACATTCTAGAGCGCTCTACTTTGGGTTACCCTCCTGAGACGAGGGACAAGTACCCCTTTCCTTCTCCCCTTGAGGAGAAGAGCACCCCATCCTTCTATCGGGAGATGGATGGTTCTTGGCGTCAGTGATCCGTTCTCATTCGCAACGGTTTCCACGTTGTCCCTATCCTCGACCGGGGCGAGTACGGGACTGAATATGGTTCTTTCTGTGCAGTCTCTCTGACTGATATTCCAGGCTACCCCCTTTCCTCCAATGCAGGTAGCTGCTCTAACACCCTTTCCCTGGATGCCGCCCAAAGAATTTTGAGGGGGTTAGAGCTTAGAGAGAGAGTGTATTGGGCGTACCCTTCTGAGAATACTGGTGATGTGCCCCCCTATTTCATGTTGGCACTTCACCGAATTTATTTCACTAACTTTCCGATCCTCCCGATCCCTTCCTTGGTTAGTGAAATCCTTTTGTATTCTGGGTTGTGCATCTCTCAAATGGGTGCTGCCTTCTTTTTCTATGTCAGGGGGTTCATAAATATCCTCAGGGATGCTGGCATAGTCCCTACTGCTCGGCTGTTCTTCCACTTCTTCACATTCCAAAATCCGAAGAAGGGCAGCCCTTTCATTGCATGTGCCAGCCGTGCTACATCCATTACTCACTCTGCCCTCTTGAAAGATCCTCCGACCAGGCGGAACAAGAGTGAGTTCATTTTTGTGGATTGCAGGTTATGCCCTGGTAGCAGACTTCTCCCTGCATCCACTAGTGGTCGCAAGCCTATTCCTCGTCCTGATCTGACTGAGGATGAGGGAGCTTCTGTGCAAAGGCTGGCCTTTTTGCATCCTATCGCTGTGCCTGTCGGTCACGCGATTGATGATACTTTTAACCGACAAGGTCTTCCTTTGCCTGTTTTTTCTTTTATGTTTTCTATACGTATGCATTTTCTAACTCTGTTTTTATTCCTTGCAGATTTTTATATGCATAACCCCGGAGGTGTCCCTGAACGGGTTGGGCAAAACGAAACGGGCACAAAGGTTTATGCAGCCGCCTCCAAGCCTTCTGACGCCGATCATCTGAGGCAACGTGCTCTGGAGAATGCCTATACTATGGCGCAATCCCCTACTCCTGACGAAGTCCAACGAACTGAGGAAGGGGAGGTACCTCCGGTGGTACCTACAGAAACTACCCCTGTGCAGTCTCCTGCTGCTTCCAAGCTCTCCTCCTTCTTCCGTACTCCAGAAGAGGAGCGAGAGAAAACTACTGAGAAAGAGACCCAGTCTGAGGGGTCTGAGAAAACTACAGAGAAAGAGACCTCTGAGAGGAGAAGAAGAAAAGGACGAACTCCTCCCCCCAGGACCGACTTATCTCCTCCGAGGAAGTCGAGGAGATACTCTCCCAGGCGACGAACTCCTCTTCGCAGGACATATTATGCTGGGGAGTCCTCCCGGGGCCGATACAACTATGCTTCCACCCGGGAGACACAGCTGCCGGGGTACCAAGGTTCACACCCCCGGAACTATGGGTCCAAGTTTCTTCTGACCCCTGACACGGATGCCGCCCGGACTACACTGCGGACCATATCTGGGTATCCGATGGACCGGACCGTCGAGGAAATAGGACAGAACCTGAGCAACGTGAGTGCTTTTGTTTTGATTATTTCTATGAGCATGTCCATACCCATTCTTTCTCTTTTTGAAGCTCACCTATTTGTTTTAGGGCCGCCTCTCTTCCCTGTCTCGTCTTCGTGACTATCAGTCTATGGAAGACGAGTTGAAGAGAGTGAAGCGCCGGTGCAAAGATCTGGAAGGCGAGGTTGCGCAAAAAACTTCAGACGTCTCTACTTTGTCTGCCACCAACAAGAAGTTGGCTGAGGATTGGGCTGCTCAGAGGAATCTCTTGAGAGATAAGGAGCAGGAAATCTCCAAAGTCAACGGAGAGCTGGGGGCCGTAGAGTTGGAATTAGCTGGACAACATGCCCGGGTTTCTATTAAAGAATCGATGATTGTCGATCTCACCCGCCAGCGCGAGAATGTTGAGGCGAACCTTGAATCCTGTCGGACACAGAATTCCATATTTTCTCACCGACTGGATGAAAGTTATGACGAGAACAAGAAGCTTCTGGGGTCGCTGGATGATCATAAGAAATCAATAACGCGATTGGAAAAAGCGGACCGGGCAAAGACTGAGGAGGTCCAACGTCTGACTGAGGAAGCTCGACATGCGACTGAGGAGCTTCAACGTATGATCGACCATCTGGAAAAACTTAAGGTCGATTATCTTGCCAATGTGCGAGATTATAATGACTTGGTCGATCTGGGTCCTCATGTCTGTCCGGGTTTCGAAGCTGAGGATGTCCATAACTGGGCCCGCAAGTACCCCAAAGAAGCTACCGAAGTTAGAAATCGGGCGCTTGCGGAAGAAGAGGATGAAGAAGATGAAGAAGAGGAGGCTCTGGGGGACAATATGCTGCCTTTGATAAAGATTTCTCCATAGAAGACAACAACGATGCAGAGGGTTCTAAAGATTCACCTCCCCTCCTAAATAGATTAATCCTCTATCTTATCCTTTTAACTTTGTAATTTACATTCCTTTGTAAATCTTTTTAAATCAATATATGGAATGTATTTTCAAGTGTTATGATTACTAATGATAGCTAACTAAACAACATATTAGTTACGTAGTTCAAACTATAAGAGTAATATAATCCTACTTAATTGTTTAAAAGTACAACTGTAGGTTATCTGCGTGCCAAGTATTGGGAATGCCTGTTCCATCTTCCCGTTTCAACTTGTACGTGCCTGGTCGGAGTTCTTCCTCCACCACATATGGTCCTTCCCAATTTGTGCCTAGTTTGCCTTTAGGGCAGTCTTTTCTGCCGACACTTGCTTTTCTCCATATTAGGCTTCCTTTTCTTATCGCTTTACCCTTGACATTCTTGTCGTGATATCTAGCGATACTTTGTTTGTAAGCTACATTCTTTGCCTGTGCATTATCCCTAAGCTCATCCACTAAGTCCAGAGTTATCGCACATGATCTCATGTTTTCTTCCATGTCATAGGATAGTACTCTGACTGTTGGAATGCTTAGCTCTGTCGGGATTAGTGCTTCCATTCCATATGCTAGTGAGAACGGGGTTTCTCCGGTGGGTGTCTTTCAGTGGTTCTATACGCCCACAGGATCTCTGGTAGTAGATCTGCCCACGAACCTTTGGCCTGTTCGACTTTTTTCTTCAGTCCCTGAACGATGGCTCTGTTTGTGACTTCTACTTGCCCATTACCCTGTGGTCTGTATACCGATGAAAAATGGATTCTAGTGCCCATGTTCTCGCACAATCTCGTAAACTCCCCACCGGTAGACTGTGTACCGTTATCTGTCACTATATGCATTGGAATACCGAATCTGCACATTATGCACTTGAAGACAAACTTCGTTGCTGCTCCTCCTTGAGTTATCTTGGGTACAGCTAATGCCTCGACCCATTTAGTGAAGTAGTCGACAGCCACGAATATGAATTTGGCCTGGCCTGTCGATACTGGAAATGGTCCTACAATGTTTAACCCCCATATTGCGAAGGGGATGGGGCTTACTACCCCTATTAGTCGTATGCTTTTGTGAATCTGGCATGCCTTGCATTTTCTTGCAGGTAGGATTGCCTCTTTCTTTAGTGTAGGCCAGAAGTGCCTCTACCCTGTTATTCTTTGGGCTAGAGTCCTCCCCCCTTGATGTATTTTGCACACCCCTTGATGTAGGGTTTCTTATGCTGAATGTCACCAATTAGGCAGTATCTTGGAATGCGTGTTTACGCCTTTTATTCCTGTTCTCTGGGAATTTCTACCCTTCAATGTATTCTATCGAGGGTTTTCTCCAGTATTCTGCCTGTGTTATGGTCGGATTGTACGGAGGTATAGATGTTGAGTCAACTAGTGCCTCTTTCTGCCCCCCTTGGGGGTATTAGCTGAGTTGTTTTTGACCCTTTGAAATCTGCTCTACCTTCCATGCGAATGCCGCAAGGGTGAACATGATTAATTGTTCCGCCTTGCGCAATTAGGTGTGGGCTGGATCTTCCTCAGAGAAGCTTATTTCTTTCCTCGCTCGTATATTAACTTTTGCGAGTATTTCCTGCTTTCTCCTATTGATCCCCCGCCGAAGATTTAATCTATTACCCTCCTCTTGTGGTTATTACCTGAGTCGGAACTTTTTGAGCGCTGTCGCTTACCCATGTTATTTGGGTCCCTGCGACCTTGTTGCTCCCTTTCTACTTTGTTTACGTATTGCTTAAGCCTTCCTTCCTTTGCCTGTATGTCTAGGAAAGTGCTTAGTTCCCTGCAATTTTCTGTGTTGTGCCCATAGTCCTTGTGGAACTTACAGTATCTGTTCCCCCTTGTTCGGGCCTCTTTTGTTGCAGGGTTTAATTCTTCTGGTTGAGGAAACCTTATTCTTCCTTTTTCTTTGCTGTAGATTTCCTCCTTTGGAGTGCTGAAAACCGTAAACCCTAAGTCTTCATACCTTGGGTACTTTGGTTTTCTAAACTCCTCAGATGTCTGGTAGACCTTTCCATCGTGTTTTGGTCTCCAAGATGGTTCTCCTTTCTCAAACTTCTGAAATTTCTTTTTTGGTGCTTCATATGCTTTTTTATTGCTTATGGCACCTCTCTCTTTTTCTTTTTCTTTCTCATACTCTTCAGAATTTATATATTTCTGGGCCTTTGTTAGCAGGTCTTCCATGCACTTCACATTACTGACGTTTAGCTTTATTGCTAATGGCATGTTCATGTCTAGCCCTTTTGAGTATGCGCATATTGCGATTGTTGTATTCAGATCGGAGATTTTCTGTATGGCTTCCGTGAATTTAGTTGTATAATTCCGAAGCGTGTCTTCATTTTGCTTGATTGCAAACAATGATTCCGTGCCCTTTCTGACCCTTGTGTTTCCACAATGTTGGGCGACGAATTTCTTCTTTAAGTCCTCGAAACTTGTTATGCTCCCTGGCTGTAGTTCAACGAACCACCTGTATGTAGGCCCTTTCAGTGTTCCTGGGAATGCTCTACATAGGATGTCATCCCTCGATGTGGCCCATTGCATTGCCCCTACAAACATATTTATGTGGTCCGTTGGGTCCATCTTCCTATCATAAACCTGCAGCCTGGGTAGCCTGAATTTCAGAGGCGCTGGTTTTACCATCAGTGATTTGTGCAGGGCATCCATGCCTACCAGCCAGTTCGGAACCTCGCCTCCTCCTTCTGTGTCACCCGTGCTTTCCTCCTGTACGGGTTTTTTTTGAAAAGAGGTTTGGGTTGCTCCTCTGGTTTGCGAGGTAGTGGTGCGCTGGAGTGTGCTGCCCTATGACTCGCCACTTCCTGCTGCGCCTTGGCCTGCTTTGAGGTTTGAGCTTTTGACTGGTATATTGATGCCTTAGATTTTTCAATATCCTTTATCTTCTCGCTCATTTTCGCTATGGTTTCCTTCATTTTTTCCAGCTCTTCTATGGACATTTTTATGAACCCATGAGTGGATTCTGATGCAGCAACCCTTGGTTCCTTGCTGCTTGTGGGTCCCCCCTTCTGAGGTTGTTCTTCCGAAGGTTTCTCCTTTTCAGCAAGGAGTCGGATGGCCTCTGCTATTGCCTGAACTGTGATGTTCAGATTTTCCCCTCCTGCTGAAGCTTGGGGGGTTTGCTCGGGTTCGCCTTCGGGTTCAGCCTCAGGTCCCGTGGGAGTCCTCTTGTTTTTATTGGTCTTCGGTGGTCGACCCACTGGCCTTTTGGTTTTTGAGTTGCCAGGCTGTTGCTCTGGCGCCTCATGAGAATTTGCTCCTCCTCCTTGGGAAGTGCTTCGAGTTACCACCATCCTGGAGTGTTCGACTTTTCTTGGAGAGAGTGTTCGACTTTTGCTTGGACAGAAAAAGTCGATCTTCAAAAAGTCGATCCCTAGTGCACTTGGAGGATTCCTTGAAAGTCGATGCCTGAAAGCCTAGCTCCTTGAGGGATCGACTTTTTTTCCTTGGAAGAAAAAGTCGATCTTCTGAAAAGTTGATCCCTGGTGCACTTGGAGGATTCCTTGGAAGTCGATGCCTGAAAGCCTAGCTCCTTGAGGGATCGACTTTTTTTCCTTGGAAGAAAAAGTCGATCTTCTGAAAAGTTGATCCCTTGCTGGCTGATTTCCTCGCAAGACTCCCTAGCTGGCGACTTGGAAAAAAGTCAATCACTTTTTTCGAAAAAGTCGAGGAGCTTTTGTCGTGAGTATCTTTGAGTCACAGACGGCGCCAACTGATGGGGGTGAAACCCGACCAGTACTCCAAGACGCGCAAGCAAGCGCCAAGCGGGGAACTCCGCGGGAAACCGGACCGGAACTCAAGTGTGCAGAGCTCTGCTTCGCTAGGAATCCTTCTTCTCCAAATGACCTGCCTTCAATGAGTGGGGGGTGCCCTCTATTTATAGGGGTTCTTATGGGGGCAATATGGTCATTTGGGCAGTAACCGCCTAACTGCCCAACTGATCATATTGGGTCCAGGGGTCGACTTTCCAGAGATCAACTTTCTGGGGGTCGACCTTTCCTGGTGATCGACTTTACTCAAAAGTCGATCCCAGGGAAGTCGATCCTCAGGAAAGTCGATCTTCCTAGGATTCGACCTGGGACCTCCCCAACCCTAGAATAGATACCTCAACTCATCTTAGGCTATCCGGACTTCTAGTTGCTGGTAGGTTGTGACCGTGTTCGGGATACTGTATCACCAATACAGGCTAAACCCAAGACTATAAAATTACCCATGGACGTCTGGACTCCATTCAAGAGCTCTGTCTTTGACGTCGTGAGGGAGAGATGTTTTGCTTAGCCCAATGACCAGACTACATTTATTAATATTAAGCTCTACAGATATAGTAGTTATTTCGATTTTAATATTTAGTGTCTTTTTAATTTTTAAATTAGTCGAGCCATACCCTTTTGGCCCATCTGGTAAAAATTATATACTATTATATATATCATTTTCACTTAATTTTTTATTTGCTTATTTTTCTCAATTTATTTCTTATTTCAAAATGAAAACTTAAAATAGATTGGGAAAGAAAAAAAGAAAAATGTATGAAGATCAGAGAAATAGATTGGAATTATATTTCTGTTGCAAGTCCTATACTCTAATGGTAAAAAAAAATTATTTTGCCTATGAAATTAAAATCCATGGTTACGAAATATAATTTGCCGCGAAATCGAAATTAGTGGAGAAATATATATATATGTAATTTTTTTTATATTTCGCCAAGGAATAGTAAATTGATGGTCAAATATTTTAATTTTCCCAAGAATTGTAATTAGTGGCAAAATCAGTGGCAATTTTATTTATGTTATCAAAAAATTTAAAATCGGTAGTTAATAAATCTACATAACTACGAAATTAGTAATTCTAATCTTTGGTATTTTTTTTATATCAACGAAAATAGTAAATCCAAAGATAAATATTCTATGACCAAGTTTATGATATTTCAACAGATATTATCATATTATATTTAACATGTTTAGAATTTTAATTTTAAAATATTCATATTTGAATAAATGTTTGGAAAATTATATATATGAATCAAAGATGGAAGAATTAAAGTAGGAACCAGAGTTTAAAAGACTATTTTAAATTCTTAATAACTATCAATTATCTAAGATTAGAAAATTCACTCGGTTTTTGAAAGAAAAGGTGGAAATAATTAAGAATAAAATTAAAAATGATCTTGTAATTAGAAAATCCAAAATGTACTATTCGGGTACACGAGGTCGAAATCTTTTGATGATATTGTTTTGAATAGAAATGAGATATGAGAAATTGAAAATATCATTTTAAAATAACGATCTTCTAACACATCTTTACGTTCATGCTGTCCTCAAAAGCTCTAGCACTTCGTGGCATTCACACATTACTCACCCAGCCATCACCATGATTGGCCTAGGAATATCTTCATATAAGAGTATAGGTATTTAAATTTTTTTTTTGATGTTCTATTTTATAATTCTATTTATTGATATTTTGATGATTCAGATGTGTAGTGGATTGAAAAAACAATAAAAACATTATAATATTTGTCTTTCTAAAGGCTGGAGTTATTGAAAAAAATCGTTGGCTTCCGGAAAAAAACATTGTAACAACATTAAATAGGAAATGGATCATGCACGACTGGGGTCGATAATTCAAATTCGTATACCGATCTCAAATCTTTATTTTATCCATCTTGTCAAATCAGACATCACTTCAATTCATGCACGAAAAAGAATAGGGTGAGGGTCTCGTGTTTCCCGTTCTCAGTTAGAAAACACCAGCTGAATGCAAAAATATCCCTCGTACTCGGCCAAATAACCGGGGAAAATGCAGGGATGGGAATACCAGGTCGATTTAAATATTTAAATTTAAAAAGATCAAATAGGATAAATTTCACAAGAGGGTCTCTTTTTTATTTTCGAAAGTCATTTGATCCAAACTGTCGATTCTTAGATCAACGATAAGAAAAAATACTCGGAATTCGGGGCGATTTTTAAAAAATTGTTATGAATTTTAAATTATTTTCTAATTCTGCAAATCGATATTAACTCACTACACATTAAGCATATAAAAAAATGTGAAAGTGAATTTTTTTCGTAAATTAAATACTGATTTCAATGATATCTGGATCGATGGTTTTGAAAAACATATGAAAAATCGAAAAAAAAAAACTAGATTTTAAAAAATATGTACATTTTTATTCAAAATCAGCGTACATTTTTTGTTACAAAAACATGGATATTTTTTAAAATATCCATTTTTTATTTAACAATTTTAAATTTGAAAAATAATTATACCAATACATTAATAATCGAAAAAAAAACAATTAAGAATTAGAGTTGAAATGACAATCATTTGAAATTAAATTATGAATGATCTAATTATCAAAAAAATCGAAAAATGTAATATTTGTGTCAACAATGTCGATATTTTCCCAACAATATGTAAGATGATATAGTTTTAAATATAAATAAATAATTGTAAATTTCCACTTTTCTACTATTACGGAACAACTCCTATTTCGGGGTAAAACTCCGATTGGATAGCTCACATAGTTCGTGATGAATATGTTTTATTCCTTGTTAATAATTATCCAAATATTAACTGTTATTATTAACTGTTAATAATCCCTATATTCTCTGCACAATCTCTATGGACTCCGACATGGTTTAATCCTTATTTTTGAGTTTTGTACAAAAAAGTATTCTTTAATAACAAATCCAATGACTATATATATATTCTACAAAATATGGAAGGAGTTTGCCTCAATTGGTAAACTTGGGATTTTTTTCGATGGAAGCCCTAAGTTCTAGTGTAATAAACAATACTTTTAAAAAAATTTCGTTGTATTATTACTTATATGCATGTTTATAATATATTTAGCTAAATTCATTAATGGTGTAGGAAAATCCACCAACACTATTTAAGAAGGTAAAAATGCAAGTTATATTACATTAGAAAAATACGAGGTAGAAGAGGGACTAATTAAGGACAGTCTACGGAAAGTAGAAGACGAAACTCCTGCCGACGAACCTTCACCACGCAGGTCGGTTTCCATTCATCAATCTTCTCTTTGATTTTATAAAAATTGTTTTTCTTATATTTTCGATAATAATTATAACATATTTTTATGTAGATTGATTGCAAATACTTTGTTTTTCAATTTCGAATCAGTAAAATGGATCAAGCATTTTTATTTGCATTTTTATTTGCATCTTTCAATGCTAATTACCACCCTGAAATGGGTACAAGATAAAGTTAACCAGATGAACCGCACTGAAACATACCCAAATTTTGAAGCTAACCAGCGTTATGAAAACATCCATCATGAAAATGAACACGAAAATCAGATGGATATGTTGACACGGGCAATACAAAAACGCAAGGTTCTTTCTACAATCTTCGCTAGAATGGGATATTATGTCGATGAATCAATGATGGCCCTCAAGCCAGAAAATATGGATTTCTTTAACTCATTCAAATGGGTACAAGATAAAGTTAACCAGATGAACCGCACTGAAACATACCCTAATTTTGAAGCTAACCAGCATTATGAAAATATCGATCATCAGAATTAACACGAAAATCAGATGGAAATGTTGACACGGGCAATACAAAAACGTAAGGTTCTTTCTACAATCTTCGCTAGAATGGGATATTATGTCGATGAATCGATGATGGCCCTCTTGCCAGAAAATATGGATTTCTTTAACTCATTCAAATGGGTACAAGATAAAGTTAACCAGATGAACCGCACTGAAACATACCCTAATTTTGAAGCTAACCAGCGTTATGAAAATATCGATCATCAGAATGAACACGAAAATCAGATGGAAATATTGATACAGGCAAAACAAAAACATGAGGTTCTTTCTACAGTCTTTGCTAGAATGGGATATTTTGTCGATGAATTGATGATGGCCCTCATGCCAGAAAATATGGATTTCTTTAACTCATTCAAATGGGTACAAGATAAAGTTAACCAGATGAAGAGTGTACATCAAGATCAGCAACACACGGAGGCAAAACCTGCTCACCCAGTGATGCATTCGATATATGATGAGATTTTGCATCCAACTTATTCTTCTAAACTTACTAGTAATCAGAGAATTATACAGGCTAAACCCATGACTATAAAATTACCCATGGACATCTGGACTCCATTCAAGAGCTCTGTCTTTGACGTTGTGAGGGAGAAATGTTTTGTTCAGCCCAATGATCAGACTACATAGATTTATATTAAGCTCTACAGATATAGTAGTTATTTCGATTTTAATATTTAGTTTCTTTTTAATATTTAAATTATTCGAGCCATACCCTTTTGGCCCATCTGGTAAAAATTATATACTATTATATATATTAGTTTCACTTAATTTTTTATTTTCTTATTTTTCTCAATTTATTTCTTATTTCAATATGAAAACTTAAAATAGATTGGGAAAGAAAATAAGAAAAATTTATGAACATCGGAGAAATAGATTGGAATTATATTTCTGTTGCAAGTCCTATACTCTTATGGTAAAAAAAATTATTTTTCCTATGAGATTAAAATCCGTGGTTACGAAATATAATTTGCCACGAAATCGAAATTAGTGGAGAAATATAATAATATATATATGTAATTTTTTTTATAATTCGTCAAGGAATAGTAAATTGATGGTCAAATATTTTAATTTTCCCAAGATTTGTAATTAGTGGTCTTTCCCGACACTCTGAAAGGCAATGCAATCGATGGTTTTCCGGTCTGCCAGTTGGTCAATCACCAGCTTTGCGGACCTATCTCTGAAATTCATCACCCAACACGTGGGGATGATAAGGATTAAGCTCAGTGCTAACGCACTATTAGCGCTTCGACAGAGGGACATGTCCCTCAGGGATTATACGATAAAGTTCACGTCTATGATGACAGAGGTGAACGACTTAATCCCAAGTCTAGCCATAGCGGGATACATCAGAGGGTTAATACCGTTCTCCCCATTGGCTCAAAATCTGAATCTCCATAAAGTGGAGACCTTACCTGAACTCTTCAAGAGAGCCTAACTCTTTATGGAGATAGAGGAGGAGGACAATGACAAGCTGGACGGACTCAAGCCGCCCAGCCGGAAGAAACCTCGCTATGCTAAAGAAGATACATACGAGGATACAAGTTCCCGGTCCGAAACATCGACTAGTTTTCCTCGATACAGAGAGGAGTCTCCGAGTAGCAGTTATGGCCACAGAAGTCATAGCTCATGCCCTCAAACCGGTAGCAGTTATGGCCACCAAAGTCATAGCTCATGCCCTCAATCCAGTAGCAGTTATGGCCACCAAAGTCATAGCTCACGTCCTCCATCCAGTGGCAGTTATGGCCACCAAAGTCATAACTCACACTCTCAGTCTGGTAACAGTTATGGCCACCAAAGCCATAGCTTACACTCTCAATCCTATGACAGTGATGGCAACCAGAGCCACAGTTCACACTCACAATCAAGTGCGTCACACTAGTAGTGAGGAACTATCATCTGTTGAAAAAAAGATAGGATTGGCCAGAGCAACCAGATAGGCTATTCCTTTATCAGTGGCAACCAAAGGAACACGTCCATTGTTTTGGTTGTCGCTTATATATTCTCAACCATGTAATAGCGATGTTATTCTAAATAAATCTCTCCTTTAATCCTTGGAGGTAATATGAAATATATATGACATATCATATTTAGAATAATCATTCATCGCTTCAGACGGATCAATCATCCATCGCTTCGGCTGGATGACATCCGTCGCTACGACCTACTCTATCTTCTATTTGAGACACGAGTCTAAATCAATTCCCCAGATTTAGCTTACGACCCATGAGTCTAAGTGATGGTTACAGAATCTAATTTACGACAAAAAGTCTAAATTACGATTACAAGTCTAGTTTACTATTTACGAGTCTAAGGTGCGACTTAAGAATTTAAATTACGACTCTCACGAATATTTGCGAATCTAACCCTAGGATTTCAAATATTTACGAATCTAAATTTTCTTTCAAAATCTAATTTACGACGTATAAGTCTAAAGTACGATGAAAATTGACAATTCTTCCAGTCACCTACTTACGACACTACTAAATACCCTACTTTAGAAATCTATTCTGTCGCTATGGCCTTAATAGATTAGGAATTGTTTTGTCGCTATGGCCTTAACGATCCAACCTCATCTTGTCGCTATGGCCCCGATGAGGGTTAAAAGTTACTATGTCGCTATGGCCAAAGTTGAACTAGACATTAGGCTATAAGTCTAGAGTCTTAGGTTACTAAGGAGTACATACGAATCTAATCCCAAAGGGTTCTAAATACTTACACCACTTATGGTTAAGGTTTTAAATACTTTAGAAATCTATTCTGTCGCTATGGCCTTAATAGATTAGGAATCGTTTTGTCGCTATGGCCTTAACGATCCAACCTCATCTTGTCGCTACGGTCTCGATGAGGGTTAGAAGTTACTCCGTCGCTACGGCCGGAGTTGAACTACGATTTAGGGTATAAGTCTAGAGTCTTAGGTTCTAAAAGGATCTACGGCCACTTGTAATTAATTTCCCGATATTTTTTGTATTCCAACTTATTATGTCAATTAGTTTTGCGAGTCTTTGGTTAATTGGAAAGTTTAATTTATTCGCGAGTTTAACCGTAGGCTGAGCTACGATTCGTACGACTAAGCTTACGCCCAGAGTGGCTAAGATAGGGTTAGCATAGTCTAATTTACGTCCAGAGCGGCTAAATTACGACTTGTGAATCTAGTTTCGGGCCTTAGTTACAATTCAAAAATAAATTACACAAACAATTAACTAAAGAAAGCAAAATGATTCATTAAATAAGTTCCAAAAATTACAAAACATATTATAAAAAAATTACAAGCTTAGGAATGCCCCTCACTCCGACTCAGAAGGGTAAAATTTTAAAATACCCCTCACAGTCACCCAAAACTCAGGAGCGGCCGATTGGGACGCCCAATCGCCGACTCAGGGTAAACATCAACAAAACTGTCTCACGAGCATGTTTTCAGGAGGGAGTATCACAAACTCTCTCCGGCACTTCTGTCGTTTCGGCCAGAAGTCGTCATATTTCAGGAGGGAGTATCACAAACTCTCTCCGGCACTTCTGTCGGTTCGGCCAGAAGTCGTCATATTTCGGGGGAGTCTCACAAACTCTCTCCGGTATCAGGGTTCAAACCTAGGTTGTAATCGGAAATTACAAATCTAACCCTCGAGTTCCGAATATTTACATCTTATTTTTTTGGATTTGTTATTCGCGCTATTTTTTACAACTCTGGGTTAATCTGAAGGTATAAATTATCCGTAAATTTAACGGTAGGCTGAGCTACAAAGAAAAAACAAAAGTTAGCTCGTCAACAGTCCAAATAAAAAGACTACAGAATATTTCCGAAAGTTAATCATTCCAAAAATATGTGTCACAACGACATGAATTTCGAGGGGGACTATCACAAGCTCTCACGGCACTTCTGTCGCTTCGGCCAGAAGTCGTCACATTTCAAGGGGGAGTATCACAAACTCTCCCGACACTTCTGTCACTTCGACCAGAAGTTGTCACGTTTTATGTAGGTACTTAAGGGGAGTATTACAAGCTCTCCCGACACTTCTGTCGCTTCGGTCAGAAGTCATCACATTTCGAGAGGGAGTATCACAAACTCTCCCGACACTTCTGTCGCATCGGTCAGAAGTCGTCAAATTTCGAGGGGAGTGTCACAAGCTCTCCCTGATACTTATGTCGCTTTGGCCAGGAGTTGTCACACTTCGAGGGGGAGTATCACAAACTCTCCCGACACTTTTGTCGCTTCGGCCAGAATCCGGTCCATTTTATCGCTTTGTCCTTAATGGACCAAGAATTATTTTGTCGCTTTGGCCTTGATAGACCATAAGATCATTTTGTCGCTTTAGCCTTAATGATCTCAAGGGGGGAGTATCACAAGCTCTCCCCGACACTTCAGTCACTTTGACCAGAAGTCGTCACAATTCGGGGGGGAGTATCACAAACTCTCCCGACACTTCTGTCGCTTCGGCCAGAAGTTGTCGAAATTGAGCACGGTAAATCTGTCGCTTCGGCCAGATTTACCAAGGTTTCATTCGAGCAAAGGAAGGACATCGCGAAAGGTAAAATCGCGCTGTGATTTAATAAGTCAATAAAAATATGCGTTTTGAACTGATCTAGTTGTTTTGCAGGATGTTTTCTTTTTTGCAGATAAGATTCTAAAGCCTCCGGCTCATCTCGCAACCCCGTGAGCCCCTGGTAGCAGATTACGTGCTTCATCAGCTGGCGCCGTCTGTGGAACTATTGAACTATGATATCCCGTCGTAATCGCGAAATTTTCTTCGCAAAGTTCGGCTCGATTCCCTTTGGGTGAATCGCTGACTTTGTGTCAAGGAATCGTCGATTCATACCAGCAATCGTTGACTCCACCTAGTGAGTCGTCGATTCAGGGATAATTATGCTAGCTAAGAGTGCTGTCCTCGATTCGGCTCGAAAGAAAAATCACCTAAGGCCAATCGCCGACTCCACCTGCTGAGTCATCGATTCCGCTTGGTTTCTTTCGAGCTTAGTTTGGTCAATACTTGCGCTTCGGTTGGAATCCGCTTTTGTTGCCAATGGCATCTGAAAGACAAAAGCACGATTACCCTTTGAGAAGCAAGGGTAAATCCCCAATGGTGCCTGAACGGGCACAAACTGAGCCCCCTCAGCCTAAGAGGTCACTAGTGCCAGAAGAGGTTGAGGGTGCTCAAACTCACATACCCCCTCAGGCACCATCCATTCCTCCCGCACTAGAAGCAAGGTTGATTAACTTCATGGAGATCATGGAAAAACGAGTTAACAACCTCGAGAAAGCAAGGAGTCAAAGGACCATCGCCTGCGAAGGAACGGGTAAATCTGCGTCCTACTATTCTCCATCTGCGGAGAAAAAGAAGAAAGGTCCAGAACCCCCTAAGTCAAAGGCTGGACCTAGTAAAAGTCGCACTGACAAGACTCTTACAACACGGTTCGTGGAAGATCTCCGCAGACCACCGATAATGCGTTGTTGTGTCGGGCATTCCCCGGTACTCTCAAGGGCAGCACTTATCGATGATTTTCTGGTCTGCCAGTTGGATCAATCTCCAGCTTTGCGGACCTCTCATCCAAATTCATCGCCCAACATGTGGGGATGATCAGGATCAAATACAGTGTCAATGCACTACTGGCACTATGACAGAACAAGCTATCGCTGAGAGATTACACGATTAAGTTCACTTCAATGATGACAGAAGTGAACGACCTAATCCCAAGTCTGGCCATAGCGGGGTACATAAGAGGGCTGGTACCCTTCTCCCCTTTGACCCAGAATCTGACGCTCCATAAAGTAGAGACTCTGCCCGACCTCTTCCAGCAAGCTCAATCATACATTGACGTGGAAGAAGAGGATGAAAACAAGCTAATGGAACTTGAGAACACTAGCTTCAAAAAGCCCAAGTTTGAGAAGAAGAGGTACAATGGAAAGAACAATTTCCGTGGCTCCTCCAACAGATACACTGACAATGCGACTGATTCCTTCAAGAAGGAATGGAAGCCCAAACACGACAATAAGGTGTATCAGATCTCGACCAAACAATCGTCAAAGAGTCCACCCCAACCATGGAGGGATTGGACCCCGCTAACAATCAGCAAGGACGAGCTGTTTGAGAAACTGAAGAACCGAGCGGATCTGCCCGCTCCTCGTTCTTTGGACCCTGCAACCAAGGGTAGCTGTAAGAAAGGTGGAAAATTCTATAAATTCCATAAGGACAACGGCCACCTAACGGACCATTGCAGGGAGTTCTCGGGCTATGTCAAGCAACTGATCTCGAAGGGTGAACTTGGCAACTTTGTCAAGGGATCCCGAGGACGGGACAGTTGTAAGGCTGACCCGAAGGAGAAGCGTGCACGCTCTCCTTTGCCAGCGACAGTAGCAAGAACCACCAACGGAAGACCATCAATATGATATTTGGTGGTGGATCCGTTGGCCATAATAGGGGATATGCCCGGAAGGTGCTGATGTCACAATCAACACCTCGAGACAATGGGAAGCGGATCCGCGAAGAGAAGTCGATATACATCTCTGAAGAGGACCTGGACGATGTCCTGCAACCTCACGAGGATCCACTCGTGATCCAAGTAGACATCGGTCCCACTTCCCGAGTCGAGAGGATGATTGTCGACGTCGGCAGTTCCGCGGACATCCTCTACATGGACACCTTCACAAAGATGGGCCTTAAAAAGGAGGATTTATTTCCTTGCAAGGAAGCCATCTACGGGTTCACCAACATCGCTGCCCCAGTGGCCGGTGTTATTAACCTGAAGGTCTTCATCGGATCCCGGCGAGGGAGGGTTAGTCGAACATGTCGTTTTATAGTGGTAGAAGTAGAATCCACTTTTCACGGTATTTTTGGACGATCCTTCATCCATGGGATCAAAGCGGTCCCGTCTTCTTACCACCAGTGAATACGATACCCAGTCAAAGGGATCATCGCAACTGTCAAAGGATCACAAAAGGATTCTAGACAAGGGTATAAGAAGGCAACCCAGCTGGTCAAATTAAACAACATGCTCGTCCACGCCCCACCCGACAATGGGGAGAGGGAAAAATTATAACCCATGGATGAGACTGAAGTATACCAGCTGGAGGGGGGACACGTGGCATTAGGTAAGGAGTTATCCCCCGATCTATGTGCCAAGCTTGTGACTGTCCTGGAGGAGCACCAGGACAGGTTCGTTTGGGAGGGTAAGGCACCGACACAGATTGCGCGTCAAATCGTGACGCACAAACTCAATGTCGACTTGTCCATCCCAGCTCGTCGCCAAAAACGTTGAGTACTCACTTCTGACAGGCGAGAAGCCGCCAACGAGGAGATATCGAAACTTCTGAATGCTGGACACATTCGAGAAGTTCGATATCCAACTTGGCTGGCCAACCCCGTCCTTGTCAAGAAGCCCAATGGCAAATGGCGCATGTGCATTGATTTCACTGATCTCAATAAAGCATGCCCCAAGGATAGTTACCCGCTCCCATCTATCGACGAACTAGTCGATGGAGCGTCTGGTAACGAACTCCTCTCTATGATGGATGCCCACTCAGGATATAACCAGATCCTGATGAATGAGCCTGATGAGGAAAAACATCCTTCATCACAGACTTAGAGACTTTCTGCTATAGAGTGATGCTATTCGGTTTAAGGAATGCTGAGGCTACATTCCAACGCTTAATGGACAAGGTCTTCGCGGACCAGATAGGGTGTAATGTTTCCGCTTACGTTGATGATATTTTGGTCAAATCGTCAAGTGTGGAAATGCACCTTGAGGATCTGAGAGAAACCCTTGGCACATTGAAGCAATACGGAATGAAGCTCAACCCGGCCAAATGTTCTTTCGGAATCAAGGAAGGCAAGTTCCTTGGTTTCTACGTAGGTCAGCACTGGATTAAACCAAATCCCGACAAAATCCAAGCAATCCTTGATATGGAAGCCCCCCGCATAATCAGAGATGTACAAAGGTTGAATGGTCGAATTAATGCACTCAGTCGTTTCATATCGCAAATGGCTGACAAGTGTAAACCGTTCTTCTAGCTACTAAAAACTACGGCTAAGGATAGTATCACTTGGACACCGGAATACAAGAAGGCATTTACAAAGCTAAAAGCACATATGTCCTCGCTTCCAATGCTGACATCACCCAAGGATGGGGAAGACCTGTACTTATACATAGCAGCTTTAGAGGAAGTCGTAAGTGCAGTCCTCATCGCGCAAAGGGACAAAGATCAAGTCCCTATCTATTACCACTCGAGGTGACTGCAAGGCGTGGAAATATGGTACTCACCCATTGAGAAAATCGTATATGCCGTGATCCACGCTTGCCGTCGTTTTCGAGCCTATTTCTTAGCACACACAATTGTAGTATTTACATCGTATCCCCTACGCCATCTGCTTCACAAACCAGATATCTCGGGAAGGTTTACCAAATGGGCAATCGAGCTCAGTGAGTTCGACTTGGATTTCCGACCAGCCACTGCCATCAAAGGGCAGGCTGTAGCGGACTTCATCATCGAGCTCACATCATCAAACCTGACCCAACCCTGGATTATGGAAGTAGACGGTTCGAGTTACAGCACAAGCTCGGGTATCGGAGTGAAAAATTCATAGTCCAGATGGAAAAAACTACGAACATTCGGTACGGCTTCACTTTCCGACATCTAACAATATCGCAGAATACGAAGCAGCTATACACGGCCTAAAACTGTTAAGAACTCTCGATTCTGAGAATGTCACACTTCGCACTGACTCTCAGCTCGTAGCTCGGCAAACCACTAGTGAATTTGTCTGCAAAGAACCACAAATCACTAAGTATGTGGAGGCAATGGTGGCACTCACCAAACAATTCGCTGAGTTCAAAATCGAGAAAATCCCTCGTACTCAAAACGCACCCGCCGATGCGTTGGCACGCCTTGCATCGGCTTGGGAGGGAGGTCAGCACGAAATCCTGGTGGACTCTATACTCCAGCCCACATACCAGATATTGAGTGTCTCGTCCGATCCTCAAGAGGATTGGAGACAACCAATATTAGCATTCATTCAAAGTGGAGTACTTCCTGATAATAAAGGGGAGGCCAAAAAATTAAAATACAAGGCAGCCAAATATTGCGACGTCGGAAAAGTACTTTACAAAAAGTCTTTCGACAGCCCGCTGCTACGCTGTTTGGCCAAACCGGACACGGATAAAGTGATCCAAGAAGTACATGAAGGCTCGTGCGGACTCCATGAGGGAGGAAGAGCACTTGCCTTCAAAATCATACGGCTGGGGTACTATTGGCCCACCCTAAGGTTGGAAGCTCGCATTTATGTCCGCAAGTGCCAAGCATGTCAGTTGCACAATCCAATGCAACAGAAACCATTCGTATGATTCCGATTTTGAGCTCGATCCCGTTCGCAAATTGGGGACTGGACATCGTAGGACCATTCCCACCCTCAACATCTCAGGCTCTTCAAAAATCCCGAGGATCTTCTAAAAAGATCCGACAACTCACAACAGGAATCGTCGATTCCCCCAAGGAGTCGTCGATTCAAGAGAGTAAAATTAGAGAATTGCCCACACAACTACCTTGGCCCCGGAGCGACCGATTGAGACATCCAATCGCCGACTCAGGGTAAACATCAACAAAATTGACTCACGGGCATGCTTTCGGGGGGGAGTATCACGAACTCTCACTACAAGAAATAAGACCTTGTATGGCGGTCTTTAGATGGTGGATTTCCGCCATCTAAAGTGATCGTCGGCGGAAATCCACCATCTAAAGACCGCCATCTTGGACACCGCCATTAAAATCCCATAACCGCCATCTAAAGACCGTCATCTATTATCCATCCCCATTTCCGCCATCTAATCTGAAAATTTTCGCGGGAACTGAAAAGTTTTAGATGGCGGAAATCCGCCATCTAAAATATGGCGCGGAAAAAGTTTGGCGCCAATTTATTGATGGCGGTTAATTTTATTGATGGCGGATGTCCGTCGACTATCTTTGTAACATTAGATGACGGAAATCCGTCATCTAAAGTACAGCAGGCGGTTCCCTAAGTTTATAGATGGCGAATATCCGCCATCTGTTCGTGGGAGAGGGCGATTGTGCCCATATTTAGATGGCGGATTTCCGCCATCTAAACCTTAGTATAATAGTATAGATGACGGATATCCGCCATACAATGTTTGCTTCATTTTTTTTTAAACAGGATTCTATATTTTCCGTTCAAATCGTTGTTTTTTGAAATAGAAATCGATATTTGAGAAAGCGATTTTGAAATTGAAATTGAAATCGATGTTTTTATTGAAAATAAACTAAAATACATAATCGTTAAATATTTGATGTTTGAATAAGAAAATATAAAAATAGTTTAATCAACACTCGTCTGAAATCGAGTCTTCTGAATCAGAATCTGAAATATCTGATTAGAATGCAGATGGTATGGTGGACTTTGAAGTGGAAGCCATGTGCGTCATGTCGAGTCTGGAAGTCTTCAAAGTCTTATTGAGTTTCTTCATATAAGATTTCATTGCATTGAACTTCTTCTTGTATTTGGAGACGTCTTTCTGACTCTCGTTACACTTGTTCTGAAAATGAAAATAAAAATGAGTTCGATAATCAACAAAATTATTGAAATATATTTAAAATACCTCCAATTCTTTGAATTTTTCCGACCAAACTGCATCTGGTGTTGCATCAGTAGTCGTGTTTTCGGAGATCGACTCTTTTCCTTTCCAATTTGGAGAAGCCCATCTTTCGTTCGTTGTGCTCACCATACTGACAGCTTCTCCAATTCCTATGATTCTATTCTTCTTATTTTTTCCGAAAGTCTTGTTGACCGTTGCTTCGATAAATTGCTGCATTATAAAAAATAAATAAATAAGAAATGCGAAATATATTTAAAATAATCAATGGAACTTACAAATGGAGTCATTGCTTCAGATTCAGCCTACGATTTTGCCTCTTGACTTTTGATAAATTCCGTGACTTCAAGCTGTAAGAATAACAAAATCAAACAATGATAATAGAAATTATAAAATATAAATAATTTTAAAAAAAGACTTACAACTTTATCGCTTCCCTTATATATCATTTGTAAAGTCTCTGACCAAGCTTCGACTTCACTCCTTCCTTGTTACATCTATATTCACATAATTCATTAATATATAAAAAAATTAGATATAAATTATAAATAAATTACCAATTCATGACGTCTTTGCGCTAATCCTTTTGAACCAACGTGATGTGTTATTTGATTCGCTCGGTTCGCGGTATTTATCTCGGAAATTTGCTGAAATTATAAAAAATAATAAGTTTCTAAATTTATTAATACAATAAATATATATATATATATACATATACGTACCTTTCCTTTTTTCGAACGATGTTGTCTCAATTTATTCAGAAATTGAGGTTTGCTGACATACGGTGGAAGAATCGCTAAAATATCTTCTTCTCTTATATCAGGATCAGAGTCATAAGTTTTAACCAAAGAATTATGGTTGCTCCTCCAGAGTTTGTTCAACCTACCATTGATATAAGTTTGTGAAGCTTTGCTTCCACTTAAATCATATTTAGCCTACATATTCAAAACTTATAAGTTTTGGAAAATTAATAAATATTATAAAAAATATATATACTTATAGTTAATATTTTTAACGCGTCCTGAAAATTTTGTTGTGGTTGATGACGCCACTCAATGTCGTACGGGAAGAGAGTATGGTCTTTTGCTAAAAGAGTCATTCTTGTGGTTAATTTCTTCGCCATTTCATCCGTCGTTTGGTTCGTGTTGTCAAACATGACATTCCATTTCGTACCTTTTTCTGGATGGTTATGGGGGTGGTCTTTTGTGCGACCATGACCCTTCTTCTGTGGAGGCACATTCGATGTGGATGGCCTCGCATCTAATTAATTTACATATTTAAGAATTAATATTTAATAGAAATCATGATAATATTTAAAATATGAATAATAAACTGACCACTTGAACTGGACTCATCGATTGAGCGACGGGATATAACCATCGTCAGTGCCATGAATGGTGTGATAACACCGATCAGAACGAAAAAAGTAAACATAATCTGAAATATTTAAATTTTAAAATAAAATTAGTTATTTTAAATTCATAGCCAGACACCCATATATGGGGTCTTGGTCTGACATAACAACCAAACATTTTTCCTATTGTAATTTACATTCTTTATTATTAGACACAACAAATCTTCGAAGTCGTTGTGAGAAGAGTTGTATTCGATTTTGAATGAATGTGTGCAACCACAATCATTCAACACTCTAACTTCGTATCCTAATACTAAAATCTGACTGGTTTCCATTGTTTGAGGATTTGTCGACCATATTTTTGGATAGTTGTGAAAATGATGACCGTTGACTCCGCAACGGAAACAAGCAAAAACACGACAATAATAATCTATGTTTTTGTAAAAACTACGTTGAATCTGATTTAGTCGCTCGAGTCGTTCATATCGTTCGACGATTGCAAGTAGTTGACTCATTTTTTACTGAAAAAAAGAAATATTTATAATCAACATAATATTACATTCAAAATATTAAATTATATTGTAATGTAATATTTTATAATTTAATTACAACAATCATCATTATCGACATCGAAAATATCTCTATTTGGTATTTTAAGGACTGAACTTCATTCAGATTCTACCGGATCTTGAATGTAGAAACATTGTTGAGCCTGATTTGCCAAAATGAAAGGTTCCTTTCCAAATTTTCCCCGTGTCGTGTTCACTGAAACGACACCAAAATCATCTACTTTAGTACCTGCTTTTCCAGGATCGTACCACTTACATTCAAACAGACAATATTTAGTCATATGACCGTAGCAAATTTCGAAAACATTTTCTAATAATCCATGATATTCAATTTCTGCTACCAACGGAGCATCATTTGGAGATTTAGCATACGTTGATGTTGTAGCCGATAGAAAAATACCGTTATTTTGCGTCGATCTACGATTTGTCATTTCTGATGTCTGAAATTTTAATCCATTCATAATGTAACCACTATAAATTGAAGCAAAATAACTTGGTCCGCAGGAAATAGAATTTAAATCTGTGTCAGATTGTTGAGCTTCGGACATGTGTTTCTTAAACCATTCGGCAAATTGTTTGAAGTGTAAATTTTCCAGACGGATCTGTGTGTGTTTTGGAAACATAACTGTCAATTGCTTCAAGTGTTTATTTCGATATGGTTCGACACTTTCAAGGTCAAACAATATACATTGATGCAACTGTTTCTGTTGTAAAGTAGTCAACGTTATATCAGTCGGTGCATTTAAAACCCCATCGATATACCTATCTGGCCGATTTGATTTTGTCTCGACATTTTGTAAAAACCGAGAACAAAACGTCATTGATTCTTCAGCAAGATAACTTTCCGCAATAGATCCTTCCGGGTGACTACGTACGGTCACATGATTTTTTAAAGTCAAAAGATACCTAAAATGAGAATATATATTGTATGATCAAGACATATTAATTATAAATTTATTTATAATTGTATAAATATATATACCTCTCTATCGGATACATCCATCGATATTGTACCGGTCCAGCTATTTTCACTTCGGTTGCTAGATGGACCGTCAGATGAACCATTACAGTAAAAAAACTGGGAGGAAAGATTTTCTCAAGATTGCATAATGTATATATAATTCTTTTCTCCCATCGTTCCATAAGTTTGATTTCGATCACCTTCGAACAAATATCGTGGAAATATCCGCAAAGTTCAACGAGAACCGAAGTCACTACAGGTTTTGTCGATTTTCGTAATGCAATAGGAAGTAACTGTTGCATTATTACGTGACAATCGTGACTTTTTAATCCGATAAATTTTCTTTCTTTCATTTTCACGTTTCTAAAAATGTTAGAACAATATCCATCGGGAAGTCGAAGGGATTTAAACACTGACAGAAATAATATCTTTTCTTTCGTCGTTAAGTTGAAACACGCACTCGGAATGTCCCATTCTTCTCCCCGTCGAATAGGATGAAGTTCTTTTCGGATTCCCATCGATTGTAAATCGAACCTCGCGTTCAAATTATCTTTCGTTTTACCATCCATTTCCAAAATAGTATTCAAAATATTATCACATACATTCTTTTCGGTGTGCATAACATCAATATTATGTCGTAGAAGCAACGTTTTCCAATACGGTAATTCGAAAAAAATACTCATTTTTTTCCATCCTTTGGGCAATGGTATTTTCTTCGTTCTTTTCGTCGACGGTCTACAATCTTTTGGTACATTCGATGTTTTACCAAAAGTTACTGAATCTCGAAATAGATAAACTTGACTATATACTTCAGAACCCGTCAGACGTTTAGGGGCGACTCTAGTTTCGATCTGATTATTGAAACTTTTCTTATCGCTCCTATAATAATATTTCATATCTAGAAATCGACGATGTCCCATAAAACTCTCTTTCTTTCCATGCTCTAAACGAATACTTTCAGTGTCATTCTTACATACTGCACAGGCTAACTTTCCTTTAGTGCTCCACCCAGATATATCACCGTATCCTGGATAATCATGTATCGTTCACAGAAGTGATGCAAACATCTTAAAAGATTTCTGCGTACGTACATCAAAAGCTGTAACACCATCTACCCATAAAATCTTCAGTTCATCAATAAGCGGTTGAAGATAGACATCTATATCGTTCCCTGGAGCTGACGGACCGGAAATTAGTAGAGACAACATGAAATTCGGTAGCTTCATACACATCCAAGGTGGAAGGTTGTACGGTATAACTATCACTGGCCAAGTACTATGAGATAGAAATTGCTGACTGAACGGGTTGAATCCATCAGTTGCTAAACCAAGTCTCACATTACGAGGTTCGGATGTAAATTTGGGATGAACCTCGTCAAATTTCTTCCATTGTAAAGAATCAGCTGGATGCCGAAGAAATCCGTCGTCTTTACGTTTGGAATGGTGTCATATCATGTCTTCAGAAATTTTGGAACACAGATACAATCTCTTCAAACGTGGAATCAACGGAAAGTGACGAAGACATTTTGCTGGAACACGTTTGTTTTTCTGAACGCCTTCGACGACCCACCTACACGTTTCGCAATTCGGGCAAGTTTCTGCGTCTGCATACTCATTTCGATATAAAATACAATTGTCGCGACATGCGTCGATTTTCGTATAATTGAGACCCAGGTCACGAACCACCGATTTCGCATGGTACATGGTTTTCGGAATAGTCGATTCCCCATTTGGAATAGCACGACGCATGATGGATAATAATTTTTGAAAACTTTTATCACTCCAATGATTGTCGCATTTCAACTGATACAATTCCAAGATAAAAGATAGTTTGGAAAACTCTGTGCAACCTGGATATAACTGTTCTTCACCTTCTTTTAGACAGCGTAAGAACGAATCGTCATATCTGTGCTCTGGATCTTCGTCGACTAGATCTACATCGACTGAATCTACATCGACTGGATCTTCATGAACAGGCTCGTATTCTAGAGGTTCTGTTTCGAGAAATTCTTCGTCGACTGTATTCTCAACTACATGTTCTCCGTAAACTGCACGAACCAATCCAATCATATCGTTACCAGTTTCCGGCACTGTCTCTTTTCGTTTCACTTTTTTCTCACCATATCTATTCGGTAACTCTCCGTGACGCGTCCAAACATCGTAATGTTTCAATCAACCATTTATGAAAACATGCTTCCTCGTCTCCTTTATAGGAATCACTTCACTATTCGTGCAGGACGAGTAAGACAAGGTAAATAACCTTCTGGGTGAGTCGAATTCGAAATGGCGAAATTAGTGAAAGCTGTTAACCTTTCACCGTATTCTTTCGAAAATCGATCTAAACTCATCCAAGCTTTATCGGGTACTTTCATGATGTTCGACATTATCCTAAAAAATTCAATTTTTATCGAATTATAATTAATTAGATAAAATTTAATTGACTATTACAATATTAATTATAGTTCAATTAATATTAAGTTCAATTTTTTTTGGAAAATCTAGCTAATTATTGAACTATTCCAAATCTGTTTGATAAACGACTTTCTTCGGAGTTGCTGATTGCGGAACTGGAGGGGCCGGTGCTAGACGAACAGGTGCCGGTGCTGGACGTACTGGTGCTGGATGAACCAGGAGATAAAACCGGAAAGCATCTTGGGGATTGGGTGGTAAAGCCCTCTTACAAGGTAATTGCTTTACTCTACGTGGCATTTTTTAAAATCTAAAAAAAAATTAATTAATTAATTTAATATTTTTTAAACAAATAATTAATTAATTAATTAATTAATCATTTCATGACAAATTAACGATTATTATTTCAATTTAAAATCATTCAATTTAATAATTATTCATTATGATTTCTATAATTTCATGCAAATTATATTCATTAACATTTCAATTTAATAATTACTAATTAATTAACAAATTTTTAATTTCATGCAAATTAATAATTAACATTTCAATTTAATAATTACTAATTAATTAAAAAAATAATAATTTCATGCAAATTAATCATTATTATTTCAATTTAATAATTAATTAAATAATTTCAAATTAAAATGATCATATATTATTTCATGCAAATATTTCATTACTAACAAATTAATATTTAATAACTGTTAATCAATTAATAAATACTAATTATTCTTATTTCAATTGATAATTAAAATGATAATTTAATAATTTATTTTAACAATAAATTAAATAATTTCAAAATAAATTGATTAAATAAAATTATATAATTTTTACCGCAAATGAGCTTTTACTTCAATCCAAAACTTACTTCAATCTCGATTTTAAAAAACCTATAACAAATAAGAAACACATTAATTATTTTATATAAATTTTTAATTATTTAAAAACATAAATTAATTAATTATTTTTTAAATTATTTAAAAACAGAAAATAATTAAAACAAATTTATTTCATGCAAATAATTAATTAAGATATAGATTCATGTAAATTGTTAATTAAATTGATATTTAATTACAATTATTTAAATAATTTAAAAATAAGTTGATTAAATAAAAAATTTAATTATTTTCTGTTTGAAAATAATTATTTCTTTTAATTCTTTCTAATATATAAATTAAAACAATATGAAAACAGTAATATAATTATCTTCACATACCTTAACAAATTCATAAATAATTAAATTATCTTTTCAACTAATTAAAAACAATAACAAAAATAATATTCACAATCATCGTATTATCATAAATCATATTCACACCACAATCATAAATCATATTCACACCACAATCATAAACCAATACAAATAATATATAGAAAACACAAAAACAAATATTGAAATCAATAAATTTAATATAAGTTCAACTTAACAAATGATATCAACAAATGAGTTTATATATAATCTATATATCATCCAATCCAACACCTTTTCATCACAACTCTAATCCTATGTTGGGTTTTCAAACCACATTCATATTCAAACATATATATAACCCTAAAATAAATAATGCAACGACATTCAAACAATGATTTACAAACTCTAAGTTCATCATCAACCAAAACACGAAAACACAATCAACAAATATACAAACCATAATCATATCAACCAAAACACAAAAACACAATCAACAGGTACAAAACACAAAAACAAAAATTGAAATCAACAAATTTAATATAAGTTCAACAAATGAGTTTATATATAATCATATCTTCAAATAAATTAAACTCAATCATCAATAAATCTTATTAACACAATAATCATAAACAAAAATAAAAACAAAATAAAATAAAACAAAAAGGAAAACAAACCTTCGATCGAGGAATCGCAGTGGAGGAATCGAAGTGGAGATCGGCTACCGGCGAGGACACGGCGACTGGGAGTGGAGAACGACGATGACGCGGCAGGCAGACAGGCAGAAGTCGGCAGGCGTCGGCGGCAGCTAGCTTTGGGAGAACAGACAACGCGTCTGTTCTGATTTGGGGGTTTTAATAAACCTCAAAACTTACATGGAGGATTTCCGCCATGTAAGTACACTTAAGTGCCGCCAACACTTAAGTGAAAGTCCGCCCAAACGAAATTTGGGCGGCCTTTTTCCTCCCAAGTCCCCGAATACTTAACATGGCGGACGTCCGTCATGTTAAGTCAATTTAATCGGGTAATCGGGCTGAATATTGGGGGGGATTCGAAATTTTGGGCGGGATAGTTTAGATGGCGGATTTCCGCCATCGGAAGTAATTTTGAACCGCCGTCAAGCCAAAACCTTTCCTCAGCGGATTCAAAGAATAGATGGCGGACGTCCGCCATCAAAACAACTGAATTATTGATGGCGGAAATCCGCCATCTAAAGACCGCCATACAAAGTCCTTTTTTTTGTAGTGTCTCTTCAACGTTCTTGTCACTATGGACAGAAGTCGTCATGTACTATCTCATGAGGGAAGTATCACGAACTCTCCTCGATACTTCTGTCGCTCCGATCGAAAGTCATCACACCTCGGGAGGGAGTGTCACGAACTCTTCCCGACACTTCCGTCGCTCCAGCCGGAATTCGTCACATCTCGGGGGGGGGGAGTATCACAAACTCTCTCCGACACTTCTGTCGCTTCGGCCAGAAGTTGTCAAGTTTTATGCAGACACTCAGGGGGGAGTATCACAAACTCTTCCCGACACTTCTGTCGCTCCAGTCGGAAGTTGTCAAATATGAGCACGGTAAATCTGTCGCTTTGGCCAGATTTACCGAGGATTCATTCGAGCAAAGGAAGGATCTCGTGAAAGGTAAAATCGCGCGGTAAGTTCAATTAGTCAATAAAATATGCGTTTTCGACTGATTTAGTTGTTTTGCAGGATGTTTTTTGCAGGTATGATTTTGTCGCTTTGGCCAGAATCAGATCTATCTTGTCGCTTTGGCCAGAATCAGATCTATCTTGTCGCTTTGGCCTCGATAGATCAAAGATCATTTTGTCGCTTTAGCCTTAATGATCTCAACCCATCATTCCGCTTATTTGCATTGATGGGTTAACCGTCGTTGCGGACGTAAAATCGTTCTTGATTAGGGTTGACTATAAACATTATATAGTTCTATCGCTTTGGCTAGAACTAGATTATGTCGCTTTGGCCAGAATCGGATCTATTTTGTCGCTTTGGCCTTAATAGATCAAGGTCCATAATTTGTCGCTATGGCCTTAATGGACCAAGAATTATTTTGTCGTTTTGGCCTTAATAATTCTCTCATCTTATCACTTTGCCCTTGATGACACAGCAAAAGTCGCTCTTGATCAGAGTTGGACTATAAACACGTAGTTCTGTGGCCTAGAATTAGATTCTGTCGCTTCGGTCAGAATCAATCTATTTTGTCGCTTTGGCTTTAATGGATTCGGAATCATTGTGTCGTTGTGGCCACAATGATTCAATCTCATCTTGTCGTTTTAGTTTTGATGCGGATCACACACACAATCTTGCTTGGGGGGGGGATCCCATCTTGTCGCTTTTCATTCAGTCTTCCATTTTTTTGAGTTTGAAATCAGTTGACAATTTATTAATTTCAAAACGTAAAAAAAGAGGGCGGAGTGAACATGCTACTCCCCTTTAAACCTTAGACTTTGGTAGATGGGTATTTGCCCTCCAATCCTAAAGTTTACCTACATTATTTTCATTTCATATTTCCTACTCTATCTTATGTTGATCTTACGTATCTTTATAAGAGGTAATTTCAGGATATGAGTTGAAGAGAAAAACCTCGACCGACTCAATGTGTGGTCTTTCCCAACTTTTAATCAGGGAAACTCATCTCACATACTGAATTTACCTTTTATGAACCTACGTGGTTTTCATATATGATCCCTCCCGAAGGAGGTATCTCATATTTCCGAAGATCGTTTCCTTCTTTTTCCTTTTTTTTCATCCACATGTTATGACGTTTAATATTATTACAATTACTGAATATAAATAGGTTTCAGATTTGTTTGAGGTAACCAGATGTTGGATAACTTTTCTTTTCTCGTGTCTTTCGATTTAAATTTTTTTAACCTTTTTCTGGTGGTCATGTCTGCAATTATGCGACGTGTCATCTCTCGTGTCATAGTGAACTTTCTCTCACTATGCAGCTATAATAGTCCTTCTTACGTAATAGTAAAGCAATTAATTAGTCTTTTTTATGAGGTTACATATGAAAATATCTTCACTTTTGGCTTCCTTCGGAATCTAATTCTATAAACCCTAGTATTTCGTATATATAATGTGACGGAAAGTTCTCCCTTTTCTTTCATGCATCCCGCCAAAAAAAACCTTCGATAGATACCAATCGGAATCCCTAATCCTCACTGATCTCGGAAGAAAAAATGGGGAAGAGGCCACTCATTGTCATTTCGTCCTCGTCAGATGAGTGTGATCACACGGAATCGCAAGTGACGAGTGGAAATGACGTTCTTCTTCGTTCTTCGAATCCGAAGTCGTTGTTTTCTTCGTCCCCTCCAGTTTCTAGTAGAAGAATCGGTAGGCGTTCTGGAAAGAGACCGGCTATTGTTCGATCATCTTCTGATCGGAGTTCTTCAATGGTTCGCAAGATGCCTTGGATTTCAAAGTTTTTTTTTTAGGATTCCTTCTTACTCATAAGTTTTTTTTTTAACTTCTTTGAATTTTGTTGATTCAGGTAAGTTTTGAGAGCTTATCAGATGATTTCTATGAATGTCTTAATGGACATCATGGTATGATTTATTTTATTTTATGGTATTTCTAACTTGTGTGCATCCTGAACATATACCTGCTTATTTTATGTCACTATTCAGTTTCTAGATTTTAATTCTATGTAGTTAATCTCAATTTATATCCGATAAGGTGCTCTGCATATCTTCTTCCATGCCTTGTGAATAGAATTAACAGATAGATTATTTTCCTCTGTATCTCATTATATGCATTAATGCTCAAAAAAATTTAATCTGAACTTCTGAAGGATAATAAATATCTGTTTCAGGTTCAAGAAACATCAATCTGAAAGAAAGCTGGGCTGATAAATATAAGCCCAACTCCATGGAAAAACTTGCAGTTCATAAAAAGAAGGTTTTCTGCTATTTGCTTAGCTGATTGCTTATTTTGTTAGCTTATTTTTTTGTTTTTCAATATTCATCATTTGCATGCACTGTAGGGATTGACTGTGTTGAGTTAGCTTTCTGTGCACAAAAAGTTATCATTCCACGATATAAATTAACCATGATTAATAATTTTTTTATCTATTTTCAGGTATCAGACATTAAAAAATGGTTTGAAGATAGAGTGCTAATACCAAAGGTGATTTTGTTTGATATTGCTCATTTTCTCAGTGTCCATATTAGTCATATACCATTTTAGCATAGTTAATATAGAGTTTGTTTGAAAATGGTTTGAAGATAAAGTGCCAATAGGCCCAATACCAAAGGTGATTTTGTTTGATCCAGCTGAGTGCTCTTTTAGTCATATACCATTTTAGTGTAGTTAATATAGAGTTTGTTTGAAAATGGTTTGAAGATAGAGTGCCAATACTAAAGGTAGCATTTTTTTTTCTTGCATGTTAATATTAGATATTCAGCAAGATGATACCTCCAGTCCAAGCCCACGAGGCTCAAGAGAGGGGGGAGCGGTCCAGAAGGCCTACAGGATGACCACTACATATATCCCCTAGGGTTAAGGGCAAAGGAGGAGCAGCTGGCTATTTCCAAGGAAACTACGGAGGACCGGAGGATGAGAAAACAAGGATCGGTGACCAAGCTATCAGCCTGAGTGCTGGATTTTGCACGGAACCATCACAACATTTAGATATTAAAGTCTAAAGATGTTGAAAAATAAGGTCATGTTGCGTAGAGGGTCATATATTTTTACTATACAACTATACAAGAACTCTAATATTGCATCTTTTGTGTTGGGTCATGTTGAATAAATAGGAGTTATAAGTGTGTGGGGGGCTGTTTATTAATTGGTACCCTGTTTTGGGCCAAATAATAAGGTTAGTAATTGGGACCAGCCCAATTAATATCACACTATAAATACTTATAGTTTACTATTACATTATAATCTCTATTGTGTTGATTCCGTTGAATCGTTGATAATAGAGAACCACCATCAAAGCAAGAACAGTGGACGTACACCAACATGGGTGGAGCCACTATAAATCTTTGTGTTCTTGTTTACTTTTCTGTTTTGTGATTCCTTATTGATTCAGATCTGATCTGAATCAATCCTAGAGAGCTATTCAGAGAGTATTTGAGAGTCGCCCAATAGTGAAGGAGTGTGTGTACGATCTTGGGTCAATCTAGTTACTGTTGGATTGACATTTAGTAACATGGATAGACTACAATTGGTGTATTCTCTTTTTTATGATCAAGTACTTATGATCTCAAATGCTTTTGTTTTACTTTTATTTTTCAGAAAGAATTCCAAAGTAATGTTCTTCTCATAACCGGTCAAGCTGGAGTTGGAAAATCTGTACGTTTATTTTCTTTACAAATCACTGTGTTTGGTTAGTGTCAAATTTTTTTTATCACCATATTACATTTTCGTAAGTTATTGGGCAGGTTTCAAATAATTGAAACTTCTGATTTCTCTAGTCATCTTGAAATTTCGGTTTACTTCTCATTAAGTTTATGAAAGGGGAATTTGGGTTTAGCTATCTTGAAACAATTGTGCATAGGGAAATGAGTAATATGCAAATATTAAGTTTATTTCCCATTTTCTCTGGCCATGCACTTATGATTTATGAATAATATACAGTTATGCATCCTTGCAGGTTGTTGTTCATGTGCTCGCTTCTCAGATCGGAGTTGAATTATGTGAATGGAAAACTCCCACTCCTACACTATGGCAAGAATATGTACATAATTTAAATCCAGGTACCTTTGTTACTTATTTTATATAAATTACCCAACTAGTTTTTTTATTGTCACTCCTATGGCTATCAATCTTCTAAATTACACTTGATTCGTCATAACAATTTTGGATAACTCAATTCATATGAGTGGTTTATTGTCAATCATACCACCTTGTTATAAATACACATATGTGTACCTATATGTTGTTATATTGTATAGTAGTAATGATGATTTATAAAATTTCTGAATTTACACTGGTTTTGGTACCATAACATGTTTTTCCAGGAATTCAATACGTATCAAAGTTGGACGAGTTTGAAAACTTTGTGGAGCATATTAGGAAATATCCAATTTTGCCATCAGTATCTACTGGTAGAATAAAAAAACCTGTTATGCTCTTAATTGATGACATTCCCATGGCAACCGGAAAAGCTTCTTCTGGAAGACTAAGAAGTTGTCTGCATATTCTAGCACGATCGGCTCATGTGCCAACTATTTTTTTGATGACTGAATATGCCATGGATGAGGGTGGTGCTAGTATGTCAACTCAACGAGAGCTTGTAGAATCTATGCAGGAAGCTGGTGCATGTAAAGTAATGAACCTGCATCTCTCTTGCAGGAGCCTCGTTGTACTTTGTCAATTGTTTGGTCAATTGGTTGTCTTATTCAAGGCTGACTGACGACATGCAGGTATCATTTAAACCAGTTACAGTGAATGCGATAAAGAAGACACTTTTGAGGATTCTCCGAGAAGAAAATCGTACTGTGTCTGAAGAGTGGATTGACCTGATTGCAAAATTCAGTGGGGGTGACATAAGGCATGCAATAACATCTTTGCAATATTTATGTCTAAAACCCAATCGTGCACTTGCATTACCTCCAGCATATGTATCAGCTCTTCAATCACAGGGTAATCAAAATAACAGTTATTCGTCATTCTCAAGCATTTGCTCAGAAGGTGAATCAGAAAAAAGTTTTTCATTATCATTTGGCAGAGACCAAACACTTTCTTTATTTCATGCCCTTGGGAAGTTTCTACACAACAAGAGGTGTACCAAAGATGTTAATGGTATGTTATATATTTGCATTTAATAGAATATGATAGTGATTCATTCAATAGTTACTGGTTACTACCTGTTGGGTGATAAAAATCGATAATTTATACAACATTGTATGATGCTTTTTTTAAACACACCAGAATAAACATTGTGCCATTTCATATTCTGTATCATGTTAATCTTTTTCTTTTTATTTGCAATTCAGAATCACATCCATTTCATCTACATGAAAAATTTACTCGGTCTCCTTTGAAGATGGATTCACCAGAGGAAATTATATTGCAAGGTCATATTCAGGCAAGGCAAATCACGGACTACCTTCATGAGAATGGTGAACCTTCTCATCTTTTTATTTTTTCACCCTACTATAAAATATGACGTATATTGCTAAAAGATTATTTTTTCTCTAACGAGAGAACCTTTATACAAAAAATGTGGAAGAAAACATTTAGATGGCGCACTTATGTACCATTATGTTCAAGATAAACAATGGTATTTCTGTATTTTAAATCATTTTTTAGATTCCAACTTTTCGAGAAAATTATCAAATATAAAATATATTGCTTTATCAATATTAATATTTTTTTGTTCTTCAATTAGAAAGTCAGTTGACTCAGAAATAACTGTTTTATAACTTTATTAATTATTATAGAATTTTAGGTGGTTCTGGTTTGCTGCGACCAGAATAGCCAGTAGGCAATCAAAGAGTTTGCTGCCACCAGAATAGCCGGTGGGCAATCAAATAGAGTTTGCTGCCACCACTATTTTATTACGAATTAAGTAACATGCAGTTCTAGTTAAAATGATTCATTTTGTAACTATTGAATTTTCAATACAGTTTTGGATTTCCTTGATGATGAAGCAACTGAAGATGCTTGGGCTGTGTCTTCTTATTTAAGTGATGCTGACTGCCTCCTTTTTACTGGTCCAAACCCGTCAGGGACTTGGACAATGACCAGAAACTGTGAACCTGATCATATATCACAACTAATTGCTGCTTCTGTTTCTGCTCGTGGGGTACTTTTTGCAAATTCACAACCTTCAGCTCCCAGGTTGAGTTTTCTGTTCCTCTTGCTGGTTACTCTGAAGTCTGAACTAAATGTAATAATTCTGCCTTTTTGTATTGTATTCAAATAGGTGGCATGCGATTAGAAGACCTAATCTTTGGCAGGTAGAACAATCAGTACGGTAATAAAGTAATAATATGATATTAGGATTTTTTTATCTTGTTACCAGCTTATTGCTATATTTAAATCTTTATTCTGCTTAATTTTGTGATCATATTAATTTAGTATTGTTAAGCCGTCACCATCTCTTGGTAAGAAATTGGCTTTATATATAAAATCATGGAAACAAATATCTCCGTATATAAAATAGGGATTTTCTTAATGTCCAATCCGAAATAATATTGGCCAAAATGAGAAAATACAGTCACTGGCTAATTGTTTATCCACACAAAAGAAGAAGAAAACCTAAAAATATAAACAGCGAAAGGAAAAAAAAAATTGCACTTCATCTGTTTTTGTGATTTATTTGCAGAATAAGATGGCAATGGAGAGATATGATTCCCCCACCACCAGCTTTGTATCAATTTGTAGCATCACCGATCTGGCTATGGAATTTATACCTGCAATCAAGTGGCTTGGTTCTAAATACTTGGAAAATGCTAATTTGACGGAAAAAATATCAAATATACATGGATTTAAAGCAGAAAACTTATCCGATGTCAAGCTTTTAACAAGAGTAGAAGACGTCGATGAAGATGATGATATAGAAGATTGGTAAGAAGTTGTAAACCTTCTCCATACATATGTTATGTATCTGAGTGAATTTGACATATAATGCATCATTTATTGTGTAAATAGGCAGTCTACTCATACAGTCATACATTGCTTGCATCATTATCACCAACTTTGTAAGATCAGTATCAACCCACCATAAATTTAAAGTTAAGATCAGTATCAACCCACCATAAATTTAAAGTTAAGATCAGTATCAACCCACCATCATTATCACCAACTATGTTCCTGTTTCATTCTTTCATGATATTTTTCTCTTTTGATAATTTTATATGCAAACTAGTTAGCTGACTGAAGAAAAAAATATACTTGTTATTCTTAGTTGTTACCATCTTCTACTCTAGAATCTAATAGGTAGTCAATTAGACAATTACTACTTAGTTGTTCTTTGTAAAAAAAAACAGAATAAGTTAATTATGTTTAATACATAGAGTTGCATTATTGTTGTTCATTTTTGGTATTTAGTCCATTAGGTGAATCTGTGATTGGCAAACAGCAAACAATAAATAGCATTTTTTGTTATTAATCTGCATCTCAGTTAATGATACGACAGCTACCTGGTTGGATACACTGCATACACGATTGAAGTTTGGTAGTTGTATGACAAGGACCACACTCTATTGAATCTACTGATACTTAATGGCAATAACTAAAATATATATTATATAATTATATAGTATTCTTGGTTGGTTAAATCCTGATTTAGAAAGTCACAAGTTTAATGGCAACCATGTGTGTCAGTATGTGTGTGGTTACTTTGCAGTTTACAAGAATATTTAAATTTTAAACAGGGCTTGGATTTAAACAGAATGGCTGAACAAGTGAAAAACAATCAATGATGGAGAGGTTGGGAATAGGAAGGTGGTTTCTATCAAAAACATGCACCCCACAACAAGGGTGTGATCTGTGACAATGTGGCATGTA
This sequence comes from Zostera marina, assembly GCA_001185155.1. Classification (NCBI taxonomy): domain Eukaryota; kingdom Viridiplantae; phylum Streptophyta; class Magnoliopsida; order Alismatales; family Zosteraceae; genus Zostera; species Zostera marina. Next base: position 99,060 of record LFYR01001146.1, on the reverse strand, counting down.
TTTAAAAAAGAGGTAAAGGTACAAAGAAGGTAGTAAGTAGAGCATTTAGCAGTGATTGGAATTTGGAAACTTGTATACTCTCTTTCTCTCTACCAACATCATCCCCAACTTTCACAAGCATCTAAATTTCATTGCCACTGCCCACATGTTACAAGATGCATGTGGAATTATGAAATTGTGGAGTGCAGATCATCTAAATTAGGGGACTTAAACATTAACACTGCATTTAAGTTTAGGTTTGGGGAAGGTGTGAAATATATATTATTATTATTTTTTAAAAAAGAGAGAGGCTAAGTTGGGTGATGTACAACAAATGTCTAATGGGACCCATCCACTTGTCTACTTACATACCTACCTACCAACCTTCCTTGTTCTTCTCTCTAACCTAACAAAATGAAGTGTTGGTATGCGGTATGATCAGTTTGGTATCTATGACCAAACTAGCCATTCCACTCCACTCCAACCTCTTTAGGCCTACCAAATCACTGTTTTAGAATTCCTTCTTTGCTTCTGAATTTGTTTGGTAGGTTTTGGTTTTTTTCATCCATCCTGACACCAGGTAAATTGGAAAAGATGAGGATATTGCATTACAAACACTTTTCTTGGAAGGTTTTTCTAGAGTTCAGAATTTGAGTTTCCTATTTTTATTAAATTTCCTCTGCAACTTAACTGGTATCATTTTCTTGTAGAATTTTTTTTTTTTTTTTTACAAACCCACCAACTTGGTTCTAGAACTCCATTCATCATCATGATATGTATATAATAATATCATATGCTTACTCATATACTCACACTCACTCTGACTCACCCTTCTTGATTCCTCCCCCCTCTTCTTTTTACCTTTTTGTGGTCAAACTTAACTCAACTCCTATAAATAGAGACTAGAGAGAGAGTCCGGCCACGGTCATTGATCTAATTTATATAAAAAAACACAAGGATTTGCCGGAACTTGCCGGAATTGAAGAAAGATCAAATTTAGCATGGGAAGATCACCTTGTTGTGAAAAAGATCACACAAACAAAGGAGCATGGACTAAAGAGGAGGATGACCGGTTAATATCCCATATCCGTCTACACGGAGAGGGCTGTTGGAGGTCACTCCCCAAAGCAGCAGGTCTTCTTCGTTGCGGTAAGAGTTGTCGTCTCCGATGGATAAACTACCTCCGTCCCGATCTCAAGCGTGGAAATTTCACAGAGGAAGAAGACGAGCTCATCATCAAACTCCACAGCCTCCTTGGCAACAAGTAAGCTAGTAATAATTAATTATCCACTGATAATTTATGTATTAATTTAATTACGTGTATATGTGTAGATGGTCGTTGATTGCCGGAAGATTACCGGGGAGAACAGACAATGAGATCAAGAACTACTGGAATACTCACATAAGAAGAAAACTTTTGAGCAGAGGAGTGGACCCATTAACGCATCGGAATGTTCATGATAATAATCCCCACTCTTCGTCGTCTTTGTCTTCAGATGTCACCATTTCGTTCTCAAAGACGACGACTGCAAAGGAGGAGATAATTGATGAGAAGAAGGTTATGATGATGATGATGATCACAGGGGCAGGTAGTACAGGTACGGGAACGAGCAGTGCAGGCAGCTTGGAATTCTCACCGGAGTTGAAAAGGCTGCAGACTAAAAGTTTCCCGGAGTTGAACCTTGATCTGAGCATCAGCCTTCCTTATCCACAAGAAAAACAAAAGATGGAGGAAGAAGAAGAAAAAAAAAAGCTGCAAGAAGAGGACCGACGTCGATCTGCATGTTTCAGCTGTAGATTGGGTTTGCAGAATAGTAAAGATTGCAGATGTAACAGTCGATTTCTTGAGGTTAAGGTTAATCCAGGACTAGTTTTAGATATGAAATAATAACGGAACGTTATTTACTACTGTTCTTGCCTACTTTAATTTTAATTCCAATTTCCGTATCAATATTTCATATTTATGTAATCAATAATAATCATTATTTATTTATCTTGATTTAAATTAGGTTATATAATTAATTAGATAATCTTTATATCAATTCATATTTATATCAACGGTCAACTACCCAACCTAATCTTTATGTCATATTTATTATGACTTTTTAACTATAAAAATGTTTTTTTTTTTTTTTTTTTTATAACCGAGAGCCGAGACTAACTTTTTATATACAAATGCCAGAGTCATATAACAAAATTAGAAGAAAAATGACAGTTACCAACTAAGTTAATATAAACTTTATATGTTAAACCGTCGCATTATTTTATTTTATTTGATTAAACTTCTTAATCAGTATATTATTCTGCATTAATTAGAACAAGGCAACAAGAGAGTATATTTCTGCAAGTAGAAAGATTTACCTTCGGATGATATATACATATATATCAAAACCAAATAACACAATTAGATTATAACATTAACTAAACCTTTAGTAATCTTAATAATTACTGTAATCAGTTGAACTAATCTCTCTGGTACTATTTTTATACTTATTAAGTAATTGAATTTATTGTTTAACCTATAAATATAATTAAATTAGTGATTATTGAATATAGTGAGTAACTTCGCAGATAGAAAAAATAGTGTACGTGGTACCGTGGTAGGTAAGTAGGTAGCTAGGTAGGTAAGTTAGTAGTAATCCATGTTATCGACATGTGACATGGTGGTTTTGCATTTCACCAATTTGTTTTTCCTGATATTTTATTAACAAAATGCAAGGTGACATAAGCATATCAGCGTATGGTTTGGTGCAACCACTACATATACATATTTTGGATTCTATGCTTATTTTGAAATTAAAAATCTACATCTTAATATTTTTCTCAAGATATTTACATAACAATTCATTCTAAACATTTGGCTGATTTTATCACTAGAAATGGCAGAAAGTATGAGCTAGTTTAGTGGATCTTCAAAAAATTTAATAGTTATTGTGATCAGTTGAGCTAATTCTCTTGTGTTACATAATTTTTTTTATCGTAGTGAAAATGTACACCACAAAATTCGAACCATAGTCCCTCAGAAACTTTAAAAGTTACTGTGATCACTGGCAAATTGAGCTAATTAATTAATTAATTCCATTGTGTTACATAAATTCTTTTTATTGTAGTGAAAATGATTCGAACCTGACATGAATCTTTAAAAACTTTAATAGTTATTGTAACTACTGACCAGTTGAGTTAATTCCCCTGTGTACGTTAAAACATAAGTTCCTTTTTCTCGTGATGAAATTATACACAGCGAGATTCGAACTCTGGATCATCATAAACTTTAATAGTTACTGTTACCAGTTGAGTTAATTCCCTTATGTTACAACATGAGTTCTTTTTCTCGTAGTGAAAATATACACAACGAGATTCAAACTTTGGATTTTCAGAAACTTTAATAGTTATTATGATTAATCTCCCCGTGTTACATAAGTTGTATTCATAATAATATATACTTTTATCTGTATGTGCAAATGTTTTCATTAACTCAATATCCTTTTTTCTTTTGGAGATGCCCACACACCACTATACGTACCTAACTACCAACTTCACCTCTCATGTTGTTGGAAGCATGTGTGCCGTCTTGTGGTGGTAGTTAGAACTTACAACTTTAAAGCTACCATCAACTGTACTGAAAATCTGCAAGTGCCCATGTGAGATGCCAGACATTATGGACCTCGCATCTATCCATCTACCTTCCTCAAATTATCAAATTATCAAATTATCAAATTGTCTATAGCTGATTAGCTGCTCTTTTTCACCTTGTCTATAAACCAAAGTAAACAGCAGTGGCCAACGGGAGGATGAGAGGATACGAGCAATGCACTTGCATTATAGTTCAGATACCAACATATCAAGCACTGTGGCAAAATAGTGGCAACTTACCAACCCATTGGTTAGATTTGCAAATCTGAATGAGGATGGGCTCCAGTAGTTTGAAGAAAGACCACTTAGAGTGGTGGAAATAAGAAACTCAAGAGTCCCACTAGCAGTGGAACATGTAAAGTTTACTTCTAATTCTTATATAAACATATAATATAATGAATTATGTCAGGTTGAACTTGTGTTGCAACAACCTACTATATTTAGTGTGTGTATATATACATGAAGAGAATGGAAGTAGAAAGAAAGTCTGATTTACAATCTTCACCAGAAGTTTACAATTCTGGCCCTTTGGCCAATAGTTTCAATTTACAAATATTATTAGTTTATTATTTATTATAGCAATAAAAATATAACTAAAAACTTATTATTTGAATATTACAAATTAGAGGTAATTTTGTTCTTATTCAAACCAGCTTTTGTCCAACCATTATAACCACAACTCATATTCTTCACATGCTTAAACCCCTGAAAATAAGCTCATAACCATTCAAATGTTTTGTATATAGATTAAAATTTAAACCTCAAAACAATTAATTAGTTAGTTAGTTTGAAAATCTGTTTTGTTTAATTCTCACTTAAGGCTAATGCTAAATTATTCGATTTCAAATTGATGTAGCAAGTTTTGTCTATAAAAAGGTGCATGGAGTCTGGAAATCAGCAATATAACTGTTTTCCAGTATGGTATACAATGATCAGAATTGACCAGAACTAAAAAAGAAGAATTGATATAACTATTTTCCAGTATAGCATCATAACTAAAAGAAGGAAGAAACAAGCTTACAGAATTGATCAGATCCAATGATGCTGCAGCAGACCGTGTTCCACTTGCGCACGCCTTTAGTTATTAATAATTCACACGTAATCAGTAATCACTAACCATAATCACGAGGTTCAAAAAATTAAACTCATCAATTACTACCTACCACTACAATGTAATCATCTTTGCTAAATGATTTCAAGACTAACTCCATAAATTGAGGATTCGTCTCCCTTCCTAATTACAATTTATCAAATGCACATAAACAATAATGAGTCAAAATCAGACTAACTGAGTTGTCGATAATATGGAAGGAAATTGGGAGAAGAAAGAACCTTTTGAATTCAAGAACCAATATGGAATGTTGATCGAATCCTTAACGTTTCCTTTCCTATACTCATTTACTGTTCTGTAACAAAAAAAATCCTCAAAATGTCAAAACCCTAACAATTCCCTCAAATATGTAAAAAAAAATCAATTGTGCATTTCCCCTCTTCTGCCAATTCCGATATGCGGAAGGGGGGAAATCAAATCGAATCGAATCGAATCAAATCAATCATCGAACCTGACATCTAGATACCGGTAGCCGGACTGGAGTAGTTCTTTAGCCATTTTCGGATCAATATTTTCCGCTACTTCCTCCTCCGATCTGTAAAACGTAAATGATTAACCATACTCACCACTCACCACCAAAATCAACATACCTAAAGACGAAGATATGATTGCAGAAACAGTACCTTTTTCCGCCACACTCCATGATTCTGCCTACGATCACCTTCGGTCGGAGAAAGAAACGATCTGAATTCCGGCGTTTCTGTTTTAAAGAGAAAAATCAAAATTGAACAATGATGTCATTGCGAACGAATATTTGGAAAAAGACAAGGGTTTAAGAGTTTTTTTTTTTTACAACAAACTTTATAATTAAATGCAAATTGACATTTGATAATAATTGTTGGAATTAATAATTAACACAACCAAGTTATAACATTTTCCTTAGTATTAAAATCTGATGATACCCCAGTCCAGCCTGGTCCAATAAGCCCACATGGCCAATGGGTCAGGCCCGTCAGACTCAAGAGTTATTGTATAAATACCCTTTAACCTTAAGGATGATACTTAGAGGGGATCTTTTGCCATTTTAGAGATAATACATTGTACTTGAGAGATAGAAAAGAAGGTGTAGTGTAATACTTATAAATTCAATTAGATAATATAATTTTACGTTAAGCTAAATGGATTCAGATCATCTGAATCGGATAATACAAACGGAAGAGGACCAAGGGTTGGAAATGGGACGGGAGACTCGGCAACGAGTCCAGTCACTGGTCATCCGCGATGAGGACCAAACACCAACGAGAAGAAGTTCGGAAAACGAAGGGATGGAACCTTACAGGTCCTACCAGAGTGAGAGGGACCCGCAGGTTACGCCCCCTCAGTAGGTCTTCCACCCCGATCGGACCAGGAGACGACCGACCTAGCCCAACAAGACAAAGCATGTCTCCTACACCAAGGAGACGACGGACCCGGTAGAAAAGACACCGATAGGAAGAAACACGTTGGTGGGAACGACGAGACTGAACGGAGTTGGTCGAATAGATCATCTACCCTAGGTAGTGGATACTTATTATTCACAGTGATCTGATTGAGCATTCTATAATCGACACAGAGTCTCAATGACCCATCTTTTTTCTTCAAAAATAATACTGCCCCCCCCAAGGAGACACACTGGGTCTGATGAAACCTTTCTATATGAGTTCCTCCAACTTAATTTTTAGTTCCTTTAGTTTTGGTGGTACGTGCCATTCTATACGGTGTTCGTGACACACACTCACTTCCTGGAATTAAATCGATCGCAAATTCTGTCTTACGAGGTGGGGGTAATGCAAAATCGACACGGAAAACATCTTCAAATTCTCTCACCACTTCAATTTCCTCCAATGCTTGATTGGTATTTTCCACCATGTTAGCACTAAATAGAATTTCATATCCACTCTTTTGCATCATTCTCTCTGCCCTTATGGCCGATACCGTAGTTTAACTTGTATGATTGTTCATCCCTTTTATTATTACACTTTTCATGTCAGGGATCAAGACCTACACTCTTTTATCCTTGCAATGAATAGTAACATAATTTTTGCTTAACTAGTCCATGCCTAAGATTACAAAAAAATCAGTCATTCGTAGTATCATCACATCAACAAACATCTTGAGTTCGTCCAATGAAATTTCTACTCTTATGTACTTCTCGATGGTAGCGACCTCGTCCAGTGGTGTCGATACCCAGAATTCATACTCGAGTACGTGTACTCTCAGTTCGCATGAGTTTTTTAGCGAATACCTCTGAGATAAACGAGTGCGTTGACCCAGAGTCAAAAAGTACTCGTGCCATGTGGTCATCTATCACGCCTACTCCTGATTCATTGAACAAAACCTATGTTTACACTCAATTATATGTATATATATTTTTTTTAAACAATTTTCAGAATATCTAATTAACTCTAATTGCTTTACCCTAATTTACAACGCCAATTATATGAATAACATCATTAGTATTGATATAGATAAAACATACCAGTGACTACATTTGGTGAGATTTCTGCATCCTGTTTTGTGAGGGTAAATGCCTTTGTCGTCACCCTTCTACGTTCATCATCTGCAATGCGTCGCGGACAATCATTGATAAAGTGACCCACCACGCCGCATTTTAGACATGCTCCTGTAATTCCATAGCAATCCTTGTCTGGATGGGATTTTTGGCAATGGGGTACATACATCATGTTCACTTGCTATCATTAGTCATAGTTTCTCCATTATTAAATACACTTTTTTTTAACTAAGCTACTTAGCCTCACCTGTTTATGATCTTCAGAGGATGGTGCAATCTTGTCAGTAATTAAGTTTGGGTCTCTTATTAGGTCCTTCTTCTATTGCTCTTCTTTTGTTCAATCCTCTCGACCTGTTTCATCTACACATAGAGTTGGAAAAAATGTTTTTCCAACCTCACAAACTGGTTTGCATACTCTGTGACCGTCTTTGCACCTTACACTAAATCTCGGAATTTGTCTTGTGCCTCTTCAATTAGGTGTCTAGGACGGAACTCTATCTCGAACTCCTGATGAAAGCCTCTCCAAGTGATCAGTTCGGCCCCAGTGAACTGATGACCTTTTTATTGTACTCTCGGAGAAGGTATGTACCAAAAATCATTTTTTTTCTCTTCTGGCACATCCAACATCTCACAACTTATTTCAATAATGTCTAGCCAACTGTCAACCTCGTCCAACGTTTCTGTCCCCATAAAGATCGGGGGATTAGTCTTGTTGAACTCGGAAAATGTTATTGGCCTGCTCACAGGTTGCGGTGAGGCTCGTTTTCCTCCAGCCATCTGTATAATTGGAAGAAACTCATCACATAATTCACTTCCACTACTAGGATAACTAACTATTTATGCCCCAAGAACCGAATAGTTTTCTTGGGTTGGTCTCTGATACCATTTGTAACATCCTATTTAAGTATGTTAACAATCTGATACTAAAATTGACAACGAAATAAATTTACGTATCCAATAATCTCATAAATTTAAATACCAAAGAACACTAGGATTTCAAAACAGATAACTAAAATAGGGTTTTGCTAATGACATTGTTTAAGAGCTAATTTAATGATTGAAAGCTCCGAAATGATCCATCCCATCCTCGCGTCCCGTTACATCTACTTTCACCCTACCACATCACAAATCAAAATATGAATGAGTCACTATATCATGACTCGGTATGGTTTCCCCTACATAGCAGTCAAACCACATTGTAAAGCAATCAAAATCACAAATATCAAGTAAATAATAATACTTTTTCGTTATATTATAACACTCACACTTCACATATAATTTTGTCACCCTATAACACTCACAATGCACTTATAATTTTGTCATCCTATAACACTCACAATGCACTTGTAATTTGGTTCGTACCAACACTCTCATCACTCACTCAATAACACTTCACTTACCCATCACAATTCACAAGATCTCACTTATAAATTCACAAATCAATTAACATCATGAAGGTAAATGTAGATCAATCTGAAATTTTAAATATCTGTTAAAACTCTGAAAGAAAGAGTAAAAATTCTGAAAATCATAGTACGGAATAGAGATAAATAGCAAATCAAACTAAATGACTTATGTCTAAATAACTATGGGATTATAAAGCTCTAAAAGTCATGTAACTCAACCTACAAATTCTGACGTCGGGTAAAACACTGAAGGAAGAATCTGAATTCTAAAAGTCTGAAAAACTAAAATTTAACCAAATTTAAAACTAAGTTATGCAAATCAAACCAAATTCTGAAATTCTTCCAAATTTAACTAAATTCTGCAAAATCTGAATTCTGCAAATCAAACCAAATTTTAAACTAAAAATCTGGAAATGAATGAAATAGATGTTCCTGTAAACAAAACAAAAAAAATCAACAAATCTCCAGATATGAGAATCTGGATTTATTTAGAATTAAACCACTCGGTAAAACACTGAAGGAAGAATCTGAATTCTGAAAGTCTGGAAAACTAAAATTTAACCAAAGTTAAAACTAAATTCTGCAAATCAAACCAAATTCTGACAAATTTAACTAAATTCTGCAAATCAAACCAAATTTTAAACTAAAAATCTGGAAATGAATGAAATAAATGTTCCTGTAAACAAAACAAAAAAAATCAACAAATCTGCAGATATGAGAATCTGGATTTGTTTAGAATTAAACCACTCTATCGAGTGTCCAGATCTACAAATTTGGAAATTTGGAAATAAACTTTCATCAGTCAGAACATAAATATCATATATACAGACATACAATTCAGAGATGTTAATGATCGATCCTATCAATTCCCCCCATATGATCTGATAGTACAAGGTCCAACACACAGACCATAGTACTAAAAGACGTATCCCAAAGTATTTAATACGCAGAGGAGGGGGGAGTACTGGTGATACAGTATCCCGAACCCGGTCACAACCTACCAGCAACTAGAAGTCCGGATAGCCTAAGATGAGTTAAGGTACCTATTCTAGGGTTGGAGAGGTCCCAAGTCGAATCCTAGGAAGATCGACTTTCCTGAGGATCGACTTCCCTGGGATCGACTTCTGAATAAAGTTGATCATCAGGAAAGTCGACAACTTCTGGCCGAAGTGACAGAAGTGTCGGGAGAGTTTGTGATACTCCCCCCTGAAAACTTGCACTTGGGGCAGTTTTAGTATTATTTTACCCGGAATCGGCGACTAGAGTTTGTGATACTCCTACCAGTCGGCGATACCTATGGTTTGGGTAACTGTATTTTTGTGTTTTTTTTTTTACCCCTGCGAGTCGGCGACTCCCTCTGTGAGTCGGCGACTCCTAGTGTAACCGTCGGATCTTTTTGGGAGATCCTTGGGATATTTGGAAGATATACGGGGAATATTTGTAAAATCTCCTAATAAGGAAAATTTTCTCACAGTGCTGTGAGTTTTTGCCCGGAGTCGGCGACTGCCCTGTGGAGTCGGCGACTTGGCGTGATTCGGGGGATTTGGAGATCGATTCTTGATCTCAAATTTTGCAAATTTTGGGTTTTCTGGGGGGTTTTTGCAATTTTCCCAAGGGCTATAAATAGTGGAGAGGTTTTCCGTAAACCCTCACAACACTTTTGCCACTCTTAAATCGCCTAAACCCCCACATTTTTCAATCGCCGATTCCCCAGTTTTCAACCTTAGAATCGTCGATTGCCCTCATGTCTACCCCCGATTCCCCTTTGTCCGAAGATGAAACGTCAGCTTTCATAGCTGAAATCACTGTTGAGAATCTGGATGAGGTGTTAAACACCGTTGAATCGCCGATTCCCTCTCCTGACAGAGAGGTTGAGTCGGCGATTCCGGTCGTGCCACCTCATGGTATGGAGCTGAGTGCCACCGTGCACGAACTACTTGGCGCCCCGCCAGTGTCGGCGACTCCCCTTGCGGAGTCGGCGAATCAGTGCAGAGCCCTTGTGGTCGTACGGGAGCCTCTTGAGCTGGGGGAAATTCCCGTGGCCTCTGTATCGGCGACTCCCATTGTGGAATCGGCGACACATGCAGACCCTGTCAAAGGGAAATCCTTCAAGCGAAGGGGGCAGGGCTCAGCTGCCATTGGGTCGGCGACTGCTGGCCGTGTCTCACCGATTCCTATCATTGAATCGGCGACTCGTGTGCTGGAGTCGGCGACTCCTATGCTTATAGATGATTCTTCCGCACGTCGCACCGCTCCATTGGTCGTCAGCGCGGAAGGCCATATTGTGTCGGGACTGAACCCGAACCAAGATCCTTCTCTGAAGAGAAAGAGAAGGCGCACCACTGGGAAGGGCAAAGTACATGTGCCAAAAGAGAATGAAGGGGTCCCACCTCCTCTAAATATAAACTTCGAGGAGATACTGACTGTGGACCGTAGTGCACCTAATCCACGCCGTAGAGCGGGCCGGCGCTCTGAAAGAACTCCGCCACCTCCCGTGGATCTGGATGCTAGTCGAGACCCGGACCTCGACTTAAACACTTACATTGGAGCTTTGAACCCATCTGGGTTCGCTCACTGCGAAATTGCCGTGAATGGCGCGCCAAGGTTGCTTCCGATTGGCCGTTCTGGGGAAGGCGAATACGAACAAGTAATGACTCATGCAACCTTGGATGGGTCTGATGGAGTGAATCCCCCCTCAAATCTGAATGTGAGCGACGCTCGATCATTACTGTCGGGGATTCAATTGTCTGGTCACTTGCGATTCTGGGTGTCGCGATACCAGCCAATCAATCTGCCACCTTCGGGGTTCCAGGCCATCCCAAGGATCTACTTCAAGCACTTCTCCGAGCTGCCGATTCCGGAGATTATAAGCGAAGTGCTTCTGACATTCGAAGTGTCCCTGTCGCAGCTCCCGGCGGGATTCTTTGTGATGCGGGGTTTTATGAACATTTGCTGGGGGCTGAACATTGCTGCGACGGCGAGCTTGTTCTTGTACTTCTACAAGCTCACCAAAGAGAAGTCTTCATCCGGTCGCTTTGGATTTACGCGACGACATTTCGACAAGAACATCGTCGACGAGCTCCCGACGAACTTCGGATGCAACTGGAGAAAGGAGTTCATTTTTATAACTTCTGAATTTCTTCCTGGGAGTCGGGAGATGTGGAATGATCCGAATCGACTGCACATGAATGCCTAGCTTGAGGCTACGATAGTGGAGTTAAAGAAGCAAGCTGCTCAGAGCCAACGAGAAACCACTGAGCTGAAAAGCGAGCTCGCGAGTGCGGAAGAAGAGGTTCTAGCTCTTAAAGGTGACAATGCCGCACTTGCTGGAAAGGCTGCAGGATTGGATTTGGATGTGCGCTACCAATCCGACCAGCTTCAAGAACTCATATTCTTTGGTCCTTCCGTGTTTCCTGCTCTACCCCCCGACTACATCACGGACATAATGGCGTGGGTGGAACAACATCCTGAGGAGCTCGAGAAGAATAAAGAGGCTCTCGACAAGATGAAGGACGAAGCTGCACAAGATTAGATCTAAGTCCTTAACATTTTGTAATCTTTTTGTAATTGCTATCTTTTTTTGTAATCTGGATTTTCAATGAAATTAATCGCTTTTGCTTTTCTATTCAATTGTTCATTTACTTTATTCTTTTGAATTGTAACTAAGACCCGAAACTAGATTCGCGAGTCGTAATTTAGCCGCTCTGGACGTAAATTAGACTAACCCTATCGCTAGCCACTCTGGGCGTAGACTTGGTCGTACGAATCGTAGCTCAGTCTACGGTTAAATTCGCGAAAATAAACTAAACTTCACAAGTAATAGTAAGTCGTAACATCGATTAACAAATTCGAAAGATAACAAATACGTCGAAAGATAACAAATACGTCGAAAGATAACAATAAAAAGATACTACCAATCCTAAGACTCTAGAGTTGTGTACTATGTAGTTCAACTCCGGCCGAGGTGACGGAGCAACTTTTGTCCCATATCAAAGATGTAACAATGAGATGGGGAGAAATTTTAAAACGATTATTAATCTATTAAGGCCATAGCGACATGATAGATTTTGATTTGTGGTGGGTACTTAGAACCTCTTGTGGTTGGGTTCACTTATACCTATCAACTACCTAGGACTCTGCTTTTAGACCCTAATGCGTGGTTGAACTCTGGCCATGATGACAGAGCAACTTTTTGGACCCATATCTAGGCTGAAGTGATCATAATGTGTTTAAAGATAGTTTTGATCTATTAAGGCAATAGCGACAAAATAGATTCATAATGTGGGGTGCTAGCTAGAGTCGTAGGTAGATGATAAATCTAAATTTTATAAAAGATGTAAATTACAGCAGTAAGATTTGTAATTTTTAAACTAACACATAGGCTAAGAGGCTCTAGCGCGCTTAATACTAAGCGCGATGTTGCTGTACATTGTCCGTGTGCCAGATGCAAGGACTTTCGGGTGACAGTTTATTCCTATTCCTTTTAGTTATGCTAGCCTTCCTGTGGGTCTACCACCAAATAGCATATGGATGGTTTTCCGTGGGTGGTCCTCGCTATTGTCACTGTCTGGTGAAGGAGAGCGTGGGCGCTTCCCATTCACTTCAGACTTGCAATTGTTTCGATACCGGGATCCTTTGACCAGGTCGTCAAGTTCGCCGTTCGAAATTAATTGCTCCACATAGAGTGAGAATTCCCTGCAATAGTCTGTCAGATGGCCGTGGTCCTTGTGGAATTTACAGAATTTTCCACTTTTCTGACGGCGATCCTTGGTTGCAGGGTCCATGGAGCGAGGAGCGGGCAGATCCGCTCTGTTCCTCAGTTTTTCAAACAACTCGCCTTTGCTGACTGTTAGTGGGGTCCGGTTCCTCCAAGGTTGAGGTGGACCCCTTGGCGATCGTTTGACGGATGTTTGATACACCTTGTTATCGTGTTTAGGCTTCCAATCCTTTCTGAAAGAATCAGCCGTATTGCTAGTGTATCTGTTCGAGGAGTCATTGTAGCTCTTTCTCTCGAACTTTTGTTTTTTGAAGCTAGTGCTCTCGAGTTCCACTAGCTTGTTTTCATTCTGCTCTTCCACCTCAATGAATGACTGAGCTCGTTGGAAGAGGTCGGGTAAGGTCTCCACTTTGTGGAGCGTGAGATTCAGGGCCAGAGGGGAGTAGGGTACCAGCCCGTTTGTGTACCCCGCAATGGCCAAACTTGGGATTAAGTCGCTCACTTCTGTCATCATTGAAGTGAACTTAATCGTGTAATCCCTTAGGGACAGTTTGTCCTGTCGTAGCGCCAATAGTGCATTGGCGCTGTGTTTGATCCTGATCATCCCCACATGTTGAGCGATGAATTTGGATGCGAGGTCTGCAAAGCTGGAAACTGATCCAGCTGGCAGACCAGAAAACTATCGATAGGCATTGCCCTTAAGAGTGTCGGGGAATGCTCGACACAGCAGTGCGTTATCAGTGGTTTGCGGTTCCAGAACGCTGAGGTAGAGGTTGACGTGATCTTGTGGATCACTCGAACCATCGTACGACTCTATTCTAGGTATCCGCCAGGTTGGTGGAAAGGCCACCTTCAAAAGGTCCTCTTGGAAAGGAGCGCTTTTGACTCTTAAGAACTCGATCGGATTGCTGATGACTAGAGTGTCAGCCAGCTTCCGACGGAGGTCCTCTACGAATCGTGGTATAAGAGTCCTACCAGTGCGACTCTTACTGGGTCCAGCTCTTGATTTTTCTGGCTCTGGACCTTTCTTTTTCTCCGTAGTTGGAGAATTGTGAGAAGCCGATTCACACGCTCTCTTGCGGGTGATGGTTCTCTGACTCCTTGCTTTTTCAAGGTTGCTAACTCTTCTTTCAATGCTATCCATGAAGTTAACCAACCTTGCTTCTAGATTAGGAGAGATGGATGTCCGAGGGGGCAGATCAGTTTGGGCATCCTCGAACCTTTCAACTTGTATGTTTGGTTGAGGATGCTCAGTTTGTGCCCCATCGGGTACCACTGAGGATTTACCCTTGTTTCTCAGATGGTAATCGTGCTTTTGCCTTTCAGATGTCATAGATGACAAAAGCGAATTCCAACCGGAGCGTAGGTATTAATTGGACTAACTCGAAAGAAACCCAGTGGAGTCGGCGACTCAGTAGGTGGAGTCGGCGACTGGCCTTAGGTTTTTTTGACTTTCGAGCTGAGTAGAGGCTCGAGAAAAAACCAAGTGGAGTCGGCGATTCACTATGGTAGTCGGCGATTCACTATGGGAATCGGCGACTGCTTTAGGTAGTTTTTCCTTTGAGTCTGGCCGTGGACAGCACTCTTAGCTAGCAGAATAACCCGCAATTGGAGACTCACTGGGTGGAGTCGGCGATTGCCTGTGTGAATCGGAGATTCCTTGACACAAAGTCAGCGACTCACCCTAAGGGAATCGAGCTGATCTTTGCGAAGAAAATTTCGCGATTACGACGGGATATCGTAGTTCGATAGTCCCACAAACGACGCCAGTTGATGAAGCACGAAATCTGCTACCAATAGGCTCGCGGGGTCGCGAGGAGGGCCGGAGGCTTTGGAGTCCACGACGCACGCTCTACGTCAATGTACCTGCAGAAGGGGAGGGGAATCGGCGACTCTCTTGGGAGTAGGCGATTCGGGCTCCAAGTGTTGCTCTGGTTGGTGTGTGTCAAGTGAGAATGACTTGGGAGTAGAGGACCCCCAAGGACCCCTTTTATAGGGTCCTGGGGGACGTTTCCCCATTCATTAGCGTGGGGCCCACCCCATTAAGGTATCCTATTAAGGAGTGCCTTAATGACGTGGGCCCACCCAAGTAACGGCTGAGAGTCGGCGATTCAGGTGTGGGAATCGCCGATCCAGAGGTTCAATCGCCGACTCCCCATGAGCCTAGTGGCAGTCTACCAGAACTGTCCACGAGGCCTAGAGTCAGCGATTCACCTCTGGAGTCGGCGACTTGGTAGTCCCAATCGGCGACTCCCAGGTGCTGCCTTGAGTACTTGACGTAGACACTCCTTCCGAATTCGTGGAACTCTCCGGGGGTCCGGCATAAAAGCGACGGAACCCTAGTCCTTGTCGAAGGGCGTTGCTGGGAGTGACTGACGTGATCAGGCATGTCTCACCAGCAAGCGTATCAAGATACCACAATCGCCAAGTGCGCAAAAAAGTATTTCTGCCAGGAACCCTCGTCACACGAAAAGCTAGCATAACAGAAAGAAACAGACCAAGAAATAAGTTGTCGTCTAACTTCGAAGGACCCTACATCATCGAAGATGAGATACGGCCAGACACTTATCGCTTATGGCGACAAGATGGGACAATGGTCCCAAACACCTGGCACGCGGACAACATGCAACAATACTACGCTTAGTATTAATTTTTATATTTCTTGTTAGGTTCTCTTAGTATGTATGCTAGTATCAATTGCAAAATAGAATAGTTAGTTTTTCATTCTTTTTTGCAAAGTCAATCAAAAGTACTTTTAGTCCAAACGACAAACTCGTCAGGAATTGTAAGATACTTGCGACACTTTTTCACTACCCTAGGATGACCCTAAACTCTGGATCTATTTTATCGCTGCGGCCGCAATAGATCAATGATCATTTCGTTGCTATGGCTCTAATGATCACTTCCCATTTTTTCGCTTTGGCCTTGATGCGGACCAAAAGCTACTCCGTCGCTATGGCCGGAGTCAGACTACACTCTCAGGGTTCAAATCCAGGGTTAGCTCAAACAAATCCAATTTAGGCAAGCAAGCCTAGAATTGTGATCGCAACCCTAATTCGCACGTGCAAATTAAGAATTAGTGGGCTTTACATCGATTTATCACTCAAACTATTTTTAACCCTAAGTTAATTTAGAAGTATAAATCATTTATGAGTTTAACTAACGACTGAACTACGATTCGTACGACCGAGTTTACGTCCAGAGTGGCTAAGTGGGGTTAGCAGAATCTAACTTACGTCCAGAGTGGCTAAGTTACGATTTGTGAATCTAGTTTCGAGTCTAGGTTACAACTTAAAAATATTTATATGAAAAATTAACAAAGAAAAATAGTTCATTGATTGATAAAAAAGATTACAAAATATCCACTATAAAAAACTAAGGACTTCTAGTCTTCTTCTTTCCTCGCCGCCTAAAAACATCGCTCTTTATCTTATCAAGAGCTTCTTTGTGCTTCAGCTACACTTCAGGATGTTCTTCTAGCCACGCCATAATATCTGTCACAAAATTGGCGGGCAAACTTGAAAACACATGAAGACCAAAAAAGTTTAAGTCTTGGAGTTGGTCAGATTGACCGTCAACCTCAAACTCCAAGTCCTTTACTTTTTCAGAAGAAGCGTCTAGATCTTCTCTCATCTTTTTCGACTCCTCCGTGGATTGAGAGAAGCGGTCATTAAGATATTTTAGCTCAAAGGTGGACTTAGAAAGATCTACTTGGAGCTTCTGAATTTGTGATTCAGAAATCATTGCATTGCCAACCTCCGCGTTCAGCTGCACCTTCAATTCTTCAATCTCTTTTAGAGCATCAGTGAGACGCGATTCAGATGCCTTCAAAGAATCACGTTCTTGGCGATGGGCAGAAATCTCAAGTCTGTGTGCAGCACATTCTTTATTTTTCGCCGTCATTGCTTTCTCATGCTCAGCAACTTCTCCTTTTAACTTCTTGTTGTTTTGGAAGACTTTCCTTATCGACCATACTTCTCTGCAGACAACTTGATACTTGTCATCAAGCTTATTATATTCATGCTGAGATCGAAGCGTGTCGTTACATGACTGCATCCCAACAACAGCATTCGATAGATACGCAGCCTACAAAAAAAACAATTTGATTAGCACAAAAATAAATAAATCGAAAAATATGCGAGTTTAGGTCATTTACAGCAGATAGAGCTTTAGTGAGCTCCTCTCGAATCCAATCTTCAGGCTTCGCCAATAGCATTTTGGTAGCCTTCGATCGCACATCAACATCTACAAACAGGCCCGGATAGTCAAAGGTAGATCGGAAAGGAGCAAACTCTGGTACCGACCTCGAGCATGATCCAGGTTCAAACGTGCCACGAGGACCAGATTCTTCATTCTTCCTAATCTGAATCAACTTGGCACCACGCAACCTCACAGCCAAGTGGGGGAGCAACGCACGGTAGACATGCGCTCCTTTCTTCTTCTTGATAGGTTTGCCAGAAAGATCTTCCGACTTCAAATAGTGTGTCACATCATAAAAAGTAAAGTCCTCGCGCTGACACAAAGCGAAAGGAATCCCCTGACCACATTTGTAAGAAGCAAGGGCTGAGGAGATCTTCTTCACGTCTTCAAGCTCCGCCTTGCTTAGTTCGCAAGGAATATCCAAGTGTACGCGCTGAGTATTGGCCAAACTCTCGCGACTTCCGCGTACAAACATTGATTGAACAAAGAAGAACTCACTCTTCCACTACGGACCGTAGTTGGTAGGGAGTTCAACGATCAATTCGCGACCGTGAAACCGCTTAGCTAACCCCAACATACCAGATTCGGAAGCGGGAGCCTTGACAAGTTTGTAAAACCAGAAAAACAAGGCAGCGGTTGCAGGTATGTTCAAACTCCAACAGATGTTGGAGAACCCTCTCAGATAAATGAAAAAAGCTGCCTGCATCTGTGACAGCGACACGCCATTTTGGAGCAACACTTCACTCATCAACGTAGGGATGGGTAGCACGGAGAAGTGTCGGAAATAAAGTCGGGGAATCGCTTGAAACCCCGCGGGGGGAAGGTTGGCAGTTTGATATTGCGACCCTCAAAATCGCAAACGCCCAGAAATGAGTACTCCTCGAAGAGTGTCTCGGGCTTCACGCGCAGACATGACAGAAAAGGGGTGCGCGGTATCCGTTTGTGGTACGGGAGGAGCATTCAGAGCAACTTCCTCAAAGGACCCCTCGCTCGCGTCGCTTAGGGGCAGCAGCTTAATCTCACCACTCGGCAAAGTTTCACAGTAAGCGTAGCCGGTGTGGTTCTCAACTCCCTCATGAAAGGGAAGATTAATGTGGTATCCATCCTTATCCACTTTAGTAGGAGGAGGAGGAGACTTTGATCCTTCAGCCGGATCAGGTCGACGTCGGCTTCGACCGTAGTCCAATTCTAGTTTCTGATCATAGTCAAAGGGCTCAGGAACCCATACATCCTCCGTTGTGGGGATGTGAGTCTTTCCCAAAACCCCCATCCCATAAATAGGAGGAATGGAGGTACTACCCTCGCCACCTTCGCGAGAAAAGTTCTTGTCATGCTTTTGGTGCTTTCTTTTTCTTTTCTTACTCGACCTCTCAGATTCAGTAGTAGGCCTCTTGCCCAAGTTAGTGGAGGTCATCCCCTCAGTATGGGTGACCGGAATATCAGGTACCACAACCTGAATAGGTACATATTCTTCAACTTCAGCCCCCGAGTTTTGGGGCAATGTCGGCGATTTAGATGGCGAACTCGCCGATGTTTGCTTCGAACTCGCCGACCTCAGGTCAATAATTCGGCGAGGCCTCTTGAAAACAAGGACACCCCCCTTGCCTTTAGTCGGCGACTTTCCAAGGGAACTCGCCGATTTAGAAGCAATGGTCAAAGGAATCTCGCCTGCTTCAAGAGAAGGTCCAGCCACGACTGGAACCTTAGGGTCACAACCCAAACTCGCTGTTTTCTTAGCGGAACTCAGCGACTTTTCTGGAGTGAGCCCTAGAAGCTCGCGTGCAGTGGCACAATATCTAGCATCCGACTGTGCATCAACAACCGGAATCTCCAACCCACCGCGCATAGGCGAGGGGATCGGAGACTCAACGGTGTTTAGTACCGCCGCTAGGCTCTCGTCGATATCGCTGCGGAGGATGTCGTCGACCAGAACCTCGGTCTCCGACATGGTAAGCTGAGGAAGTGTCGGTTTGTCTGCCATAGTCGGCGATTTAGAGAGAAACTCGGCGACTTAGGTTAGGGATTCGGGATTAGGATTTAGGAGATTTGGGAAAGTGATGTGCGGATTAAAATAATCGATTCGCTATTTATAGACCCGGGAGAAATTGCAAAACACCTTCGGAATATCCAAAAATTACGCGATGGAAAATCGTTAATTGATTCTCGAATCTCCAAGACTCGGCGATTTACTCATAAACTCGCCGAGTTTAGGCAAAAATCACGGGATATGGCAACGAAGTTTCCATATTTGAGAATTTTGCAAATATTCCCCAAAATCCCAAGGATCTTCTAAGAGATCCGCCAGCTCATCATAAATGTCGCCGATTTTCGAAAAAATTGCCGATCCAGGTGGGCAAAATTACAAAGCTGCTCTCAACGCCACCCTGAAACAAAGTCGCCGATTTAAACATTAAATCGCCGACATAGGGTAAAAAGCACTATCCTCTGGAGGGAGTATCACAAGCTCTCTCTAAAGCTATCGATTTGCTATTTATAGACCCTGGAGAAATTGCAAAACACCCTCGGAAAATCCAAAAATTACGCGAAGGAAAATCGCTAATTGATTCTCGAATCTCCAAGACTCGGCGATTTACTCATAAACTCGTCGAGTTTAGGCAAAAATCATGGGATATGACAACGAAGTTTCCATATTTGAGAATTTTGCAAATATTCCCCAAAATCCCAAGGATCTTCTAAGAGATCCACTAGTTCATCATAAAGGTCGCCGATTTTCGAAAAAATCGCCGATCCAGGTGGGCAAAACTGCTCGTAACGCCACCTTGGAACAAAGTTGCCGATTTAAACATTAAATCGCCGACATAGGGTAAAAAGCACTATCCTCTGGAGGGAGTATCATGAGCTCTCTCCAAAAGCTTTTGTCGTTTCGGTCAGAAGTCATTCCACTTCAGGGGGGAGTATCACGAACTCTCTCCTACTCTTCTGTCGCTTCGGCCAGAAATCATTGTACTTCAGTGGGGAGTATCACGAATTATGTTCTACTCTTCTGTCGCTTCGGCCAGAAATCATTGCACTTCAGGGGGGAGTATCACGAACTCTCTCCTACTCTTCTGTCGCTTCGGCCAGAAATCACTCCACTTCAGGGGGGAGTATCACGAACTCTTTCCTCCTCTTTTGTCGCTTCGGCCAGAAATCATTACACCACGGGGGGAGTATCACAGACTCTCTTCGACACTTTTGACGTTTCGGCCAAAAGTCGTCATGCTTTTTGTAGGTACTCAAGGGGGAAGTATCATGAGCTCTTTCCGACGCCTCTGTCGCTTTGGCCAAAAATCGGGGGGAGTATCAAATTCTCCCGACACTTCTGTCGCTACGGCCGAAAGTTGTCAAATTGGAGCACGATAAATCTATCTCTTCGGCCAGAATTATCGAGGATTTATTGAGCAGGAGGAGGAGTAACGCGAAAGGTAATAAGTTAATATAATATGCATTTTTAGACTGATGTAGTTGTTTTGCAGGTTGTTTTCTTTTTTGCAGGTAAGATTCTGTCGCTTCGGACAGAATCGGATCTATTTTGTCGCTTTGGCTTTAATAGATCCAGGTCCATTTTGTCGCTTTGGCCTTAATGGACCAAGAATTATTTTGTCGCTTTGGCCCTAATAATTCTTCTATCTTGTCTGATGAAGCACGAAATCTGCTACCATTAGGCTCGCGGGATTGCGAGGAGGGCCGGAGGCTTTGGAGTCCACGACGCGCGCTCTACGTCAATGTACCTGCAGAAGTGGAGGGGAATCGGCGACTCTCTTGGGAGTAGGCGATTCGGGCTCCTTGGATTGCTCTGGTGTGGTGTGGTCAAGTGGGAATGACCTGGGAGTAGAGGACCCCCCAAGGACCCCTTTTATAGGGTCTTGGGGGACGTTTCCCCATTCATTAGCGTGGGGCCCACCCCATTATGGTGCCCTATTGAAGGGTGCCATAATGACGTGGGCCCTCCCAAGTAACGGCTGGGAATCGGCGACTAAGGTATAAGAGTCGCCGATTCAGAGGTGGAGTCGCCGACTCCCCATGAGCCAAGTTGGCAGTCTACCAGAACTGACCAAGAGGCCTAGAGTCGGCGATTCACCCCTGGAGTCGGCGACTTGGTAGTCCCAGTCGGCGATTCCCAGGTGTTTCCTTGAGTACTTGACGTAGACATGCACTTCCTCCGCATTTGTAGAACTCTCCGGGGGTCCGGCATAAAGCGACGGAACCCTAGTCCTTGTTGAAGGGCATTGTTGGGAGTGACTGACGTAATCAGGCATGTCTCACCATTGTCGCTTTGGCCTTAATAGACCAGAGATCATTTTGTCGCTTTGACCTTAATGATCTCAACTCATCTTGTCGCTTTGGCCTTGATGGGGTAACCGTCGTTGCGGACACAAAAGTCGCTTTTGATCAGAGTTGACTATAAACATTAGCTCTAATAGTGAACTAGATTCTAATATTGAATCAATAAATTCTGTCGCTTCGTCCAGAATCAGACTCTGATAGTGAGTCAATTCATCTTGTCGCTTAGGCCTTGATGACACAGTAAAAGTCGCCCTTGGTCAGGATTGGATTATAAACATGTAGTTCCGTTGGCCTGAACTAGATTCTGTCGCTTCGGCCAGAATCAATCCATTTCGTCGCTTTGGCCTTAATGGATACGAAATCATTGCGTCGTTGTGGCCGCAATGACTCGATCCCATCTTATCACTTTGGCCTTGATGCGGATCACAGACACAACCTTGCTTGGGGGGGATACTGGCGAGACACGCATGTTTCTTGTGCTCTCTTCAGGGGGAGTACTGGCGAGACATGCCTGATTACGTCAGTCACTCCCAGCAACGCCCTTCAACAAGGACTAGGGTTCCGTCGCTTTATGCCGGACATCCGGAAGGCTCCCAGGTGCGGAACACGTTCATCGTTAAATCGCCGAGTTAACCCGTAAATCGCAATTGGACTACCAAGTCGCCGACTTTAGGGGTAAGTCACCGAGTTAGACTCAGATCGGCAGTATGATAGACTGCACATCTCGGCCCTTGAAACTCGACGACTTAGCCCCTAAATAGGCGATTTTCATACCTGAATCGTCGATTTACGACCGTTACTCGCCACCAGCCTACGCCATAACAGGTCATAAATGCGCCCAAATATAGCAACAGGCGCGATGTCCGTCTTTGATCGTGCCCTCCGAGACCCTATAAAAAGGGTCCCAAGGGGACACTCAAAGGCACAACACAAGTTCCACTCTCATTAGAGCAGCACTAAGAGAATAGCCGATTCTCTCCATAATCGCCCATTCTCTCCTTGCAGGTATTTGACGTAGAGCGCGCGTCGTGAACTCCAGAGCCTCCGGCATCACCTCGCACCACCGCGAGCCCCTGGTAGCAGATTCAGTGCTTCATCAGACATACTTCATGAATTTGGTCAATTAGGGGCATCCCCATCATCAATACCTATCAAGCATAATTCACATTCTGATGAGAAAGATGCTCCCCTGAAAGATACACCAAATTTTAGGAGATTAATTGGGAAGTTATTATATCTTACTATAACCAGGCCTGATATCTCTTATGCTGTTAGCTATTTAAGCCAATTTCTTGCCAATCCTCAAATGTCTCATCTTTAAGTAGGTATCAAAGTCCTAAAATATATTAAAAATGCCCCTGGTAAAGGGATCTTATATAGGAGAAATGCCAACATCTCATTAGATGCATACTGTGATGCAGATTGGGCAGATTGCCCAATCACCAGGAGATCTATAACTGAATTTTGTGTTCTAATTGGAGGATCATCTGTATCATGGAAATCAAAAAAACAATCTACTATATTTAGATCATTTGCTGAAAGTAAGTATAGGGCAATGGCTTCAACTGTTTGTGAAATCTTATGGCTCACTTATTTTTTGAAAGATTTACAAATTTCTTTAAATCAAAACCTATTCTCAGATGTGATAACAAGGCTGCAATAAACATTGCCTCTAACCCTGTGTTCTATGAAAGAACAAAACACATTGAAATCGATTGTCATTTGGTTAAAGATCATTTTCTGACAGGATTATTTGATTTAACACGTGTTTCCTCAAACATGCAATTAGCTGACATCTTGACAAAACCAGCCACACTTGAAACAATAAGAAGACTACTGCCTAATTTGGGAATGCATGATATCCACTCTCCAACTTGAGGGGGGGTGTTAAACTCATCTAATTAACATCATCTTAGTATTATGTTTAGTGTTAATTTAGTCAGACCCAATACTTATTGGCCCATTAGTATATTGTATAAATAGGTTTTTTATTATTAATGAAAACAACTTTTTGCGCTGCAACTTGCTCTCGACTTCTGCCCTCTCTCAATCTCCGCCGCTAGGATTTCTCAAAACCCTACTACGATCCTCGATCCTTCATCACGTCTGTGCTCCAAGATCCGCGCTGGCTTCAATCTAAACTCTTATCAGGTCCAACCGTCGCTTGAATCCAACCAAGAACTGTCCAATTTTTCTCTAACCAGATTTGATGCGCCTGATTTGGTGAACCATGTGGCATTTCCTGTTTTTTATTGACAATATCATATACATGTTTTAAACGAAATAAATTAATCATTTGACTTCTCCATAAGAGATACGTTGCAGCTCTATCCAAGAAAGTCCTAATCCATTGTGAGACCTGACATTTATGTAAAGCATTAGGAAGGAGAGGAGTCGTCCTATCATTGGGATTGTTTGCTGCCATTGCCCAATTATCAAAAACAGGCCACCAATCACAAGCACCAAAATCACAAATTAATATAACCAAAATTACAAAAGATGAGAGAAAAGAAGAAAAAAAATCAATCATGTATGTATACTGAAATTTGTAAATCAAATAGCAACTCAAATAAACCAAATTGGTATGTGAAATTCACAAATCAATTATTCTTGTTACTGCCAATCCAAGAAATTTCAATCAAGTCTTTGACAGTTCAAGAATCACACAAGAAGAGAGGGGGAAAAACCATGCAAGAATTTGATCACCAATCTGCAAATCACAAAGAGGAAGGGAAAAAAAATAGCCTTTTTGAATTAAAAAAATAAATAAATCTGAGCAATGTCAAATCACGAATCTGAACAATGTCAGAGCCAAAATCTGATCCAAATCGCAGATCACGAGCAGCGCAGGAAAAAAATCGCAAAAAAAATCGCACAAATCACAACCAATTTCTGCGAGAAAATGCAGATCTTAATCGCGAGCGTAAACAATCGATCCAGAGAATAGATCACGAGAATAGATCCCTAACCAACGACGTTTCTAACGGAAATCCCAGATCCCAGCGAGATAGAGCCTAGCAGATCTAGATCGGAAGGTAACGACGGTGAGCGGACGATCACGAGAAGAAAGAAGCGCAGGTGATTGCCGATGAAAGAAAACAAATTGTAAACGAAAATTTCTTTAATCAACTGATACCATCTCAGAAACACAACTCATCTACAGCTCAAAAAAATTTCATTGAAAAAATGATTAACCCAAAACCTAGGGTAATACAAACTATTTATAGTATAGTTAAAAGTAAATTGTTAATCACACTTTAACTAATTACCAAGTTATGATTACAATAAGTATTTATTTAACTCTCACATGAGCAACATCAAAGTATTTATATACAAAAAATGGGGAAAAGTACTGATGATACGTTCGGCTCACTGGAGGGTGCGCCCAGGAATAATATCAGTAGACCCGGTCCAGTATGAGAGTCCAACAATGTTCCAAGATCCGATACGGACTGATCCAGACCTAACTCGAGGGACCAGGAACGTTTCCAAATCCGACTCGTCTCTAACCCAGGCCCAGCCCACCGTGATGACCTAGGAACATTGAGGCCTTACCCTAGGGGACATATGAGATCTTATTAATACAGCCTGTCTCAATGGAGGACACCTGTTACCCTACCTACTGAACCTAGACTACAAAGTGAGGGAGAGAGAAAGTGAGTGAGAAAGAGAGAGAAGGAGAAATCCTAATTCGATCATATAGGCCCACTTTCCGATCATACGACCGACATCAGTAACCCTTCATGATAACTCATCACTTTAAATTTCCCTCATATGCAACCTCATTTATTACTCATATTTGTCATATTTAATATTAAATGATTTATTAGTTGTATAAAAATTAGACGACCAGATGTCAAATAATGGTTTTCAATTTCTTATTTGAATTTCGCCCTTAAATTATTTATTTAGAATAAATTTCAGATGAGATCTGTATATATGATCACTTGTTATAATACAATACATTATAACAATTAGATTCTAAACCCTAACCCTAAAGTTCAAGCTCGATAGGCTCAGTAAGGAGGGTAAACAAATAAAAAAATATTATAGAATGAAGATGTAGCACAAATGGTAGAACATTCGCATAGCATGTGAGAGGTCTCAAGATTGACCCCTTATGTCTTCAAATTATTTTTTACACTGCAGGTTAAGTTTGAGCCCGGGCTCGCGAGCTTCGAGCCCGAGTCCGAGCCTGGCAATTCTTTAACGAGCCGAGCATTAGCTCGGCCAAACCAGGCTCGGTGAGCACAAGCATGAGCCCGGATAACTTTTTAACGAACCGAGCCTGGCTCTATAAGCAAAACTCGGTTCGTTTGACACCCTACTTATACTATTTAAATTGAACGACGACATTAAAATTTGAAACGAGTGGTTAAGATTTAAGTTTTGAAAAGATCTTTTATAGTAGATCTCATCTGAAAGTAGAAAGAAAACAGGGCGGGCTTGCCCCAGATCCATTCTGAAAATTAAAATCAAAAGGAGCAGCCCGGTCAAAATCAAAAGGATTTTTATGATTTTCCTACCCTGAACTCGCCCCGAAAAACCGACGGGGCAAATATATAAGAATATGGCAGAAATTCTTCCCCGACACCGGTTAACACCGAGACGGAGAACGGGACGACCTGCCCCGTTCTCATCCCTAACAGAAATGTACTTTTTTAACTATGCTTTTTAAATCGATTTAATTAATTATTGTTTTTTATTTTGACTTTTAATTATCTAATCAAAATAAATTTTATTTTGAATAGATAATTAAAAGTCAAAATATATTTTAAAATGTATACAAAAAAAACGTGTACGTTTTTGTCCAACTTTTTAATAATGAATGAACGAATGATTATTCAACGATTCATGTTTATTGATGAAAATAAGAAAAGTTCAAGATAATTAGAACTTTGTAAATTTTCAAATTGACCAAATCTTACTATATTAGATTTGATCTCTTCAAGATAATTCTGCCCAGTTTTCATCTATAAATACAATTAATCCATCAAGGTTACATGCACTTTCAAACCAGATAGAAAGATATATGACAATGGATTCCAAACTTGTCATTTTGTTTTTTGCTGTGGCAATGGCAATTGCTTCTTCAGCCATGGCTTCTGATCCAAGCCCTCTTCAAGATTTCTGTGTTGCTGACCATGCATCTAAGGGTAAGTAACTAAGTATATATGAACAAATTTTATTTCTTGACATATATATAGGATAATATTCTCATCTATTAATCTTCAATATATATACGTGTACAGTGTTGGTGAATGGATTAGTGTGCAAGAACCCAAAGTACGTCACTGAGAAAGACTTCTTCTTCTCTGGTCTCGACAAGGCAAATAACAGCAAAAGCCGAGTTGGGTCAATTGTTACACCAGTAAATGTTGTACAAATCCCTGGTCTTAACACTCTTGGAATCTCCCTAGTTCGCATCGACTTTCAACCTGGGGGCTTGAATCCTCCTCACACCCATCCTCGTGCGACCGAGCTCCTGACTGTGCTCGAGGGGACATTGGGAGTGGGATTTGTCACCTCCAACTCAGAAAACCGATTTATCTCCAAAGTTCTCAAAAAGGGTGATGTCTTCACCTTCCCTATCGGTCTCATCCACTTTCAGATAAACCTTGGAAAAGATCCTGTCGTGGCCATCGCCGCGCTCAGTAGCCAGAACCCAGGTGTCATCACTATTGCAGATGCTTTGTTCGGATCCA
The DNA here is from genome assembly GCA_001185155.1 of Zostera marina. Lineage (NCBI taxonomy): Eukaryota > Viridiplantae > Streptophyta > Magnoliopsida > Alismatales > Zosteraceae > Zostera > Zostera marina. The sequence goes on along the minus strand of LFYR01001146.1, from coordinate 71,531 downwards.
AACCTCCCATCGACGTCAATGTTCTAACAAAGGCATTCAGTCTTGACAAAGACGTTGTAGAGTACCTTCAAGATGAGTTCTCTGATTAGGGCACCATCACAATAATTTCATAAGAATCTTATAATTATCAATTATGTATTGCCTATATATTGATGAATAATTATGTAATGTTATTTCAAATAATTACCAAGTATTTGAATACAATAAAAAATTTGATTTCATTTTAAACTGTATGTAACCATAATTAAAATGAAATATTAATTAAAGGTTTATAAAAAAAAACATGAAAATGGATATATGAGAAATTTTTCATTAATTAAAGGTTTATCAATTTTTCAAAGTGAAGATTAAAATTTTAGGGTCAGTTTCAAGTGAGATCAATCTCACTATTTGAGAAATGCTAATTAGAACATTAATCATAACCCTACGTGACAATTCATCACTTTAAATTTCCTCCATATGCAATCTCATTTATTACTCGAGATATTGATCATATTTAATATTAAATGATTTAGTTGTTGGATGAAAATTGAATGATTGAAAGTTCTTATTTAATTCTCAAATAATAGTTCTCATTTCAATTTCGCGCTTAAATAACTTATTTAGGTTGAATTTTAGATGAGAACCAACTATATGACAATTATATGAGAACTTGAAGATCTAACAGTTAGATTTTAACCATTGATTTTGAAAGCAACAATCACTTGTTATAATACAAGACATTAATAGTTTTATTGTTTTTAAATATTTTAAATAATTTGTTATTTAAATTATTTAATTTACTATTTAATTAAGAATATAATTTACTATTTTTAAATACTTTAAATAATTAATTATTTTTAAATAATTAAATAATTAAATATTTAATTTACTGATTTTAAATAATATTCAAAATGTCTTAATTATATAATTATTCTTTTTATTTAATTTAAATAACTTTTTAAGTAATAATTTAAATAACTGTTTTTAAATACTTTAAATTATTAGTTATTTAATTATTTATTTTACTATTTTCTAATAATTTAAATAATTAATTAATTATATAATTTACTGTTTTTAAATAATTTAAAAAATAATTTAATTATTTATTTAATATGCTGTTTTTAAATAATTTAAAAAATGTTTTAATTAATTATTATATTTTTGACTTATTTGTACGTTTTGAGAAATCGAGAATTCATAAATTTCGGATTGAAGTAAGTTATATTGCGGTAAAAATTTAAATTAATTTTATTTAATAATTATATAATTTAATATTTTTTATAAAAAATAGTAATTAATTAATATTTTACATGAATATATATATTAAGTAATTTGCATGAAATGAATATGTTAATAATCAAATATTAATAAATATTCAATTTTTATGCTAATAATGAATATTCTTTATGAAAAATCTAATATATTTTTGTTTAATAATTAATGATTATTTAATGTAATTTTATTTTTATAAAAAATAGTAATTAATTAACAAATAATTGACATGAGTTTATGTATTAATTAATTTGCATTAAATTAATATGTTGATAATTAAATATTAATAAATATTCAATTTGTATGTTAAAAATTATGAAATGTTATTATTTCTGAAAAATGTAAATTATTTTTGTTTAATAATTCAATCCCCAAGATGTTTTTCCATTTTATCTCCTTGTTCATCCTGTACCGGCACCTGTTAGTCCAGCATCAGCCCCTCCCACACCGACACCTGCTCGTCTAGCACTGGTCCCTCCCATTCCGCAACCAGCAACTCCGAAAAAAGTTTTTTTTGAATCCGATTCGGACTAGCTATTAGACCTTAGATTATCTAAAAATGAACTTAATATTAATTGAATTATATTGTAATAATCAATTAAGTTTTATCTAATTATCTAAAAATAATTTTATTTTTTAGGAGAATATATAAAAAATGAAAGTACCAGATAAATCTTGGACGAGTTTAAATCGATTTTCGAAAGAATACGGTGAAAACATAACTGCTTTCACTAATTATGCCGTTGCGCTTACGAAATATTCTAAAGGTTATTTACCTTGTGCCTACTCACGTTGCACGAATAGTGAAGTGATTCCTATACCCGAGTTGAGGAAACATATTTTTTTGCACGGTTGGTTGAAACATTATGTTATTTGGACGTATCACGGAGAGTTACCGAGAAATTCAGAGAAAAATATGAAACGGCAGACAGTGGAAACTGATAACGACATGATTGGATTAGTTTGTGCGGCATTCAGAGAACATATAGTCGAGAATACAGTCGAAAAGAGCTTCTCGAAAAAGAACCTCTCGAATACGAGCCTGTCGATGAAATTCCAATCGACGACGAGTATGTCGATGAAGATCCAGTCGACGACGATCCAGAGAACAGTTACGATGAATCATTTGTACGACGTCTAAAAGAAGGTGAAAAACAGTTGTATCCAGGTTGCACAGAGTTTTCGAAACTCTCTTTTATCTTGGAATTGTATCAATTGAAGTGCGACAATCGTTGGAGTGATAAGAGTTTTTAGAAATTATTGTCCATCGTGCTGTTCCAAATGGTGAGTCAACCATTCCAAAAACCATGTACCATGCAAAGTCGGTGGTTCGTGATTTAGGGCTCAATTATAAGAAAATCGATGCATGTTGCAACGATTGTATTTTATATCGAAATGAGTATGCAGACACAGAATCTTGCCCATTTTGTAGAACGTTGAGGTGGGTTGTAGAAGGCGTTCAGATAAAGAAACGTGTTTCTGCGAAATGTTTTCGTCATTTTCCATTGATTCCACATTTGAAGAGATTGTATTTGTGTTCTAAAATTTCGTCATCTAGTTGATTCTTTACAATGAAAGAAATTTGATGAGGTTCATCCAGAGTTAGCATCTGAACCACGTAATGTCAGACTTGGTTTAGCAACTGATAGATTCAATCCGTTCAGTTAACAATCTTTATCTCATAATACTTGGCCAGTGATTGTTATACCGTATAACCTTCCACCTTGGATGTACATGAAACAACCGAATTTCATGTTATTTCTTCTTATTTTTGGTCCGTCAACTCCAGGGAATGATATAGATGTATATCTACAACCGCTTATTGATGAACTTAAGATTTTATGGAGAGATGGTGTTATTGCTTTTGATGTGCGTACGCAGAAATCTTTTTCAGATGTTTGCATCACTTTTGTGGACTATACATGATTATTCGAGATATGGTGATATATCAGGTTGGAGCTCTAAATGAAAGTTATCTTATTGGCAGTCTGAATGACACCGATAGTATTCGTTTAGAACATGGAAAAAAAGAAAGTTTTATAAGACATCGTTGATTTCTATATTTGTAATATTATTACAGAAGCGATAACAAAAATTTTAATAATCAGATCGAGATTAGAGTCGCACCGAAACGTTTGATCGGTTTCCAAATATATAGTCAAATGTATCCATTTCGTAATTATTAAATTTTTGGTAAAACTTCGAATGTATCAAAAGATTGTAGACCGACGAAAAAAACAAAGAAAATACAATTGCCTAAAGGATGGAAAAAATGAGTATTTTCTTTCAATTACCGTATTGGAAGACGTTGCTTTTACGACATAATATTGACGTTATACACACAAAAAAGAATGTATGTGATAACATTTTGAATACGATTTTGGAAATGGATGGAAAAACCAAAAATAATTTGAACGCGATATTCAATTTACAATCAATGGGAATTCGAAAAGAACTTCATCCAATACGACGGGGAGAAGACTGGACATTCCGACTGCATGTTTCAACTTGACAACTAAAGAGAAGATATTGTTTCTACCAGTCTTTCATTCACTACACTTCCCGATAGATATTGTTCCAACATTTTTAGAAATGTTAAAATGATGAGAGAAAATTTATCGGATTCAAAAGTCACGACTGTTACGTTATAATGCAACAGTTACTTCCTATTGCTTTACGCAAATCGACAAACCTGTAGTGACTTCGGTTCTCGTTGAACTTTATGGATATTTTCACGATATTTGTTCGAAGGTGGTTGATGATAAACTTATGGAACAATGGGAGGAGAAAAGAATCGTCATTACATTATGCAATCTTGAAAAAATCTTTCCCCTAGATTTTTTAGAGTAATGATTCACCTTATGTTCCATCGATCTAGCAACCGAAGTTAAAATAGCTGGACCGGTTCAATATCGATGGATGTATCCGATAGAAAGGTATAATACATTGAAAAATTAATTATAACTTCATTTATAATCCAAATATCTTATGCAACAATATTTTCTGACTTTATGTATCTTCTGACTCTAAAAATTCATATCACGGTGCGTCACCCAGAAGGTTCTATTGTAGAAAGTTATTTTACTGAAAAATCAATAACGTTTTGTTCTCGTTTTTCACAAAATATTGAGACAAAATCAAATCGGTCAGATAGGTATATCGATATATTTTATATTATTTAACCTCGATAGTGTCGAAACATATCGGAATAAACTTAGAGGAATTAAAAATTAACTTTCCAAATCACACGTAGCAACGTTTGGAAAATTTACACTTCAAACAATTTGCAGAATGGTTTAAGAAACATATGTTCGAATCCCAACGATCCGACATAGAATTAAATTCTATTTCTCGCAGACCAAGTTTTTTTGTTTCAACTTATAGTGGTTACATTATGAATGGGTTAAAATTTCAGATATCAAAATTGACAAATCGTAGATCGACAAAAAATAATCTTTTTTTTTATGCTACAACATCAACATACACTAAGTCTCCGGTTGATGTTTCATTGATTACAGAAATCAAATATCATGAATAATTAGAAAATGTTTACTAAGTTTGCTATGGTCACACGAAAAAAATTTGTCTGTTTAAATGTAAGTGGTACAAAACTCGATGATTTTGATGTCGTTTCTGTAAACACGTCACGAGTAAAATTTGGAAAGGAACCATTTATTTTGGCGAATTAAGTTAAACAATGTTTCTACATTCAAGATTCAGTAGAATCTGACTGGAGTTCCGTACTCAAAATACCAAATAAAGATATTTTCGATGTTGATAATGATGATTGTAATTAAATTTTTGAATATTAAATTTTAATAATTATAACAATTGTAAATATTTCTTTTTTTTTGTAAAAAAATGAGTCAACTACTTGCAATCGTTGAACGTTACGAACGACTCGAGCGACTCAACCGAATTCAACGTAGTTTTCATAAAAATATAGATTATTATTGTTGTATGTTTGCTTGTTTTTGTTGAGGAGTCAACGATCATCATTTTCACAACTGTTGTAAAATATGGTCGAGAAATTCTCAAACAATGGAAACTTGTCAAATTTTAGTGTTAGGATACGAAGCAAGAGTTTTGAATGATTGTGGAGGCACACATTCATTCTAAATCAAATACAACTCTTCCTACGACGACTTCGAAGATCTGTTGTTTATAGCGTTGCAACTCGAGCCTAAGTATTCGGTTCGGTTCGTTTAAATAAACTAGCCTACGCTTGGGTTTGGGTTCGGTTATTAAACGAACCGAACCTAACCGAATCCGAACCGAATAGTTCGTCGAATACTGAATTTTTTTTTTGAAGTAATTAAATTTCTTTAAAAAAAACAATAAAAAATACATTATTTATAGTCTACTTTCTTTTGTTTTGAGTCAATCCTTAATCATCTTTTCTTCTTGTTGATTAAAAACCAACATTAATATAATATATTAATGAAAAATTGTAAAAATATATATGAGTTATGAAATATATAATATAAATTTATAATAAAATATTATATAATATAAGTTTATAATATAAATATAAAATAATAAGATATAATAAAAATGTTAAACGAACCGAACCGAACCGTTCGTTGAACCTCAACAAAGGTTTGGGTTCGGTTCGTTTAATTAAACGATCTAATCCAAAGTTCGGCTTCGGGTTGGTTAAATAACGAAACAAACCGAATAGTTTGTCAAATACCGAACTTTTGTTACAACGCTATTTGTGTACGATAATAAAGAATGTAAATTACAATATGAAAAATGTTTGGTTGTTGTGTCTGACTAAAATCCCGTATACAAGTGTTTGAGTATGTATTTGAATTAACTGATTTTATTTTAAAATTGTAATATTTCATATTATGTTTACGTTTTTTATTCTCTTCGGTGTTATCACCGTTTCTGACATTAGCAATGGTTACATCACTTCGTTCATTTAACGACTCCGACTGTGGTGGTTAGTATTTTTATAATTTAAATATTACGTGTAAAATATAAATTTAGTTAAATATTAATATTTTACAATTAGATGTGCCATCGACATCTAATATGCCTCTGAAGAAGAAGGGTCGTGGTCCCACAAAAGACCACCCTCATAATCATCCAGAACTAGGGGTGAGAACGGTACGGATCAGACACCCTACCTCCTTACCCTGAGACCCGCCCCAGACCAGGTGACCGGGACGACCCGGTGCCCATTCTCACCCTTACATAAAGCTTATAAAATTAAATATTTAGTATTATTATATTTATATATTTTAAATGGTGGGGTATATATGAATATTTTTTAAGGAGGGACTCAAGTCCCCCAAACCTCCCCTACATTCGCCACGTGCTTGTCAAGACCTAATACTTTTGTAAGAACATTGATATTAACAGGAGGTTTGACTTTTCATTATCTAATCCAAATCAATTTCATTTGCATTGATAATTAAAAGTCAAAATATATTTTAAAATGTGTACAAAGAAAACGTGTACTTAATTGTCTGTCCAACTTATTAATAAACGATTTATGTTTTATTGATGAAAATTAGAAAAGTTCAAGATAATTACTTTATTGAACATTGTAAATTTTCAAATTGACCAAATCTTATCTATATTAGATTTGATTTGTTCAAGATAATTCTGCCCAGTTTTCATCTATAAATACAATTAATCCATCAAGGTTACATGCACTTCCAAACTAGATAGAAAAATATATGACAATGGATTCCAAACTTGTCATTTTGTTTTTTGCTGTGGCAATGGCAATTGCTTCTTCGGCCATGGCTTCTGATCCAAGCCCTCTTCAAGATTTCTGTGTTGCTGACCATGCATCCAAGGGTAAGTAACTAAGTATATATATATATATATATATATATGTATGAACAAATTTGATTTCTTGACATATATATAGGATAATTTTCTCATCTATTAATTTTCAATATATATACACGTACAGTGTTGGTGAATGGATTAGTGTGCAAGAACCCAAAGTACGTCACTGAAAAAGACTTCTTCTTCTCTGGTCTCGACAAGGCAAATAACAGCAAAAGTCGGGTCGGGTCAATTGTTACACCAGTGAATGTTGCACAGATCCCTGGTCTTAACACTCTTGGAATCTCCCTAGTTCGCATCGACTTTCAACCTGGGGGCTTGAATCCTCCTCACACCCATCCTCGTGCGACCGAGCTCCTAACTGTGATCGAGGGGACATTGGGAGTGGGATTTGTCACCTCCAACCCAGAAAACCGATTTATCTCCAAAGTTCTCAAAAAGGGTGATGTCTTCACCTTCCCTATCGGTCTCATCCACTTTCAAATAAACCTCGGAAATGATCCTGTCGTGGCAATCGCCGGACTCAGTAGCCAGAATCCAGGTGTCATCACTATTGCAGATGCTTTGTTCGGATCCAAACCTCCCATCGACGTCAATGTTCTAACAAAGGCATTCAGTCTTGACAAAGACGTTGTAAAGTACCTTCAAGACGAGTTCTCTGATTAGGGCACCATCACAATAATTTCATAAGAATCTTATAATTATCAATCATGTATTGCCTATATTGATTTGATTTTTTTTTGTGATGACAGATGAATAATTGTGCAATGTTATTTCAAATAATTACCAAGTATTTGAATACAATAAAAAATTTGATTTTTAAAATTAAATATTAATTAAAGTTTTATAAAAAAAATACGAAATTGGATATATGCCGAGATCCGGTAAGGAATAAGCTCCTTGAGAATTGGTGAAAATAAGGAAGAGCAATGAACGCCGAAGGTAATTAGAGACCTTGGGAAAGATCTTGCCTGATCGGCACTGTTACAAAGGACGAGTGGCTCATGACCAGATGTCTTCATGATGGACCGATCTCACAGCCGATCCTGATCTCCCATCGTCAGAAGGGATAGGAGAAGGGACCGCAGGCGGCGATCTTGATCGAAGGAATCTCTAGAAAGAAGGAGGAATCGGAGATACCGTCACAAGCAACGGAGGCAGAGCCCGAGGAACGACGTCACCCAACACCTTTTGCATGCCATCATTGGCCTACAGGAGAATCATAGATAGCTACATGAGCAAATATTGCGAATGGAGGAGGGAAACCCCACAAGAAATGATGCCCCCTTCTCTTAGAGGAAGGAGAGGAAGCCCTGACATCCCATCTCATACGTGAGGATTACCCTGCAGGATGGAAAACGCCCTGACTGACGTCGTAAAATGGGATAAACGACCACCTCCACTCTTTCCGAACCGGAATGGAGGATATGACGATCCAGAGGGACATCTGGTGCCGGATGTTCCGAAGAACCCTCTTGGGTGACGCCATAGGATGGTACCGAGGCTTACCCCTGCACAACATACACGCATTCGAAGATCTTGAAAGAATGTTCCGGGTGGTATTCGCGTTCCACACTCGAAAGAAGAAAGGAATAACAATCCTCCTAGGCGTCACGTAGGGCGACAACGAAACTCTACGAGATTACATGAACTGATTCGCTACAACGATCCAAGAGTTGGATTAAATCGAAGAGCTAACGATAATGATGACCCTACTCGATGGGTTGAGGAGGGCGAAATTCGCCTTCAAGCTGGTCAGCGACAAGGTGAAAACCTTCGTGGAGGCCTTTTCCCGGGCCCAATAAGGTGCAATGAATGTAGAGGAATTCCTGACTCCAAAATATAAGCAGGCACAACGACGTCAAAAGGGGAAGGCAGGAGGCTACATACAATAACTGACATCAGAAGGAGGGAACCTTTTCTTTCAATGACTTGGTACCAACAACTGAAAGGAGAACCTCAAAATCCCAGAACGACAAGGGGAAGTAACCCTACGTCGGGCCCCGAAAGCAGTTTGAGTCCAGGCTGAACCAAAGGGAGGTTTTCCTAGTATTAAAAGGAGCAAGTGCGCTTCCTGAAGCATGTCCGATGTGGACCGACTCGACGGCATACATGGAGATACAGTGAGAACACCAAGATTCGGTCCATACAATGGCGAAGTGCAGTATTACAAACTAGATTTGTATTGAATATTTGAATGAATATATTTGAATACATGATGTCCTTATATAGGATTTATATTGTAACTGATTTGTAGATAGGTTAATCACTAACTAACTGTAACTAATTGTTCTTTAATACGTCCTCTCAAGCGTAACGGAAGTTCTTCGGTAAGATTGACACGTAATGTCTTGAACGCTGGTCGTGGAAGTGGCTTGGTGAGGAGATTTGCTATCTGATCTTTTGACCCGATGAACCGAACTTCGAGTACTTTAGCGAAGACTCGTTCTCGAACAAAATGGTAGTTCATAGTGAAGTGCATGGACTTCATTTGGTGCGATGGATTTTTTGAAATGGCTATCGCACCAGAATTGTCACACCAAATTTTTGCTGGCATTGGAACTTGTATACCCAATTCCTTTAGTAGCCCTCTGATCCAATCCATTTCTGTTGCTGTGTCTGCGACACTTCGATACTCTCTTCGGTTGTGGAGCGAGCTACCATGCTTTGCTTTCTCGATCCCCGTGATATTAAATTTGAACCAAAAAACACAACATATGCCCCCTGACTCCGACTATCGTGCTTATCTCCCGCTCAATCGGCATCGGAGAAGGCTACTAGTTTGGACGTTTCTGAGTGTTTGATGTGTGTCCCATGAAAAATTATCTCAGCAATGTAGCGAAAGATTCTTTTTAGGGTCGTCCAGTGTACAGTTGATGGTGTTTGCATAAACTGTGCGATTTTATTGACTGAAAATGATATGTCAGGGCGTGTAATGGTCAGATATTTCAAACTTCCAATTAGTTGACGACGGAGTAGAGTTGGGGACTCGAATGGAGTGGCTTCATCATATAGCCTGACCCGATTATCCATGGGTGCATGGGCTGGTTTTAAAGTGTTCAGTCCGTACTTCTCTAGGATCGTCCTTGCGTATTGATGTTGAGATAGGTATAGAGAGCCGTCATCTTCCCAATCGCACTGAATTCCTAGAAATTGGTGTAGTTGACCCAAGTTCTTCATTGGAATATGTTTTTGTAAGGATTCAATCGTGTCTTCTATAAATTTTGTTGAGGAGCTTGTGAATGTTATGTCGTCGACATAGACAATCAGCCATGCTTGTATCCCTCCTTGGTGAAACATGAATAATGAATGGTCGCATGTACTGTCGGAGAAGCCAACCTGAAGTAACACTGTCCTGAGTCTAACAAACCATGCACGTGGTGATTGTTTTAACCCGTAGAGTGAGCGCTTGAGTTTACATACATAGTCCGGTAATTCTTTACTTGTGAAGCCCGGAGCTTGGCACATGAAAACTTCTTCTTCCAGTATGCCATGTAGGAAAGCATTTGATACATCTAATTGAGTGACTTGCCATTTGTTTGTAACTGCTAATGACAGAATCACTCGAATAGTTACCTGTTTTACCACTGGGGTAAATGTCTGATCGTAATCGATATCGTCTCGTTGGCGAAACCCATTTGCAACTAGCCGTGCTTTTCGACGCTCTAGGGTACCTTCTGATTTTATTTTGTTTTTGAAGATCCATTTACAACTCAATACATTGTACCTTGGTAGTCGTGGTACTAGTTCCCAGATGTTATTTGCTAGTAAAGCCTCAAATTCTTCTGTCATGGCCTTTGTCCAATTAGGATCGAGTAGTGCTAAGGCATCGCCTGTTGGAACTGATAGAGATAAGAAGATCATGCAAACGTATTTTGGGTTTGGTTTGCGAATTGCTCTTTGTCCCCTTGTAATCATTCTTTGTTGCTGTTGTAATGGAGTAGTATTGTTTTGAGAAGTTTCGTCGTCATGTGAGATTGATTCACTTCCAGGCTCAGAGGTTGTTCGAATTTCATCACCATTTCTTGAGTCAACAATTTCTGGATGGCTGAAACCTTGATCACTTGTAGGTATGTCATTAGTTGTTTCAATTAAACTTGTGTTGAGTGTAAAGTCAGTTTCATAGAATATACAATTACGTGATATTAAAAATTTCCTGGTAGTCGGATTGTAACATAGATAACCTCGATGGTTATTTGGGCAGCCCAGGAATATATGAGGGTCAGATCTGTATGAAAATTTGTTCTTTCTGATGGGTCTTTGATTTGGATATACTCTACACCCAAATACCCGAAGATCGTTGTATGACAGTGATACCTGAAATAACTTTTGAAACGGTGATTCACCCTCGAGTACCGGTGATGGTGTTCTATTGTACAAGAAGGCTGCTGTTGCAAATGCAAATTCCAAGAACCGGAGTGGGATCTGGCCGTGATGTAGGAGTGCTAGGCCAATGTTAACTATATGCCGATGACGCCTTTTGACCATGCCCATCTGAGTATGTGCATATGGACAGGATAGGAGATGTGTAATACCACATTCTTGCAGAAATGGGTTGAACGCTCAAAATTCACCATCTTTGTCAGTTTGGAGAGCTTTCAGTGTTTTTCCTGTTTGTTTTTCAACAAATATTTTAAACAGTTTAAACACTTTCAAAGCGTCAGATTTACACACCAAAGGGAATAACCAATTATAACGAGAATAACCATCCACAAAGTTCAAAAAATAATAGTGTCCGTCGATTGAGGGTTCTGGTACTGGTCTCCATAGGTCAGCATACACTATGTCTAGTATTTGTTTAGCAGAGCTTTCTGGACGAGAGGGGGAGGGGAGACGGTGGTGTTTTTCCATTACACACGAGTCACAAAACTGAAATTCTTTATTTTACTGTGATACATTCAGTTGAATTTTTTTGACAATCGACTTAGTTAACTTCTCTGGGATGTGACCAAAGCGATAGTACTAGAGAGGTAACGGTATGTTGCCTGCTCCATTGACTTCATGCATCCTTTCTGATGTCCCCAGGTTCAGTTCATACATCCCTCCGGAGACTCCCCCTCGCACCAGGACCTCCTTAGTCTGCAAGTCAATCATAGCCACAGATGATTTATCAAACCAACAACCAATATTATTGTCATTACATAAGCGATAGACCGAGAGTAAATTCCTGGAAATCAACGGTACAATTGAAATGTCTTTAACGCAAATCTCCTTCCCTTGTTTTAAGAATTTAGAATCGCCTGTGATGGCTATGGGAATAGTCGTTCGCAACGACTATACCTGGGTGGATTTTGGCAGTTTTAGAATGATGTAATACATTTTCCGTACTTGATACATGACCCGTGGCTGTAGTATCAGGGTTTCAAAGGGCATTGATCTGTGCCGGAGATGCTTGCGTCGGTGTCCATACCGCATTCACAGCTTTTTTCTTTTGATTTTGCAGTTGTCGGGTCCTGTGTTCCGGTGGTGTTGGGTAATCATCCTCATTATGGCGATTGTGGCATACTAGTGCTACATGCCCTTTTTAGTACAAATTTGGCAGACCGGCCTTTCTCCTCGATACTTTCCTTTTTCTCCTCGATGTTTTACCATATTAACCTCTGCCATTTCTGAAATCAAGGATCTATTGTTTGAGTTTCTGATTTTTTGATTTGTTAGTAACATTCTCATTGTTGGCACGGTCATGTTCTCAAGTTGAGAGGAGATTACGGCGACGATTGCCTCATAGTTCGAGTTTAAACCGGCCAGTACATACAAGATTGTTTCCGAGTCGGTTACCGATATTCCTGCCGTACGCATGCATTCAACGAGCCCTATCATCTTTGAGATGTAAACCTCCAATGCCAAATCCCCTTTCTTGAGGTTTTGTAATTGGTGTCGTAGCTACAGGACCCGCGTTCCGGAAGTTGACGCATGAATCTGGCGCAGCTTCTCCCACGCCTTCGCCGACGTTGTTGCGCTTGCCACTTGCGATAGGACATCTACCTGTAGTGTTGAGAAGAACCAACCTAGGATCAATTGATCCTGATGTATTTTTAATTCGTCGTCGTTTATGTTGATATCGCCAGTGACGTATCCTAATAACCCATATCCACGTAGGAAGGTGAGGACTTGGGCTTGCCAAACGAAAAAATTTCCCCCAGAAAGTCGTTCGGCACATTGGTACTTGAGCTTGATGACCTTTGCGTGGGCCGTTGCCGAGCCGGGTGTGACTTCGCCGCGGAAAGCCATGAACGCCGGAGCAAGACACGCAGTAGTCGTTGGTTGTTGAAATTAATTTCAGTAATTAATTTGGATCAGGAATGGACCGGATTAATTTGCATTAGCCTTCTTCTTAATTTTGAGCCTAGTAGTTGTGGCCCAACAAGAATTTTCCTTAATGGACTGGACCCAATGCTTTCAATGGATTGAGCCGAGTGTAATTTGTGACAAATAATGGACCAAAGTGCAAAGTGTGCAGATCACAATGAGACAAAACGCAATGTGCAGTTCGTGCAGTTCACAGCAACTGCCAATGTGCAGTTCTTGCAGCGCGGATCTGAAGACGCAGCTTTAGCAAATCACGCAGCGCAAATCGCGGCAAACGCGGACTGAGCAGATCGATCGCGGCAGACGCGGACTGAGCAGGTCGCGGACTGAGGTAAGATCGCGAACTGAGCAGGTCATGGCAAACGCGGCAGACGCGGACTCGGCGGCGATTGTATGATCGCGTGTGTGAAGGTCGGTGGATGATGAAGAACGATCGGCGATTGTGAAGATCGCGTGTTGTGAAGGTCGGTCGGCGATTGTGTGATTGCGTGTGTGAAGGTCGGTGGATGATGTGAAGATCAGTGAAAAATTGTCCTATCTGATTTTCAAGAACCAAAATCGCGCAAGTGGAAAATCAAGAACCGAAAACAAATCCACACACCTGTGTTATTGCTCGCGTCAGTTGAAGGACACTCCAATAACGCAGAAAACTCCAAGAATGCGGAAATCAGATCAAGATTCGGAAATCTTCAGACCGGGACGCGGATGATCAGAAAATTGCAAGTTGCACGGATCGCGTGTGTTGAAGCCGCGTTGTGATGTGGTAGAAATCGTCGACTGCAGATCATGTTGTGACGTGTGCGTTGAGAGATTGAGGACGGAAGGAACGCGGATGTACGAAAGACGCAGATATTCAGATTAAAAAAATGAATCTGTAGGAGACGCGGATAAAGTCGCGAATGTGTAGAAGTTTGAATGATATGATGAGGATAATGCAGACTTCGTGGGACGTCGTTGGAGATGTTGTGATTGTAGAAGACCTCGCGGACGATCCGGAAGTTGCGATTGCGGACAATCCGGAAGTTGCGATTGCGGAGGATGCGTCGTGGAGAAACTTGTGATTGGGGAAAAAATCTGGAGACAGAGTTTGCGGAAGAAAAATCGCTTGCTCTAGATACCATATTACAAACTGGATTTGTATTCAATATTTGAGTGATTAATTCCTAAGTACATGATGTGTTTATATAGTATATTTGTAACTGACTTTAGTTAGTTAACTGCTAACTACTTGTAACCTATTTGTAACCAATTTATCCTTTAATAAGGGCTAACAAATTTAGTTTTGTGGACTGTTCTTCCACTATCTTCTTCACAATTGCACATAGGCTTAAAATAGATACTTCCTGAATTTCTTTCTCAAACTTCTTAGACAAAGCATCATCTACCTTGTTCTCTTTGCCAGGTTTATATTTGATGGAGTAGTCAAACCCCAATAGTTGAAATAGAAATTTTTGCTGGTCATGTGTTTGAATAATCAGATTCAGCATGTTTTTAATACTTTGGTGGTCTATGTGAATTACAAAATGATGCCTTAGCAAATAATACCTCCACTTGGCCAATTCTTGAGTTATTGCTAACATTTCTTTGGCATATGTGGATGCCAACAACATCCTTCTTGAAATTTTAAAACTGAAAAAGTTATATAGGATGCCCCCCCCTCTTGACTCAGAACTTCTCCCAATTAATCCACCTTGGTAGGCATCTGTCTCTATGGAGAATGGTTTTGAAAAATTTGGATGGATTTTCTAAAGAGTGAGAGAGAGACAAGGAGAAACCTTAATCCAGTCGTATATGTCTACTTTCTGGCCATACGTCATCAGTAACCCTCCATGACAACTCATCACTTTAAATTTTCCCCATATGCAACCTCATTTATTATTCGAGATGTTTGCCATATTTAATATTAAACAATCGTGGGATGACGACTAGATGTGAAAGTTTATATTTAATTCTCAAAAAATGGTTGTCATTTGAATTCTGCCCTTAAATTATTTATTTAGGATGAATTTTAAATGAGAACCAACTGATTCTAACCATTGATTGTATGAGAACTTAAAAACCTAACAGTTAGATTCTAACCATTGATTGTGAAACCAACAATCACTTGTTATAATACAAGACATTAATATTTTGACACATATCTCGAACAAATGACATTAAAATTTGAGAGTGGTTGAGATTTAAGTTTGGAAAAGATCTTTTATAGTGGATCTCATCCGAAACAAGTAGGAAAACGGGGCGGACTTGCCCAGAGACCCGCCTTGAAAATTAAAGTCAAAAGGGTCAAAATCAAAAGGATTTTTATGATTTTCCCCATCCTGAGACTCGTCCCGAAAAAACGACAGGGCAAATATATAAGAATAGGGAAAAAAATCTGCCCCGACCCCGGTTAACATCGGGACGCAGAACGGAACGACCCGTCCCGTTCTCTTCCCTAACCGAAACGGACCATGCTTATTTAAAAGATAGTAGAAAGAAAAACGATAATGGTCAGAACCCTAATAAGATAACTCATTTTGAAAAGTTGAAGGTACTCTAAAACTTTTAATATCGACGGGAGGTTTGGATAAGCCTAATAAGTAAGGGTGAGAACGAGGTGGGTCGTCCCGTTCCGCGCCCCGGTGGTAATCGGGTGCGGGGTAGATATTCT
Organism: Zostera marina; assembly: GCA_001185155.1. Classification (NCBI taxonomy): domain Eukaryota; kingdom Viridiplantae; phylum Streptophyta; class Magnoliopsida; order Alismatales; family Zosteraceae; genus Zostera; species Zostera marina. The sequence continues at coordinate 55,510 of LFYR01001146.1, read as the reverse complement.
GCCCCGTTTTTCGTTTTTTGTTACGTTGCCCTGTGCCTCATTGCTCCAGAAATATCCCGAGGCGGGTCTCGGAGCATAGCGAAAACCCGAGCGGGTCGCACGGTTTTTTTTTAATTTATTTTATTAATTTAATTTAAATTATATTATATTATATTAGATATATGATTATTAAAATTAAAAAATTTAAAAATCAAGGTAAAAAGTTTACCCATTTTAAATTTTAAATTTTAGATTTAATTTTTTAATTTTTTTTATAATTTATAATTTATAGTTTTATGATATTATTTTAATTTTTTATAATTTTAGATAGGTCGCACTGGGCCAACCTCGTTCCGTGCCCGGTTTCCCCAGAACGAGACCCGGGGCGAGGCTGCCTCGCTCGCGACCCGCCCCGTTCTCACCCCTACTAATAAGTAAGAAGACTATTATTATTAGTCGATTTAATTATGCTTTTTTATTTTGACTTTTAATTATCTAATCAAAATAAATTTTATTTTGAATAGATAATTAAAAGTCAAAATATATTTTAAAATGTATACAAAGAAAACGTGTACTTTTTTGTCCAACTTTTTAATAATGAATGAATGAAAGATGAAAATAAGAAAACTTCAAGATAATTAGAACTTTGGAAATTTTCAAATTGACCAAATCTTATCTATATTAGATTTGATTTGTTCAAGATAATTCTGCCCAGTTTTCATCTATAAATACAATTAATCCATCAAGGTTACATGCACTTTCAAACCAGATAGAAAGATATATGACAATGGATTCCAAACTTGTCATTTTGATTTTTGCTGTGGCAATGGCAATTGCTTCTTCAGCCATGGCTTCTGATCCAAGCCCTCTTCAAGATTTCTGTGTTGCTGACCATGCATCTAAGGGTAAGTAACTAAGTATATATGAACAAATTTTATTTCTTGACATATATATAGGATAATATTCTCATCTATTAATCTTCAATATATATACGTGTACAGTGTTGGTGAATGGATTAGTGTGCAAGAACCCAAAGTACGTCACTGAGAAAGACTTCTTCTTCTCTGGTCTCGACAAGGCAAATAACAGCAAAAGCCGGGTCGGGTCAATTGTTACACCAGTAAATGTTGTACACATCCCTGGTCTTAACACTCTTGGAATCTCCCTAGTTCGCATCGACTTTCAACCTGGGGGCTTGAATCCTCCTCACACCCATCCTCGTGCGACCGAGCTCCTGACTGTGCTCGAGGGGACATTGGGAGTGGGATTTGTCACCTCCAACTCAGAAAACCGATTTATCTCCAAAGTTCTCAAAAAGGGTGATGTCTTCACCTTCCCTATCGGTCTCATCCACTTTCAGATAAACCTTGGAAAAGATCCTGTCGTGGCCATCGCCGCGCTCAGTAGCCAGAACCCAGGTGTCATCACTATTGCAGATGCTTTGTTCGGATCCAAACCTCCCATCGACGTCAATGTTCTAACAAAGGCATTCAGTCTTGACAAAGACGTTGTAGAGTACCTTCAAGATGAGTTCTCTGATTAGGGCACCATCACAATAATTTCATAAGAATCTTATAATTATCAATTATGTATTGCCTATATATTGATGAATAATTATGTAATGTTATTTCAAATAATTACCAAGTATTTGAATACAATAAAAAATTTGATTTCATTTTAAACTGTATGTAACCATAATTAAAATGAAATATTAATTAAAGGTTTATAAAAAAAAACATGAAAATGGATATATGTCTTCATTTTTCAAAGTGAAGATTAAAATTTTAGGGTCAGTTTCAAGTGAGATCAATCTCACTATTTGAGAAATGCTAATTAGAACATTAATCATAACCCTACGTGACAATCCATCACTTTAAATTTCCTCCATATGCAATCTCATTTATTACTCGAGATATTGATCATATTTAATATTAAATGATTTAGTTGTTGGATGAAAATTGAATGATTGAAAGTTCTTATTTAATTCTCAAATAATAGTTCTCATTTTAATTTCGCGCTTAAATAACTTATTTAGGTTGAATTTTAGATGAGAACGAATTATATGAGAACTTGAAGATCTAACAGTTAGATTTTAACCATTGATTTTGAAAGCAACAATCACTTGTTATAATACAAGACATTAATAGTTTTATTGTTTTTAAATAGTTTAAATAATTTGTTATTTAAATTATTTAATTTACTATTTAATTAAGAATATAATTTACTATTTTTAAATACTTTAAATAATTAATTATTTTTAAATAATTAAATATTTAATTTACTGATTTTAAATAATATTCAAAATGTCTTAATTATATAATTATTCTTTTTATATAATTTAAATAACTTTTTAAGTAATAATTTAAATAACTGTTTTTAAATACTTTAAATTATTAGTTATTTAATTATTTATTTTACTATTTTCTAATAATTTAAATAATTAATTAATTATATAATTTACTGTTTTTAAATAATTTAAAAAATAATTTAATTATTTATTTAATATGCAGTTTTGAAATAATTTAAAAAATGTTTTAATTAATTATTGTATTTTTGACTTATTTGTACGTTTTGAGAAATCGAGAATTCATAAATTTCGGATTGAAGTAAGATATATTGCGGTAAAAATTTAAATTAATTTTATTTAATAATTATATAATTTAATATTTTTTATAAAAAATAGTAATTAATTAATATTTTACATGAATATATATATTAAGTAATTTGCATGAAATGAATATGTTAATAATCAAATATTAATAAATATTCAATTTTTATGCTAATAATTAATATTCTTTATGAAAAATCTAATATATTTTTGTTTAATAATTAATGATTATTTAATGTAATTTTATTTTTATAAAAAATAGTAATTAATTAACAAATAATTGACATGAGTT
>LFYR01001146.1:0-44581 GCA_001185155.1 Zostera marina | reverse complement strand
AAACAGACCAGGGAATTTCTCGGACTGATTGGTTATTACCGGAAATTTGTAGCACAATATGCTCAAGTCGCAGCGCCACTGACAAATCTATTAAGAAAAAATGGGTTCCAATGGTCGGATGAAGCTGGTGAATCATTCAATCAAATAAAATAGGCCCTAACATCAGCGCCAGTTCTCGCATTGCCCAATTTTGAAATTCCATTTGTAGTCGAGACAGATGCTTGTGACGTGGGAATTAGGGCAGTACTATTGCAGTTGGAACACCCCATCGCTTACTTTAGCAAGAAGCTATCTCAACTCCGACAGAAAGCGTCGACATATTCAAAAGAATTCTGGGCCCTAACGGAATCCGTGCAGAAGTGGCGCCATTATCTGTTAGGAAGCGAGTTCACGATCAGAACTGACCACTACAGCCTGAAAAACTTATTAGCACAGTCAATTCAATCGCCGGAACAACAGTACTTTCTCACAAGATTGTTGGGATTCACATTCAAATTTATGTACAAGAAAGGCAAGGACAACATCGTCGCCGACGCTCTATTACGGCTACCGGCAACAGAGGAGGAACTGGGTCAGTTAGCATCATTGACTAGCTCGATCATATCGGACTGGGCCGACCGAATCCTCCAAGAAAATAAATCGGACCCCTGGATTATCGAAAAAGGGAACAAATTAAATCACGACGGGTCGGATCCAAATTATACAATGAAAAAGGGAATCCTTTATTATCGAAATAAGTTCTACCTAGGGCCGACATCGGATTTGAGAAAACAAGTACTTGATGAATTGCACGGGACTAAAGGAGGAGGGCACTCCGGCTATTATCGCACCCTCCAGCGAGTTCGGCAGAATTTTTTTTGGTACAGAATGAACAAGTTTGTACGTGAATTTGTGGCACAATGCCTAGTCTGTTAACAGGTTAAAACACTAGCCTTGAAGCCGATGGGGCTCCTTCAACCTCTACCAATTCCGATAGCAATTTGGGAGGATTTGAGTATGGATTTCGTCACTGGACTTCCGGTTGTACTAGGACACACAGTTATCATCGTCGGCGTTGATAGGCTAACTAAGTACTGTCATCTGGGAAGCCTGCCAGCAAGCTATTCAGCAATATCGGTGGCGGACTATTTCATCAAACAGGTGATTAGACTCCACGGCATCCCAATGACGATAGTTTCAGACCGGGACAAAATCTTCTTAAACAAATTCTGGAAGGAGATTTTTGTGAGAAGTGGAACGACGTTAAAAATGACATCGGCCTACCACCCGGACTCCGACGGCCAAACAGAGGTCGTAAATAAAACCATTGAGCAGTATCTCAGGGCCACTGTCCATGAAAACCAAAAGAATTGAGTTGAACTATTATCATGGGCGGAATTATGGTATAACACCTCGTTTCACCACAGCTTGGGCATGACGCCATTTCAAGCAGTTTATGGAAGAGCACCGCCGGAATTCATTGAATACCGAACCGGCGATTCAAACGTGGAAGCTGTAGACATTTTACTAAATCAACGAGATGCATTACTGCGAGAACTGAAAATCAATTTACAGGCTGCACAAGACCGAATGAAGAGGTACGTGGACCAGAAAAGACGATTAATTGAGTTCAAGGAAGATCAATGGATTTGGTTGAAACTTCAACCGTACAGGCAAAATTCAGTAAATCGATGGACATGCCTAAAATTAGCAAAAAGATACTACGGACCCTTTCAGATTATAAAGAAAATTAGTTCAGTAGCGTATCGATTGAAACTGCCCACAGGTAGTTTGATATTTCCGGTTTTCCACATAGCTTTACTGAAACCATTCTAGGGGGATCCATCGGAAGAAAGTATATATCAACCCATTACCTCCATTAGCATCCGAGGCACACCCAGTAATTTGTCCAGCCAAGGTAGTCGCATACAGGAAAATTAAACAGCACGGAAGGGAAAATAGACAGGTCCTAGTGGAATGGGCAGGGTTACCGGCAGAAAATCGCTCATGGGAGAACATCGAATTCATCCAAGAATTATCGGCCAACACCAATCTTGAGGACAAGATTACTATGGATGGGAATAGAGATGTAACAGTCGAACTAGACCTAACGAAAGTGGTTCAAAGACTTAAAGATGATCTGGGAATAACAGAGGAGAGCGCCGGTGATCATAACATTGACAGCACCATCACCGGCGAAGGAACCGACTCTAGACCAAGTCGAACCAAGCACAGCACTCGCAAGAAAGATTACGTATATAATTAGAACTAAAATCGGTCAGTAGTTGGTAGTAGATAATATGTAAATCAACGTGGCATTACAACATTGGTTAATAAAACAATTAAATAGCAAGGAGATCGGAGATACCGATCAGCCAATTTTACCCAAGTTAATCCAGTTGTTTTCCCCCTCCGGCTCCCTAGGGAGACTCTTTTCCAACCACCGGCTCCTTCGGGAGAATTCTTCGTCAACTTCTCTTCTCAACCTCCGCAAGTTGTTACAGCAACCATAATTCTTTGCTTAAATAATATGGTGGAGATCCAAATATGACTGAAGAAAAAATTTCGCCTTATGCCAGCAAACCTCGATTTCTGAATAAATTGAGACAGACAAGATCGGAAAAAGGAAAGGTATATGTATATATTTATTTGATATTAATAAATTTTAAAGTTATTATTTCTTATTTTTAAAATTTTCAGGAAATATTCGAGATAAATTCCACAAACCGAGCCAATCAAATGACACATCACGCTGGTTCAAAAGGATTAACGCAAATACGCTATGAATTGATAATTATTAATATTTTATATTTAAATTATTCAAATATTAATTAATTATGTTAATATAGAGAAAACAAGGAAGGGATGAGCTTGAAACTTGGTCTGAGACATTATCAATAATATCGTAGAAACGATAAAATAGTAAGTCTTTTATTTTTTTGTAATATTTCTATTTTAAAATTTCTTCAATTAGAAGTCACCACTTTTATTAAAAGTCAAGAGGGAAAATCTTGACCTGATTTTTTATACATATTATATTTTCGATTTACTATTTATCTAATTTTCAAATACAACAATTTATCAAAGCGACGGTAAACAAAACGTTTGGGGAAAATTTAAAAAAAAATCATATAATGACGATTGGAGAAACAGCAAGTATGGTTAGTACAACCAACGAAAGATAGGCTGCCCCTGATTGGAAAGGAAAAAACGTCTAAGAAAATACGTTTATACCTAATGACGAGCGTCAAATCAAATGTGGACGGCACAAATGAAAAAAGATGAAGGTATTTTAAATTTATTTTATTAATTTCATAAATTTTCGAACTTATTTATGTTTTAAATTTCAGAACGCGCAAAAAATGAGTAAGAAAAAATTCTCTAAAGTAAACAAAGAGTTGGAATTGATGAGAGTCACAGTTATGGCGATGACTGAAGCATTCAAAGCTTTCGGAATGGACTTGACGGACATTCAAGAAATTCTTCCCAATCTGAAACCAAAAAACAAGCTCAAATTTATAAGCCTTGGCACATTCAAAGTGGATTAATAGTGAAACACATAGTGTGGGAATTCCATTGAGGTGTGGAGTTGTGGAGAGTGGAGTCAAAAAATAAAAAAGAATGGATGAAGACGGAAAAGGAGGAGGAGGAAGAAAGAACGAAATTTTTCAATCCCTAGATATATATAAACTGCTATGAAAAATTAAGGTAAATATAATAATAAATTAATTACTAATAGGATAATGACTTATAAACAAAATATTTTAAAAATATTTAGTATTATTTAGTAATATTTTAAAACCATAAAGTTAGGGGTGAGAACTGTACGGGTTAGACACCCTACCTCCTTACCTTGAGACCCGCCCCAGACCAGGTGACCGGGACGACCCGGTGCCCATTCTCACCCTTACATAAAGCTTATAAAATTAAATATTTAGTATTATTATATTTATATATTTTAAATGGTGGGGTATATATGAATATTTTTTAAGGAGGGACTCAAGTCCCCCAAACCTCCCCTACATTCGCCACGTGCTTGTCAAGACCTAATACTTTTGTAAGAACATTGATATTAACAGGAGGTTTGACTTTTCATTATCTAATCCAAATCAATTTCATTTGCATTGATAATTAAAAGTCAAAATATATTTTAAAATGTGTACAAAGAAAACGTGTACTTAATTGTTTGTCCAACTTATTAATAATCAACGATTTATGTTTTATTGATGAAAATTAGAAAAGTTCAAGATAATTACTTTATTGAACATTGTAAATTTTCAAATTGACCAAATCTTATCTATATTAGATTTGATTTGTTCAAGATAATTCTGCCCAGTTTTCATCTATAAATACAATTAATCCATCAAGGTTACATGCACTTCCAAACTAGATAGAAAAATATATGACAATGGATTCCAAACTTGTCATTTTGTTTTTTGCTGTGGCAATGGCAATTGCTTCTTCAGCCATGGCTTCTGATCCAAGCCCTCTTCAAGATTTCTGTGTTGCTGACCATGCATCCAAGGGTAAGTAACTAAGTATATATATATATATATATATGTATGAACAAATTTTATTTCTTGACATATATATAGGATAATTTTCTCATCTATTAATTTTCAATATATATACACGTACAGTGTTGGTGAATGGATTAGTGTGCAAGAACCCAAAGTACGTCACTGAGAAAGACTTCTTCTTCTCTGGTCTCGACAAGGCAAATAACAGCAAAAGTCGAGTCGGGTCAATTGTTATATACACCAGTGAATGTTGCACAGATCCCTGGTCTTAACACTCTTGGAATCTCCCTAGTTCGCATCGACTTTCAACCTGGGGGCTTGAATCCTCCTCACACCCATCCTCGTACGACCGAGCTCCTAACTGTGCTCGAGGGGACATTGGGAGTGGGATTTGTCACCTCCAACCCAGAAAACCGATTTATCTCCAAAGTTCTCAAAAAGGGTGATGTCTTCACCTTCCCTATCGGTCTCATCCACTTTCAAATAAACCTCGGAAATGATCCTGTCGTGGCAATCGCCGGACTCAGTAGCCAGAATCCAGGTGTCATCACTATTGCAGATGCTTTGTTCGGATCCAAACCTCCCATCGACGTCAATGTTCTAACAAAGGCATTCAGTCTTGACAAAGACGTTGTAAAGTACCTTCAAGACGAGTTCTCTGATTAGGGCACCATCACAATAATTTCATAAGAACCTTATAATTATCAATCATGTATTGCCTATATTGATTTGATTTTTTTTTGTGATGACAGATGAATAATTGTGCAATGTTATTTCAAATAATTACCAAGTATTTGAATACAATAAAAAATTTGATTTTTAAAATTAAATATTAATTAAAGTTTTATAAAAAAAATACGAAATTGGATATATGTTTTCATTTTTCAAAGTGAAGATTTAAATATTAGGGTCAGTTTAATGTGAGATCGCTCTCACTATTTGAGAACTAGGAAGAACTTTAATCGTAACTGATGATACTCTTGGCCCACTAGAATGTTCTAGAAATAACATCAGTAGACCCGGCCTATTACGAGAACCCAAGAACACCCCATGATCCGATACAGCCCGATACATACTGAACGACCCGACACGAAGGACCAAGAACGTCCCCAGATCCAACCCAGCTCTGGCCTAGGCCCGGCCCGCCTGACGACACATTAACATTGAGGCCCGGCACCAAGGGACAACTTAGAGATATTAATACAACATGTATCAATGGAAGATATACTTTACCCTACCTACTAAACCTAGACTACAAAGTGAGAGAGAATGAGAATCCATAACCCGATTGTATAGGTCCACTTTTCGGCCATACGTCATCAGTGGTGAACCCAACGTGAGCACATACGCAACTTTTTGATGGCGAGCAACAGAAAGGCAATCCGAGATGCCGAGATCCGGTAAGGAATGAACTCCTTGAGAATTGGTGAAAATAAGGAAGAGAAACGAACGCCGAAGGTAATTAGAGACCTTGGGAAAGATCTTGCCTGATCGGCATTGTTATAATGGATGAGGGGCTCATGACCAGATGTCCTCATGATGTACCGATCTTACAACCCATCCTGATCTCCCATCGTCAGAAGGGATAGGAGAAGGGACCGTAGGCGGCGATCTTGATCCAAGGAATCTCTAGAAAGAAGGAGGAATCGGAGATATCGTCACAAGCAACGGAGGCAGAGCCCAAGAACACCCCATGATCCGATACGGCCCGATACATATCAATCGACCCGACACGAGGGACCAGGAACGTACCCAGATCCAACCTGGCTCTGGTCCAGGCCGGCCCGCCTAACGACCCATTAACATTGAGGCCCGGCCCCAAGGGACAACTGATATCCTATTAATACAACATGTCTCAATGGAAGATATACTTTACCCTACGTACTAAACCTAGACTACAAAGTGAGAGAGAATGAGAAAGCCTAACCCTAACCCTAACTAAATGTGTAATAAAATCCATGGAAATATCATGCCATACCTTAGATGGAATTGGTTGTGCATTAGTAGACCCAGCTTGTGGTTAAAGGATTTCATTTTCTGACAAATGATGCACTTCTGAACAAAAGAAGTCACTGACTCCCTCATGTGCTTCCACCAAATTAATGTTGAAATTCTCTTTAATATCCTCACAATTCCAGAGTGACCCCCCAATAGGGATCCGTGGTATTCTGCTAAAATATGTGGAATGAAGTTGGAATCTTCCTTTAGATAGATTCTGTCTTTGTATCTTATTAAGCCATTTATAACAGAGAATTCCCCAAATTGATACGGTTTCTTCTCAAATTTTGTCTATCAAACTCTTCAATTCTTCATTATTCTGATTCTTTAATTTAATTCTTTCCACCAAAGAATTTATTGGAATAGATAATGCTAATAATGATCCAACCTCCTTTTCATATGATTGTGAAAATAAAATTTCAATTTCTGAATATTCCCCCATTGATCTAGATAAAGCATCAACAACCACATTGAATTTTCCTGGTCTGTATATAATTGAAAAATAAAAACCTAACAACTTATAGAGGAAAACTTGTTTCTCATGTGTTTGTATTACTTGAGTGAGTAGATTTTTGAGGCTCCTATGATCAGTCCTAATGATGAATTTAGAACCTAACAAGTAGTGTCTCCATTTTTTAACAGACTGGGTTATTGCATATATTTCCTTTACATAAACTGATGCACCCATCATTCTCTCAGAAATTTTGCAACTATAAAACGCTATAGGATGATTTTTTTGAATCAAGACTGCTCCAACCCCATGACCACAAGCATCTGTCTCCACTTCAAACTGTACTATGAAATCAGGAAAGGCTAGGACATGAGCAGTTGTCATAGCTTTTTTCAGCTCCTTGAAACTTTCTTCAGCTGCTTCATTCCATATGAAATTGTCTTTTTTAGTAAATTGGTCATTGGAGAAGCTATACTATCATAATTTGTAATAAACCTTTTGTAGTATCCTGTAAGGCCCAGAAATCCCCTCAATAATTTGATTGTTTTGAGGGCCTTCCATTCTAACATTGCCTGTATTTTCTCTGGGTCAGAATGAACTCCATCTACAATAATTATATGACCTAAGAATCCTACAGAACTTTGACCAAATGAGCATTTGGATAACTTGGCCAGAAATTGGTTCTTTCTTAAGGTTTCAAAACACTCTCCAGATGAGATAAATGGTCTGACAATGATGGACTGTAGATAAGGATGTCATCAAAGAATACTATTACAAATTTTCTTAGATACTTCTGGAAAAAACAAAGTTCATGATTGATTGAAATGTTGTTGGGGTATTTGTTAGGCCAAATGGCATTACTAGAAATTCAAAATGAACTTTGTGGGTTTTGAAGGTTGTTTGTGTTATGTATCTGAAGGACACACTCTTATCTGATGGAATCCTGATCTTAGATCCAATTTTGAAAATATAGTAGCACCCTTGAGTTCTCCTAATAACTCATCCACTGTCAGGATAGGGAATTTATCCTTAATCGTCAATGCATTAAGTGCCCTATAATCTACACACATCTTGTAATCCCGATCTTTCTTTTTTTATCAATAATACTGGAGAAGAGTAAGGGCTAGAGCTAAGTTTGATAGTTTCCTATTTTAACATCTCAGAAATAAGCTTCTCAATTTCATTTTTTTGAAATTGTGGGTATTTGTAAGGCCTAACATTCACTGGTTTTTCCCCTGAGATCAAATGAATCATATGATCCTTTTCTCTATGTGGTGGAAGTCTTGTTGGGTCTACAAAAATATCACTGAAATTTGCTACCACTTCATGAATTTTGGGATTACTGACCTTCAAATTTTCTGAATTTTTATTTTTTTCTGCTATCTCAAAATAACATGAGAAGGCTTCTTTGGTCTCACCCACTAAACTCTTTAATTCTCCCGAACTCATTGGATCTTGGGATAACCATGATAAATCTTGCTACAATACCTCCATGCCATTTAATTTAAACCTCATGGTGAGCTTTTCATCATTAGATAAAATATCCCCCACTTTCTTCAACCACTGAATCCCCAATATCACATTTGAGCCAGACATTGGAATTAGAAACAAGTCCACAGAAACCTCTATTCCCTGTATCTTCATCCTCACAGCCTTACATATTCTATTATAGATCAATTTCTCTCCTCCACTAGTGGAAACATTAAAGGATTGAATAGCATGGATGGTCAGTTGGAGATCTATTGCCACTTTTAACTACATAAAATTATGGGTAGAGCTTGAATCTATCAAAATACTTACTGCCTGACTCTTTATAGATTCTTCTAGCCTGATAGTACTTGGGCTCATATGTCCTTCAAATGCATGCATACTGATTCCAGATAGAATCTCTTCGTTGATCTCATTAGTAATTTCTTCTGCCTCTTCTCTCTCGAATTCAGCCTCCTCTTGACCTTCAATTTCTACAAAATAAGATTCATCAGATGATAACATGAATAATTTACCTTTGTACTTATGTCCTCTTGTAATTTTCTCATCATAATTGAAGCATAATCCCTTGGTAGTTCTTTCTTTCCTTTCTTCTTGAGATAATCTTCTGAAGGTTGTAGTAGGAACTGTTGTTTTATTGCTTGGTTGGCTATCTTTACTTGTGATTGTATTTTGAATATTTCCAGACCATGCTGGTTTATAAGGTTTGTTGAACCATGATTTAATTCCATAAGATCTAGGTCCAGATTGCTCTTCCACTAGTAATGCTACATCAAAAGCCTCTTGTAAACCCTCGGGTTTGACTTTGACTACCACTGTTAGAATATCCTCTTTCAGGCCAGATATGAACATCTCGAGTATGAAATAATCTGGAAGTCCCAAACACCTTGTGCACATATCTTCGAATTTGGTTATATAATCAACAACTAAGGATGTCTGTAATAATTTGCTCAGCTTATCTCCTGGTAGCACATACTGTGAACTGCATAATTTTCTTTGAACTGATATCACAAAAGCTTTCCAGTCTGACAAGTACCCACTAGCTTCTATCCATGCAAACCACTTTCTAGCCATTCCTTCTACATGAAAAGAGACTATAAGCAACTTCTGATCCTCTGGGGTTCTGTTATATATGAAGAATCTTCTGACTTGATATAACCATTCTTCAGCCTCAGTTCCATCAAACTTAGGCATAAAGACTTTCACGCCCTTCTGTGGTTCTTCTTCATTTTCTCTAAAACTCTTTGCATAATCGGGCATATCTAGATCTACCATAGAAAAATAGCTTTGATCATTAAACTTGCATTTTTTTGTACCTGATGGATCTGGTTCTTAATTTTTCTTTTTTGTTATCTCCCTTGAACAAAGATTTACGATTTGTGCAGCAAGATCTTCTATGGATTTAGATATCACCACCCTAAACTCTGTGAGTTCTTTCCCTTGAGCCATTTGGAGTGCTTGAAGTCTTTGGAAATCCGGATTGTTTATAATTTCCATTGCTGATTTTTTTTCCTGGTAAATGAGTACAGTATTGAAAGCACTAAATAATGGGGATAAAATTAGGCATGGCAATTCATGTTTACACGACACGACTAATTTTTTCGTCGACACGAAAACTACCCGTGTCAAAAAAAATAACACGAACACGCTTGAATCCGGGTCGACACAACACGAATGACACGACACGAAATTCGTGTCAAAACGACACGATACGAACACGATACGACTAGGGTATCAAACGAGCCGAGCTTTTTCTTATAGAGCCGGGCTCGCAAGCTCGAGTCCGCGATCCTGGGCTCGAACTTAACCTGTGTCGTGTTAAAATCGTGTCGTGTCGTGTGTTTTTACGAATCGTGTATGTTATTGCCACCCTTAGATAAAATTCGATAAAGGATGCCAAGAAAGAATTAACCTGGAATGAGATGGCGTCTCGGATTCTTAGATCGAAATCTAAGAATAAATGAGACGGAGACGGCGGACACAAGGTCCTGAAATCAAGTCTTAAGCTATTCAAGGTAATGCTGTTAAGCTACCTTGAAGAACTACTATATATGGCTATACAAGACGGAGTTGATCGTCGGAGATGGTTGCGGAATCGTACTCAACTTTCACGTTCGATGAAAATGGTGGAGTAGGGAAATTATTTAATTAATTACCAAATAAAAGTGTTTACAACAATTTAAATACTGTATGGATACAGTTCCCAAAATAACGAAATTACAAATAGCAATTAATTAAAATAAAAATAGAAAGAAATCGAATTTAAAAGATAAGGTAATCTGGATTTAATTAACTCTTGGGCCGATAGTTGGTAATAAAGCCTTGATACTTCTTGAGCCGGGTCTTCAGTCGGGTAGGGCGATTCTCCTCAAATTCAGATTGATGAATTCCCTCTTCTTCCTCTACACTTTCACTAACGTCCATACCTGTCATTGCTTCTAGATCCTCCACGATCCTTCCCTGGTTCAGTGTGATCGCATCAGGTTGCTCCAAGACTCGCCTTGAAAATTAAAATCAAAAGAAGCATAACGGGGTGAGCCAAAATCAAAAGGGTTTTTATGATTTTCCTCGCCCTGAGACTCGCCCCGAAAAACCGACGGGGCAAATATATAAAAATAGGGTAGAAATTCATCCCTGACTCCGGTTAACACCGAGACGCAGAACGGGACGACCCGCCCTGTTCTCATCTCTAACAAAAATGTACTTTTTTAACTATGCTTTTTAAATCGATTTAACTGTGTTTTTTTTTTGACTTTTTATTATCTAATCAAAATAAATTTCATTAAAAGTCAAAATAAATTTCATTTGAATAGATAATTAAAAGTCAAAATATATTTTAAAATGTATATAAAGAAAACGTGTACTTTTTTGTCCAACTTGTTAATAATGAATGATTATTCAACGATTCATGTGTTATTGATGAAAATAAGAAAACTTCAAGATAATTAGAACTTTGTAAATTTTCAAATTGACCAAATCTTACTATATTAGATTTGATTTGTTCAAGATAATTCTACCCAGTTTTCATCTATAAATACAATGAATCCATCAAAGTTACATGCACTCCCAAACTAGATAGAAAAATATATGACAATGGATTCCAAACTTGTCATTTTGTTTTTTGCTGTGGCAATAGCAATTGCTTCTTCAGCCATGGCTTCTGATCCAAGCCCTCTTCAAGATTTCTGTGTTGCTGACCATGCATCTAAGGGTAAGTAACTAAGTATATATGAACAAATTTTATTTCTTGACATATATATAGGATAATTTTCTCATCTATTAATCTTCAATATATATACGTGTACAGTGTTGGTGAATGGATTAGTGTGCAAGAACCCAAAGTACGTCACTGAGAAAGACTTCTTCTTCTCTGGTCTCGACAAGGCAAATAACAGCAAAAGCCGGGTCGGGTCAATTGTTACACCAGTAAATGTTGTACAAATCCCTGGTCTTAACACTCTTGGAATCTCCCTAGTTCGCATCGACTTTCAACCTGGGGGCTTGAATCCTCCTCACACCCATCCTCGTGCGACCGAGCTCCTGACTGTGCTCGAGGGGACATTGGGAGTGGGATTTGTCACCTCCAACTCAGAAAACCGATTTATCTCCAAAGTTCTCAAAAAGGGTGATGTCTTCACCTTCCCTATCGGTCTCATCCACTTTCAGATAAACCTTGGAAAAGATCCTGTCGTGGCCATCGCCGCGCTCAGTAGCCAGAACCCAGGTGTCATCACTATTGCAGATGCTTTGTTCGGATCCAAACCTCCCATCGACGTCAATGTTCTAACAAAGGCATTCAGTCTTGACAAAGACGTTGTAGAGTACCTTCAAGATGAGTTCTCTGATTAGGGCACCATCACAATAATTTCATAAGAATCTTATAATTATCAATTATGTATTGCCTATATATTGATGAATAATTATGTAATGTTATTTCAAATAATTACCAAGTATTTGAATACAATAAAAAATTTGATTTCATTTTAAACTGTATGTAACCATAATTAAAATGAAATATTAATTAAAGGTTTATAAAAAAAAACATGAAAATGGATATATGTCTTCATTTTTCAAAGTGAAGATTAAAATTTTAGGGTCAGTTTCAAGTGAGATCAATCTCACTATTTGAGAAATGGTAATTAGAACATTAATCATAACCCTACGTGACAATCCATCACTTTAAATTTCCTCCATATGCAATCTCATTTATTACTCGAGATATTGATCATATTTAATATTAAATGATTTAGTTGTTGGATGAAAATTGAATGATTGAAAGTTCTTATTTAATTCTCAAATAATAGTTCTCATTTTAATTTCGCGCTTAAATAACTTATTTAGGTTGAATTTTAGATGAGAACGAATTATATGAGAACTTGAAGATCTAACAGTTAGATTTTAACCATTGATTTTGAAAGCAACAATCACTTGTTATAATACAAGACATTAATAGTTTTATTGTTTTTAAATAGTTTAAATAATTTGTTATTTAAATTATTTAATTTACTATTTAATTAAGAATATAATTTACTATTTTTAAATACTTTAAATAATTAATTATTTTTAAATAATTAAATATTTAATTTACTGATTTTAAATAATATTCAAAATGTCTTAATTATATAATTATTCTTTTTATTTAATTTAAATAACTTTTTAAGTAATAATTTAAATAACTGTTTTTAAATACTTTAAATTATTAGTTATTTAATTATTTATTTTACTATTTTCTAATAATTTAAATAATTAATTAATTATATAATTTACTGTTTTTAAATAATTTAAAAAATAATTTAATTATTTATTTAATATGCTGTTTTTAAATAATTTAAAAAATGTTTTAATTAATTATTGTATTTTTGACTTATTTGTACGTTTTGAGAAATCGAGAATTCATAAATTTCGGATTGAAGTAAGATATATTGCGGTAAAAATTTAAATTAATTTTATTTAATAATTATATAATTTAATATTTTTTATAAAAAATAGTAATTAATTAATATTTTACATGAATATATATATTAAGTAATTTGCATGAAATGAATATGTTAATAATCAAATATTAATAAATATTCAATTTTTATGCTAATAATTAATATTCTTTATGAAAAATCTAATATATTTTTGTTTAATAATTAATGATTATTTTATGTAATTTTATTTTTATAAAAAATAGTAATTAATTAACAAATAATTGACATGAGTTTATGTATTAATTAATTTGCATTAAATTAATATGTTGATAATTAAATATTAATAAATATTCAATTTGTATGCTAAAAATTAATATTTTTTTATTATTTATGAAAAATGTAAAACATTTTTGTTTAATAATGAATGATTATTTAATGTAATTTTATTTTTATAAAAAATAGTAATTAATTAACAAATAATTTACATGAATATATATATTAAGTAATTTGCATTAAATTAACATGTTGAATGTTGATAATTAAATATTAATAAATATTCAATTTGTATGTTAAAAATTATGAAATGTTATTATTTCTGAAAAATGTAAATTATTTTTGTTTAATAATTCAATCCCCAAGATGTTTTCCCATTTTATCTCCTGGTTCATCCTGTACCGGCACCTGTTCGTCCAGCATCAGCGCCTCCCACACCGACACCTGCTCGTCTAGCACTGGTCCCTCCCATTCCGCAACCAGCAACTCCGAAAAAAGTTTTTTTTGAATCCGATTCGGACTAGCTATTAGACCTTAGATTATCTAAAAATGAACTTAATATTAATTGAATTATATTGTAATAATCAATTAAGTTTTATCTAATTATCTAAAAATAATTTTATTTTTTAGGAGAATATATAAAAAATGAAAGTACCAGATAAATCTTGGACGAGTTTAAATCGATTTTCGAAAGAATACGGTGAAAACATAACTGCTTTCACTAATTATGCCGTTGCGCTTACGAAATATTCTAAAGGTTATTTACCTTGTGCCTACTCACGTTGCACGAATAGTGAAGTGATTCCTATACCCGAGTTGAGGAAACATATTTTTTTGCACGGTTGGTTGAAACATTATGTTATTTGGACGTATCACGGAGAGTTACCGAGAAATTCAGAGAAAAATATGAAACGGCAGACAGTGGAAACTGATAACGACATGATTGGATTAGTTTGTGCGGCATTCAGAGAACATATAGTCGAGAATACAGTCGAAAAGAGCTTCTCGAAAAAGAACCTCTCGAACACGAGCCTGTCGATGAAATTCCAATCGACGACGAGTATGTCGATGAAGATCCAGTCGACGACGATCCAGAGAACAGTTACGATGAATCATTTGTACGACGTCTAAAAGAAGGTGAAAAACAGTTGTATCCAGGTTGCACAGAGTTTTCGAAACTCTCTTTTATCTTGAAATTGTATCAATTGAAGTGCGACAATCGTTGGAGTGATAAGAGTTTTTAGAAATTATTGTCCATCGTGCTGTTCCAAATGGTGAGTCAACCATTCCAAAAACCATGTACCATGCAAAGTCGGTGGTTCGTGATTTAGGGCTCAATTATAAGAAAATCGATGCATGCTGCAACGATGGTATTTTATATCGAAATGAGTATGCAGACACAGAATCTTGCCCATTTTGTAGAACGTTGAAGTGGGTTGTAGAAGACATTCAGAAAAAGAAACGTGTTCCTGCGAAATGTCTTCATTCTCACAACTGTTGTAAAATATGGTCGAGAAATCCTCAAACAATGGAAACTTGTCAAACTTTAGTGTTAGAATACGAAGCAAGAGTTTTGAATAATTGTGGAGGCACACATTCATTCTAAATCGAATACAACTCTTCCTACGACGACTTCGAAGATCTGTTGTTTATAACGTTGCAACTCGAGCCTAAGTATTCGGTTCGGTTCGTTTAAATAGCCTACGCTTGGGTTTGGGTTTGGGTTTGGGTTTGGGTTCGGTTATTAAACGAACCGAACCTAACCAAACCCGAATCCGAGCCGAATAGTTCGTCGAATACTGAATTTTTTTTTTTGAAGTAATTAAATTTCTTTAAAAAAAACAATAAAAAAAACATTATTTATAGTCTATTTTCTTTTGTTTTGAGTCAATCCTTAATCATCTTTTCTTCTTATTGATTAAAAACCAACATTAATATAATATATTAATGAAAAATTGTAAAAATATATATGAGTTATGAAATATATAATATAAATTTGTAATAAAATATTATATAATATAAGTTTATAATATAAATATAAAATAATAAGATATAATAAAAATGTTAAACGAACCGTTCGTCGAACCTCAACAAAGGTTTGGGTTCGGTTCGTTTAATTAAATGAATCTAATCCAAAGTTCGGCTTCGGGTTGGTTAAATAACGAACCGAACCCGAAACGAACTGAATAATTCGTCAAATACCGAACTTTTGTTACAACGCTAGTTGTGTATGATAATAAAGAATGTAAATTACAATAAGAAAAATGTTTGGTTGTTGTGTTAGACTAAAATCCCGTATACGGGTGTTTGACTATGTATTTGAATTAACTGATTTTATTTTAAAATTGTAATATTTCATATTATGTTTACGTTTTTTATTCTCGTTGGTGTTATCACCGTTTCTGACATTAGCAATGGTTACATTACTTCGTTCATTTAACGACTCTGACTGTGGTGGTTAGTATTTTTTATAATTTAAATATTACGTGTAAAATATAAATTTAGTTAAATATTAATATTTTACAATTAGATGGTTAGATGTGCCATCTGTTAAATCCGTGGGAGGGTGACCGCCGGTGCTATCGAGTGATTGACTGAGGTCGAATTGCCCGGACAGACACCCAATTCGTTGGTTAGCAACGAGAGGAAGAAAGGGGTGGATTCTAGGGTTCTTCGTATTAACTGCTCCCCTAGTATCCGTTAAACGTAGGTTTAGGAAGAATTCAATTGTATCTAATTTGATTAATTAATCATGGTTTTACAGAGTATTATATATACTAATTACAGTTGGACTTAATTAACACTAATTACAGTTATTACAACAGTATTAGATCTTAACTGTATTGCTAATATTAACAATAATATTAACACTTAATTAACTGCATCTGCTCTGGTCCGTAGCCCATTCAATTTCAGCCCAACTGTATTATTGGAACATTTGCAATCTTTACCCAAAGTTTCTTTGTTATTACAAATATATCATTCACTTAAATATTTGCAATCTTACCCAAAGTTTCTTTGTTATTACAAATATATCATTCACTTAAATATTTGCAATCTTTACCCAAAGTTTCTTTGTTATTATTTTGGGTCATTTATCTGTCTAGTATTCTTCAACAGATAATTGCTCTTAGGTCCTGTAACCATGATTAAGATATTTCTATAAATCAAATTATATTATTCTGATTTACATACTGTAATTCCTTTACTCCCCCCTCAAGCCTTGGAGTATATGTTTAATATTCCAAGCTTGGAGTGGAATGTTGTGATCTCTTTCTCACCAAGTGATTTTGTGAGAAAATCCGCAAGTTGGAATTTAGTTCCAATTTGCTTCAATGAGATTATTTTTTTATTTATCATCTCTCTTATGAAATGACAATCCACCTCTATGTGTTTTGTTCTCTCATGGAAGACTGGGTTATTCGCTAGGTGGATTGCAGATTTATTATCACAGTAGAGGTCTGTGGGTTTAATAATATTGATTTTTAGTTCATCCATTAATTGATGGATCCATACAATCTCACATGTTACTTGAGCTATAGCTCTATATTCTGCTTCACATGATGATCTGGCTATTGTGTTTTGTTTCTTGGTTTTCCAAGAGATTAATGAATCTCCTAGCATGATACAAAACCCTGTTAATGATTTTCTACTTATTTGGCAAGCTGCCCAATCAGCATCACAATATCCCCTAATCATCATTCTTGCATTTTTACTATATAAAACTCCTTGCCCTGGTGCATTTTTAATGTACTTTATTAGTTTGAACAAGACCTTTAGATGAACTTCTCTAGGTTCATGCATAAACTGGCTTAGCCAGTTTACTGAGAAGCTTAGGTCTGGTCTTGTTATATTTAGGTATATTAGTTTTCCAACCATCTTTCTGTAGAATGTTGGATTACTTATTAGTGTTGATTTGTCATTTTTTAGGTCTATAAACCTTTCCATTGGAATTTTGGATGGATTTGCACCAGACAGTCCAGATTCTTCTAGAATTCCTAGTGCATATTTTCTTTGGGATAAGTATATGCCCTGAGGTGAATATGATACCTCAATGCCTAGAAAATAGCTTAGCTTCCCAAGGTCTTTCAATTTGAATTGATTTTCTAGTTGGACTTTAATTATCCCAATTTCTAATTCATTACTACCTGTTAGGATTATGTCATCCACATAAACAATTAGGTATAATATATTCTGATTTTTTTCTCTAATGAAGAGGGAATAGTCAGATTTTGCTTGGGAGAACCCTATTTCTAATAAGACTCCTCTTAGCTTTTCAAACCAGCTTCTTGAAGTTTGTTTCAAGCCATATAATGACTTGTTCAGTTTGCATACTCTTTTATCTTTTTCTTCAAGTAAGCCTTGTGGAGGTTTCAAATAAACCTCTTCATGTAAATCACCATGCAAAAAAGCATTGTTTACATCCAATTGATATAGATTCCATCCTTTGATGGAGGCAACTGATATTATGGTTTTTATAGTTACCATTTTAACTACAGGTGCAAAAGTTTCAAAAAATCGAAACCTTCCTTTTGTGTAAAGCCTTTTGCAACAAGCCTTGCTTTATACCTTTCTACTTGGCCATCTGGTTTATACTTGATCTTATAGATCCATTTTGAACCAATAGATTTCCTGTTTTTAGGAAGATCTGTGATAGTCCATGTGTCATTCTCTTTTAAGGCTCTCATTTCATTTTGCATAGCTTCAACCCATTTTGGGTCATTTGAAGCTTCATTGTATGAACTTGGTTCATTATTAACTGTTATTTGTTTTAAGAAATGTTTATGGTGTTCATTTATTTTATTATATGAGACATGGTTGCTCATTGGGTATTTTGGTTCATTTTGTTTTATTTTTCCTTTATTTTCTAGAATAAAATCTTGAAAATGTTTTGGTTTAGTTATTTTTCTTCCATACAAGCTTATTTTGTGGTTTGTTTGTTGTGAAGAATCATTTTCACTTTCATTAAATTCTATTTTGTTTTGATTTGATGTGTTTTCTGACAAAGATGATTGTTTAGTCAGATTTCTATTTCTATTTGTTGTGTTGAGACTTCCCTGTCCAGGGTTTTGTCTCTCTTCAGAATGCATTTGTTTTTGTTCTGGACATTGCCTATTTTGGAGATTTTTATTTAGACTGCCCTGTTGAGATAAAAATACTAAATATTTTGTATCTGTATCTCGAGAACGAAAGTCCAAAAATTCACTTTAATGGTTAGACAGGAGGGGAAATGCTTGGTGTCAAGGAAAGAAATGGAGGATAAATGTCTTTCGCATTACGAGAAACTTTTTGCCAGACGGGATGATATTTTGAGATGTCAATCTAAATTTTGCAAGAGAGCATCGTGTCATATCATTAGTTCATTTTGTGAGGTTCCTACATATGATGAGGTCAAGAAGGTTGTATTTAAGTTACATCCTAATAAAAGTCCAAGGTCAGATGGATATTTAATGCATTTTTTTCCAACTTTTTTGGCATATTATGGGGCAAGATATGTAGTTAGAGCAGTGCAATCTTTTTTCTTGAGAAGGAAGATGTTTCGTAGCATAAATCATACTTTTCTTACATTAATTCCAAAGTTTGGAGGAGCTACAAATCTTGGAGATTTTCGTTTGATATCTTGTGTGAATACATCATATAAAATCTTAGCAAAATTATTGGCAAATAGATTGCGACCTATATGCGATGAAGTGGTATCTTCTAATCAAACGACAATTCTGAAAGGATGATTTATTGGAGATAATTTTATACTTGCATCAGAGCTAATATATGGTTTTGGGAGAGCAACTTGTCCACCAAGAGCTTGCATTAAAGTAAATATCGAAAAGGTATATGATTCTGTTGATTGGGTTTCGCTTAAATCTACATTGTATGATTTTGGGTTCACGTTTCAAGCTACTGATCTTCTTATGGAGTATGTTAAAAGCACATCTTTTTCTTGTTTGGATGATGGTTGTCCAACTAAGGTATTTGGTGCAGGGCGTGGACTGCGACAAGGTGATCCTTTTTCACCATATCTATTTACGTTGATTATGCAGAATTTTTCAAAAGAACTGAATGAAAGAGTAGAAAATGGGAATGTGAAGTTATATAAATGTCATGGTACGCCAGTACGTTGTATCACACCTAGCATATATGCAGATGATCTTTTTATATTTTGTAAGGCTACACAAATCTCTTTATTGGCTGTAAAAGAGGTGTTTCAAAAATTTGGACAGGAGTGTGGACTTCGTGTTAATCCAATCAAGAGCCAAATCTTTTTTTTTCTGGTGGTACATGTAATGTTGATGATTTGACAGGCGTGTTGGGTGCACCCATTGGAGAATTTCCGACGAAATACCTTGGTTTACCACTTTACCCAAGAATGTTAACAGTCCGACTGTGAAAGGCTATTACGTGTTGTGGATAATATGATAGCTAGATGGAAAACAAGGATGATGTTATATGCAGGTCGGTTGCAATTAGTCAAATGTGGAGTTATGGGGAATTTTATGTTTTAAAGTTCGTCGAGCCGGCTACCAGATGATGTGTCAAAGAGCATTCAAAGTCGCATTTATCAATTTATATGGAATGGAAGGCAGGATGTATTAGGAGATCAGATGAGATTGCCCAAAGAGGAGGGTGGTCTTGACTTAAGACAATTGTTAGAGGTTCAAAGGGCCACAGTTATTAAGAGGATGTGGAAGATATGTAATGATGAGGAGTCGATTTAGAGTGTATGGATGAGGCAGCGATATATGCATGATGGTAGGTTATGTGACATCAGAAAGAAGGTGGGATTTGATTCGTCTGCATGGTGTGAGGTGGTAGATGCAAAAGAAGAGGTGCTTCGATGTTGTGATGGAGTTACTCATGAATAGGTT
This sequence comes from Zostera marina, assembly GCA_001185155.1. NCBI lineage: Eukaryota > Viridiplantae > Streptophyta > Magnoliopsida > Alismatales > Zosteraceae > Zostera > Zostera marina. The sequence goes on along the minus strand of LFYR01001146.1, from coordinate 24,096 downwards.
GGCCATGGAAATTTTTCTCTTTTTGTAATGTATGGGATACGATTCGTAAAAAGAATCCTATTGATAATGCTGCTAAAGTCATATGGGCATCATCAGTTAGTAAGTACTCACTTGTATTATGGAGAGTTCATTCGAAGTTTCTACCGACACACGGGAAAATAGAACGAAGAAAAAGATTGAGATATGTACCTACAACCCAATGCTTTCTTTTGCACGGATGGAATAGAAGAAGTTTAACATTTATTTTTTGAGTGTCCTTATTCGCAAAAGGTATATATGGAGGGGAGTTATACATTTAATTGATGATTTTGAAATCAGGTTATAAGAAGTGTACAAAAGGGCAAATCAGATTGAATCTTATACACCACTTTGAGGGTTGTATTGGTCCATTTTTGGGCCAACGGTGTGACAAATATGGGCAGAACGGAATAGAAAAAAGCATGATGATAAAATTGTAACGACTGGAGAGATTAAAAGACGAATCTTCAGAGATGTGGTGACCTCTTTTCACCATGAAAATTTCAAAAACAAGGATGGTTTAAAAGCGGCAGTGAGAGTTCAAAGCTGGTTTGCACATGCATGTATGAATCCAGATGGTGTCTAGTATGATTGTTTCCTTGATTTTAAGACTTAGTTGATGAGGTAAATGGTTTAATGGAATGGGTTTTTCTAGAGAAATCAGAAAAGAGAAGCAAAATTAAGTATCCCACCTGAGTTTTTCACCTCTACCATCAAATCAATTAACTTAAATCAGAGTCCTAAAAGTCGGAGGAGTTCAGTGGATTGTAGTTGTATATGTTGATTTTAGTTGGTTATAATAGTTCAATTAGGATGTATGTAGTATGTTAGCAATTTTCCATGTAGCTAACATACCAAATATTTATAAACTAATGTAAGCCTTTGGCAGTCCTTTGTAGACCGAGAGTTAACAACGTAAGTGACTAACCCTTTAGTGTTCAAAAAAAAAATTATTTATAATATTAATTGTAACCAACTTTAGATAACTATTTATTATATCTATTAGTAATTATAGCACTGTCATTATTTTATACTTTGCAATGTGAAATCTTTCCAATGACATATATGAAAATATATATAATTTGAAACACAATCGATTTTTTTTTTAAACGCACACATTTATTCTGATCAAAATGTATATATTTCAGTAGTTCAAAAAAAATGATGGTCTGTTGTCAGTTTTGGTCAAATTACAAGAGTTCATCATGAAATCAATGGTAGATACACGTTTAAATGGATTAGGGACGGATATTAATCGGTCTTTAAATCTAAATAAAGATTTTGTAAAAATTTCACGATTGTAAATGTCTCCCCTAATTATGATTTTTTGTTTAGGATTCATGAGAGAGCCGTCGTCGACCTTGGGACGGTGTTTTAATACACCGTCTCTAAATAATTTGATTTTTTTTTGGAAAATAATTAAGGCTGATCTATGAAAAAACCGTTTCTAAATGTATAATTAGGTTCGCTTATGAAAAAACTGTCTCAAATGAATAATTTTTATTTAACTCTAGATTTTTTAAAAATAAAGTTGAAATTAAAACTTAAAAAAAAAAGTTTTTAAAACCCAAATAAAATATCCCAAACCCCTAAATTAAACATTTAAACCCAAAAAAAATTAAATCCCTAAACTCCTTCCCTCCCGATTTTTGATTTCTCCCAACCCAATCCCGTTTTTCCGATTTCTCCTTCCTAATCCCTTCCAGCATCGGCGACCGCGACCTCCGGTGGCTTCATCTTTTCGTCGACTTCCGGTGGCTTCATCTTAACAGGTAATTCATTTCTGTTTTCTCTTTTTTGTTTGGGTTTTTTTAAACTTCCGGTGGCTTCATCTTCCAATGCTTTTCTCTTCTATTCTAGGTATGTATTGTACAATGTTTTGTTGCATTGAAGTTGTTTTTTATTTCAAATCGGATGCTATCAATATGAAAGAAAAAAATTATCTAAAAAACAACATTTGGTTCACAGCATGAAATCAAGAAGAATTGTAAAAGATTGATGTCCCCATTGGTAATTTTTATTGGCACATTTGATAGGAATTTGGATCCTTATTCTATTTTCTGATAATAATTGAAAAGTTTTACCATGATTTCTTTACTGGTCGTTTTTCCTTTGCATTTTGGAATGTCATTCTATAAAAATAAAGATTGGGGTAAAAATGAAAAGTTTTAATAGTGAAAGTGATTTCTTCCATATTGATAGCATCCGATTCATGATATACCCCTATCAATTAGTATTTGAATGCATGGATTTGTACCATGAACGTCGTATGTGATCATGAGCTTATATATGATTGATCATGAACTTATATATGATTGATCATGAGCTGAAGACATACTCTGGGTATCCTCAAGAGCTAAACACATTTTACAATTATTCGTGTTTTCAAGCAGAATTTTATAATGTTTCATTCGCATACGTTTAAGTAATCCCTATCTTTTGCATAATCTGTATGATGAACCTCATTTGATTCCTTAAATTTGTCATGAATTCTTAGCCAAACAGAACAAGAGAATATTAAAGGCTAATCCTATATTGTTTTTTACATATGACCAATCTACATCTATTAATTACTTTCATAGCTAATCCTTAGTATTATATACTGAAATTAAAGCTATGTTAAGAAGTTTTCAATTGTTATTCCCCCATTTGTGTTTCCAGTCCTTCACAATCGGTGAACTGCTGGAATAACCCAAATATATTAAATTGAATTTCTAATTTTCAGACTAGTGTATCCCTTTCTCACTTTTTTCAATATTTTGATCTTTATTCTGGTCAAAATGTATATATTTCAGTAGTTCAAAAAAAAAATGGTGCTCTCCGATGGAGTACTATCAGTTTTGGTCGGATTACAAGAGTTAATCATGAAATCAATGGTAAATACACGTTTAAATGGATTGGTGAAATTACATAATACATAAAGGTTCTTCTTCCGGTTGTCTATCCTGTCTGGTCGTAACTTGGTGTTTCCAATCTATAGTGAAGTAGCTTCGCTGCATGCGTGCTGCACCACTGATCATGTGTCGTTGGTGTCTTGCCACCTAACGGGCTAAGTTTTGATGTGTCATTGGGTGTTATAGCTTTTATAATATCCGATAAACACCATCAAAAATGAAAACAATAAAGCTCGACCTCTCCAAATCTAAAAAAGACCCTCTTTTAACATTTTCTATAATATAATAATAATAATAATTTTAATAAATAATATAATATAATAAATAATATAATATAATAATATTAATATATAATAAATTATTATTATTTTACAATTATAATTATACAACTTTTTTTCAGGTAAGCTCAACCTATGGTAAGCTAAAAAACGTTCACATTTGTTGAGCCGTTGGATGTAGTACCTCTTTATCACAACCGTCATTCCTTTAAACGTTTTTTATTGTTTTATTTACACATATTTCCATGAAATAAATATTCCTCTACACCTACATATGACTTTGCTACACCTACTTTGTATCTTATCTGTAATTTGTAATCTCACCTCCGCTCATCTTTTTCTTCATTTTTTTTCGTACTCATCTTCTTCATTTTTTTCAATTTGCTAGGGAAAACCTATTTTCCTTTTGTTCTCGTCGGAAACACATCTTCATCCACGTCGATATGTAGCTCGAATATATTTTTGCACGACGTTTTTTTTCGTTTGTGAATCTTCAATCTGTGAATCCTCATCTCCTACTCTTCTTAATGTAAAAGACTTGGTGTTAAATTTTTTTTAGTTTTCTGCGTCGCGTATGTTGGTGTAATACAATTCCATTAGGTTTTTCATTGGTGTAATATAATTTCTCAGTCACAGAGGTTGGATTAAAATTGGAAAAAAAGAGCAAAATTTGGCATTTTTTTGATCGGCTAGGGTTTTCAGAGGGAGGGTTTTTCAGACCGGCGTTTCTCTGTCTTTCAGTCAACGAGTCTGTCTTGGTCATCCAGATCGTTTTTTTTCCGTTCATCCAAATTGGTGGATTTATTTTTCCTTGCGTTCATCCAAATCGGCGTTTTTTTCCTGCGATTTTCCAATCGGCGGGTCTGTCCTGGTCCAGTCGGCGTGTTCAGTTGGTTTTCTTTTTCTTTTCAGACCTGCGTTCCTCTTGTTTTGTTCTTTTTTTTGGTCGGTGGTTTTGTGCTTGTTTTTTTTGTTTTCCAGATCGGTGTGTTTTCTGGTTAGGGTTTGTGAACCTTCTATCGACATGTATCCAGACATTTCAGAGCAGTAGTTGTGCTTGAAATGGCGGATGAAATAAAACACAGAGTCGATAAGTTTGAAAGGAACGATTTTGCATATTGAAAAATGCAAATAGAGGACTACCTCTATGCAAAGAACCTCCATGCTCCGATGTTGGGCACAAGACCAACAGATATGAGTGATGCAGATTGGAAGCTTTTCGACAGAAAAGCTATTAGCCTTATTAGACCCACCTTGGCTAAGAATCTTGCCTTCAACATCTCCAAATGCACCACAAAAATAGAGCTGTTGGAAACCTTGACGAATATGTATCAAAAGTCTACAGCAACAAACAAAGTCTTTTTGATACGTAATCTGTTCGATTTTAAGATGAGTAAAGGAGCAAATGTTGTTGATCATGTGAATCAAGTAAATGTGTTGTTGACACAGTTGTCTTCTGTGGATATCAACTTTGAAGTTGAACTTAGATTACTTATTTTGTTATCATTTTTACCAGAAAGTTGGGAACAAATTGCTACAAGTGTGAGTACACTACAAAAAAAAGTAAGCAGTTCGGACGAAGCAGAGTTAACGGAATTTTCGTTAAAAATACTTATTATCAAAGTTAACGAAATTTTCGTTAACTTTGTTGTTTCCGTTACAAATACTAGATATGAAGATGGACTTATATATTGTAACGGATTTTTAAACTATTTTTAACGGAAATAGCAATTATTTAATAATTTTCATTTCCCCCCTCCTTTAACTATTTCATCCCCCTATTTCATTTTCCCCAATATTACTTCCCTCATTTTTTTTCATTCCCCCCAATCTCATTTCCTCCAATCTCTTTCCCCCAATCTCGTTCTCAACCACCAACATTTCTCAATCAACCACCAGCGGCATTCTCGGTCAACTACACCAACATTTCAGTGGCGTCGAGGTAACTCCAATCTGGCAAGTCGAGGTAACTCCAGTCGGACTTCTATTTGTCATTTCCTCCATTCTCTTTCCCCCAATCTCGTTCTCAACCACCAACATTTCTCCATTTTCTTTCCCCCAATCTCGTTCTCAAATATTTTTCTTTTTCTATTTGTTTTTTCCCACTCGCCATCTTCCACTCTCCATCATTAATCCAGAAAATATTTTTGAATTTGTATCCAGATTAGGCAAGTGGCTAGGCGATTTCAATCATTTCATCTCGATTAGACAAGTGGCTGGTTTCAATATATATCTCATTCTTATTGAGTGACTTTGTTTATCTTCCTCATGTTCCATATATGCATATTTTCTTGATACTATTTACCTATCTATACTTTTAAGTATCTTTCTCATGTTTCATTTCTTATTTTTATTTTTCTTTCTGGATGTTTGTAATCAGGACACTGCTCTTCATTTTTATTACTGAAAGAAATTAATTGGTTCTTGATTACTGAAGAAAATCAGAACACTGCTCTCTAAGAACAAGGTAAAATTACTATTTATAATTTGGTTCTTGATTTTATTCATTTAATTAATAATTTTTGCTAGTGATTTGATGATATGAATTTGGTTTCCAATTTAGATGTTGGGATTTAATTTGAATGAAATAATTTGTAAAATTTATTTTAAATGTTATGATTAGATTTCTTAATTTGGTCTGTTTAATTTATGTCTGTTTTTTAATATTTCTGATTTAGTTTCATAGTTTAACATGTTGATGTTCACGTACAAGTAGTTTCGTAGTTTTAATTCATAATTTTTTATATTAATCATAATAGGATATTTTATTTTTATGGATGAGTTTTTCTTAAAGGATTTAAATTATATTAATTGTAGTATCATTGAGTTAAATTATTCATAATAACGTGTTATAAATATTTGGGCCCTTTTACCTTTAGAATTAGAAATGTTGGTTTAAGAGGTATCTTGAAATGTTTGGACCTTTTTTCATTTAAATATCGATTTTTAAGAGGTATCTTTTTTGTATGTTAGGAAATAGACTAAAATGACTGATCAAATAAAAGGGCTTGACAAATCATGGTTGTTTGAAAGTTCAACCTCGATGAAATTTCAAAGTGGATTGAAAAGTTTTTTAGATTTTGCTGAAATCTTTTCAAACCACATGATGAAGCCTGAATTAAAACTACCATGTCTTTGTTCAAAGTGTCACAATGGCAAATATTATAATCGTAAGACCATTAGTGAGCATGTCATATAGGTATAAGACATGGTATATGCACTAGAATTTTTTTTACTAAAAAAAAAATTGTAACGGAAATTCCGTTACAAATGATATTCTGGAATTTCCGTTACAAATACATAAAAAATTTGTAACGGATTTTTCATTCCGGTAACTTTAAGTTGAGAGTATTTGTAACGGATTTTTGTAACGGATTTAAGTATTTATAACGGAAATTTTGTAACGACCAAAGTTAACGGAAATTCCGTTAAAAATAGTATTTGTAACTTTGCTCGTCCTAACTGCCTACTTTTTTTTGTAGTGGTAATTCTATTGGTCACGGAAAGCTTAAGTGGGATGATATAAGAGACCTGATTATTTCTGAAGAAATCAGGAGAAAGTGCAAGACTCAGTCATCTTCTAAAGCACTGAATTTGGAGAGCAGAGGCAGAAGTCGGAATAGAGGAAAATTCGGAAGCAATTTGAAGTCCGAGGCAAGAGCAAAGGGAAGAAAAATGTGATTTGTTAGAATTGTGACAAGTCTGCTGGCCATTTCAGGTCACAGATTGCAAGACTCCAAAGAAACAATCTAAGGGAAAAGAATTTGAATACAGTGCAAACTATTCAGAAGGTTCAAATGATGCATTGGTGTGTTGTGTAGTGAGTTATGTGAACTCTTGGGTATCAGATTCAGGTGCTTCGTTCCACTCGACCTACAAAAAGGAAAATTTAAAGAACTATAGAGATACAGAAATCAGCAAAGTCTACCTAGCTGATGGCAAAGCATTGGAAGTCTGTGGAAGAGGTGAAGCACATATCCAGACCAAGCAGGGTTTGTGGATTCTGAAAAATGTCAGATTTGTGTCAAAGTTGTCAAAGCAACTAATCTCAGTGAGTCAACTAGATAATGATGGTATACAGTCAGTTTTGGAAATAGATCTTGAAAAATTACCAAAGGAGTCAGGATAGTTGCAAAAGGACAGAAGAATGACACCTTGTACTTGACAGATGAGTCCAATCTGTTTGCATCAATCAGTATTGCAGAGAACTCAACTTTGTGGCACAAACGAATGGGTCACATTAGTGAAAATGGTCTGAAGGTACTAGTGAAGGACGGTAAGTTTCCAAAGATGATTTGGGATGATATGGAGACTTGTGAAGACTGCATTCTCGGCAAACAGAAAAGACTTAGTTTCTCCAAAACACCCCCACAAGTTAAGCAAGCAAAGCTGAAAATGGTACATTCTGATGTGTGGGGACCAGCCTCGATGGATTTCATTTCAGGATCCAAGTATTATGTCACCTTTACTAATGACAACACAAGGAAGGTCTGGCTCTATTTTTTGAAGAACAAATCAGAAGTGTTCTCGATTTTCAAGAAGTGGAAGGCAGAGGTAGAAACTGAGACAAGTTGCAAGTTGAAGTGTTTCAAGTCAGATAATGGTGGAGAGTATGACAGTACAGAGTTCAAGAAGTTCTGTGAAGAGTATGGAATTCACAGAGAATGGACAGTAGCTACCAATCCAAACAGAATGGAGTTGCTGAAAGGATGGACAAGACTCTGAATGAGCGCTCTAGAAGCATGAGGTTACACTCAAGTTTACCTAAGTACTTCTGGACAGAGGCGGTCAACACATTTGTTTATCTTATCAATCGAGGACCTTCTGTTCCTATGGATTTCAAGATTGCAGAAGAGCTTTGGACTGGTAAAGAAGCAAGATATACACATCTACGTGTGTTTGAAAGTGTGGCATTTGTTCATATCAAGAGTGAAACACAGAGACAAATTGGATGCTAAATCTCAGAAGTGTTACTTGTATATGAAAAGGATCGCTTTGGCTACAGATTCTGAAATGACGAGTCAAAAAAAGTTATTCGTGCAAAAGATGCCATCTTTTAAGAACAGGATCTCTACAAGCATAAGGATAGTGCTAAAACTGATGGAGATGATCAGTTTGTTGAGTTTGAAGTTGATGAGAGCCTACCAGCAGAGAATCCTTTGGATATTTCAAAGGAGATAACAGATCCTGAACTTCAAGATGAGAATGAGGGACAGGAAATTCCTCAACATTTTGTCAGGAGGTCTACTAGGCAAACATTTTGTCAGTGAACTACCTCTTACTGACAAATAATGGAGAGCCAGAATCATTTGAAGAGGCTCAGGTGCAAAATGACTTTGAAAAGTAGGAGCTAGCCATGAAAGAAGAGTTTAAGTCTCTTGAAAAGAATAAGACTTGGCAGCTGGTTTCTTTACCTCAAAGAAAGCGTGCTTTACAAAATAAATGGGTCTTCATATTAAAGGAAGAATCAGATGAAAGAAAGAGATATAAGGCAAGACCTGTAGTCAGGGGTTTTCAGCAGATCCGAGATTTGGACTACACTGAGGTGTTCTCTTCTATAGTCAAAATGACCACTATCAGGATTATTCTAAGTATAGCTGCAGCTGAAAATCTCTACTTAAAACAGATGGATGTGAAAACAGTCTTTCTTCATGGTGACCTAGATGAAGAGATTTACATGGCACAGCCAGATGGGTTCAAGGTATCAAACAACAAAAGAAACCTGGTTTGCAAAGTTCAGAAGAGCTTGTATGGGCTAAAACAAGCACCTCGACAGTGGTACAAGAAATTTGACAGCTATCTTAGTGCCATTGTCATAGGCTTCAAGAGGTGTGACGCGGATTCCTGTTGCTACAGAAAACAATTGATTGATTGCTATATTATTCTTGTTGTTTATGTTGATGATATGCTCATTGTTAGTGCAAACATGAAGGAGATAAATCATCTGAAGAAATAACTTTCAAAGAAATTTGAGATGAAAGAAGATCTGGGAGCCGCAAAGCAGATTTTGGGCATGAGGATCATCCGGGATGAGTCTTCAGGAATTTTGAAACTGAGTCAACAGAGTACATTGAAAAGGTTCTTGAGAAATTCAGTTTTGAAATTTTCAGATTGACAGATCTTCCATTGGGTGCCAATTTTAAATTGACAAAGGAGCAATCATCAAAGACTGAAGCTGAAAGAAGTCACATGGAGAGTATACCATATTCCTCAGCAGTTGGAAGTTTAATGTATGTCATGATATGCACAATCCAGGTGTTGAGCACTATAAAGCTGTGAAGTGGATATTTAGATATCTAAAGAAAACTTCAGATGTTGGTCTGTGTTTCAAGAAAGAACAGGTAGAGCTCTGTGGATTTTGTGATGCAGATTTAGCAGGAGACCTTGACAGTAGCAGGAGTACCTCAGGTTATGTGTTAAACATAGGAAGTACAACTATTAGTTAGAGATCCAAATTCAGAGTATAGTGTCTCTCTCAACTACTGAAGCCGAGTATTTGGCAGCTGCAGAAGCAGTGAAAAAGAAGATGTGGCTAGAAAATATGCTGACAGAATTGGACTACAAGCAAACTGACAGTGTGTTGTGGTGTGACAGACAAAGCGGAAGTTATCTAGCCAAGAATTCAGTGTTTCACTCAAGGTCAAAGCACATAAGACTCAAGTATCTCTTCATTCGAGAGCAGATTGAAGAAGGGCAATTGAATTTGAAGAAAATAGTCGGTACTGAGAATGCAGCAGACATGTTCACAAAGATGGTGAACGTACAATAACTAAAGCTTTGTATGGCCTTAGTTGGTCTTCGCGCCTAGAGAGATGACGTTGGGTGTCTCCGGTACAAGCTTACTTGATGAGGTGACAGTTCTCCTAAACAGTCTCCAAGTGGGAGATTGTTAGAGTGTAAAGACGTTTTTCATTAAATGCGTTAATTATAATTAGAATAATTAGAATTAATGTAGACTTTTTATGAGTCATTAAAATTAAATAGGTTTAATTTTGTTAAATGAGGTTTAATTTTGTTAAATAAGGTTTAAGTCTTGTAATGGGTATTAGATTGCAAACATAAAACGACAACCTTAATCTCCCATATAAGTATCTTTTTATTACTTATACTCTTTGTGAGAGAAAAGAAGAAGAGAAGACACCTCGTGGACGTAGGCATATTGTCGAACCACGTAAATCTGTTTTGTTCTTAATTTTTTCTCGATTTTTTTAGTTCGATTTAAGGATCGATCCTATCAAGTTGATGGTGTTTCGACAACTTACAATGGACTCAATTTGAAATAATATAAGTATCTATATATATTTCAATTTGAAATAATAGAATCGAAATTATGTGAACGTCTTTGAAAATGAATTAGAAATCTCTAAATTAAATTTGGGGGAAACCCAAAGTTTTTTTTTTAAATGTACATTTTTTAGAAACTAGCCTTCAACGAAAATCTTAATCTCCCCCTCCTCTCTTTTGAAAAGATCGAATCCATTAACGAAACCAGACGACACCGGAAGCATATTGATTTGATTTCTCACCTGACGTTGATCCTAACAAGTGAGGATTGGAGAAAAGACAGCATCGATTTAGTGGTTGAACGTGGCAAGGAATAGATCGTATCAGCTTTCTGAAATTTTCCCCAAATACAGCAAACATCCATCAATCCAAACAGATTCATGTAAACAAACTCCATAAATATAATCTCCGATGAGGTTGCAGATTAATAATTCAAATCACATAAACAAAAAAATTACCTTTTCGATATGGGAGATGACAGACTCGTCGGTGAGTTTATATCCGAACTGATCTGTAATATGAAAGACGTCCATGAACCACAGCCTGTCGGAAGACATGTAAGCCTTATTGATGAAAAGTTTGAGGTCGGTCAGAACTTGGATTGCTTCAGGTAAGAACCCACGTTTCCTCGCGTTGTCCACCTGAGAAAGAAAAGAAAAAACATACAGACTCAGACACCACCGAGTGAATTCAAACCACCGCGTCTTTAGATTTACAGAGAGAAGAGAAGGAAGGAGAGTCTCTCACCTTGACGAGAGTTGCGGTGGCGCAAACTGGAAGAACAAATTTGAGGAGAGGAAAAAAATTGAAAAGAGAGAAAAAAATCATCTTGGTGTGTTTATCCGGTTGACCAACTTCCTGGCCACTCCATTTTGGAAGAGAGAGAAAAAATCTGTTCTTGTTCCCTGAATTGAAACCCACACCCAAACTCGTCGGAGAAGAGAAGACCAACGCGGCGGAGAGTCAAAGTTTATACACACTTGAATACTTGATTCTTCAACTCGTCAAAACAAAAGACTTGAAAACTGTGACAGCAACGATCGGCCAGCTCCCGATCGACGGTCGGAACTGGTTCAAAGAAGAAGAAGAAGTTACGGAATTTCCCGATGGGCCGGAGGAGGAAAGGGACAGACGACGGAGGTTCGGAAAAGAGTGTCACAAGTATAGTATAAACCAAATTCATCATATCTGTATTATTCCGTTCAACTTATTTATACACATCTGTTGAGTGTTTATTGGTTATTTCTTAACTACTACCGATTGCTGTAACTAACCATTAACTGTTGTTAACAACTAATTATTGTTATTACAATTATGCATAGTCATAATCCGACCGTCGGATCGAATGTCTTTCTCGTGTAGGTCTGATAGAGTCGACCTCCGGTAGGCTGGTCGGCTCTACTTCTTCTTCCGCCCAATGCAGCTCCGTCCCCAGTACTCTCTACCTCCTGTGGTCGATCACGATTGTTACAAAAACCTTCTTGCCCAATGAAGCGAAGTGGGTGAAGGGGAGTTAGTATTTAAAGCCGCCAAGGAACTTAAAACAAAATAAACATCAACACGACATGACGACCTGTGTGAGACACAACAGTGAGAAATGAGAGAGAACGGTGAGAGAGTGGTGATGGTGAAAGAAAAAAAAAGTGAATAGTGTTATTTCGAAGGGATGGGTGAGCAGTTGTCAGATGGAAGATTTTTTTATATTATGAAAGTTTTTTTTTTAGAGATAATAGTACATTTTTAATGTAATGTCAGTCTACAAATTGTACTATAAGAGAGGCTTAGTCAGAATTGAACAAAAATAAATATCATTACACTAATAGACGGCTGACATTCAAATATCTATCTCACATCAAAAATTTAAAAAATGGACGGACCAGATGTAAGAACGTTTTTTAGCGTATATAACATGGACTTTTCTGAATTTTATTCTATAATTATAACCCCTAAATTGCCCATTATATTTACGTTCAACTGCTATTATTAATTTATTTATAATTATACGGCATACTTCAGGTGCGTCGAAGTTTAAAACGTAATATTGCGTCAAATAAATCTAACTTGTTTGTTGTGTTCTATTAAACACTAACCAAATAAATCTGACCGAACGTGTAAATTAAATAATTCAATACATAGGTAAGTTAAATGACAATAAAATAGTTGTCGGATGGGCTAGATTATTAAATCTTGGTGTAAAAGAAACTAATTGTATAATATATAGCCATATATTCTATCTAGCCTTGTTTGTAGTTTTATAGTTGAATACATCGGATATTTTTTAAAATTTTATATGCAAGACCTTGGAATTCATCTTTTTGGAAATTGATAATGAGTTAGTTTAATTTTATATAACTTAAATATTAAGGGTGACAATAATGTCACGTTTATAATAGTGTTGGGTTAGTGTCAAAAATTTTAACACGATTAATAATAGTATCGATTTAGTGTTTGTCTCTAAAAACACGAGACGATTACACGAAACGTAAATTAACACGACAACACACGATTATATGGCACGATAACGAAAATGTAATATTATATTATTAATTAATTATGTTTATCTTTTATATAATATGAGTAAAATAATAATTATGGTTTTAAATAATAACTATATAATAGGGATAAAAATAATAAATTATACACATAGATAATAATTATCATTAAAATAATAGTGTCGTTTTGACACGAATTTTATGTCGACATGAATTGATAGACATATTAAATATAGGGGTTGATTTCCTTTATATCCAAGATTAGCAATCCAAAATTGAAAATCTCATAATTATTATAAATTTATTTTGAAAATAATTAAAATATATTTATATTAATATGATGACGTAATATCTTCATTGTATTATGTTTTAAATTAATAGATACAATCATGCAAGACACAATCTTTCAACGTAATATATATACCTACCCAAACCATCTATCATTTTATTGTATGTGCAATATTCTTCAATCATATTTCCTAAAGATTAGTGAAACTTGAAAAATGTTTTCTTCATTGAGTGTGTCTCGTGTCATGTTTGTTATTACAATGCTGCTCTTTTTCGTTCTCATCCATTCTCCAACACAAGCAACTAGTCGTAATCCATCATCGACGGCTTCAAAGATAAGTTGCCCACCTGACGAGCCGTGTCCTCCTGGTGGTGTTGTACATTGTGAACCTGGCGAATCATGTCCGCCAAAAGTCACATCAAAGGAATTTCGATCGTCCAAATTTAATCCCACGCCTTTCATTTGTTTCAATGGCAATTGTCCGCCATCTGAATCAAACTGAACACTTATCTCGATCTCATGTATTAGACTAAGAAATAAGAATGTTATTCAAATAATAATAGTCTAGATTTGAGTATAATTCCTTGTGTTTTTTTTGGCAAGAAAAAAAATATTTCTCATTAATAATGAAAGGTAGTCCACTGAAATTACAAATAGAAATTAAAAAGGAAAGACGAGCTAAATGATAGAGTGGTTTTCTACTTCCATATAGCTTGAGTTCCTTCTTAGTGATAAGTAACTAAAAGTTAAGCTTATTTATGATCCACTGTCTTTTTTATAGTAATCTTATTTATAAGAAAGATAGTAGTCCCTATTGAAATAAATAATAATAATCTTATTTATTTCTTAATAGATATATGTTTTATCACATTTATTTAGAATAAAATTTTAGTGAGCCTACATAATATGAGCTCAATAGTGCTCAAGTCTGTATGAAGATGTGTGTAACCAAAACATTAAAAAATAATATAATTAAAAGACAGTTTAGATGACTTTGCACAATATCCAATGACTCAGATAGGATGACTATGTTGATTTCACTAGAAAAAAAACTGCATTTATTTATTGTTTACATTTTACAATCTATTATTTAGTACAAATTTTACCTTTCAATTTTGAATTTAAGGCTACTTCATAACATTTTGCATAAAAAGTTTGGGCATCTTTCAATAAAGACAAATCTATTAAGGCTCCATCCCAGGTCATAGACTGGGGTCCATTAAAAAATCCATTAGGCTAATTACCATTTAAATATTTTTGATTAAAACAAACAAAACAGTTAAATGAATGTAATCTAAAGATATTTTGGTACTGTGGATCTGTGGTTGATAATATGCCTAGATACACTTGGGTTTTTCCAATGGATAGCACCATATCAAAAAAAACCAGGCTTGAAGACAATATATATGACTTTTGCTAAGTATTTTGATTTTTCAAATGAGTTCAGTTAATGATGATAAATTTAATCGGTTAATCTCAAATAATGACAATCGGTTAATATAGATCCGCGACTTCAAGTGGATTTCAATTCTTTCTCACCAAATGCCCCCAAACATAAAATGAGCGGGAAACCAAGCGCCAATCTCACGCCGCTCATCTCATCATCGTTCTTCCTTTATTTTCCCCAAGCCCCAATTTTTCACTCTCAGTCATCATCTAAAACTTTAGTCTTCTGGATCTTCTACCGCCGATGATAGCAATGGATATCACTTCCATGCCGGCGGAATACGACGATCAGGCAGGGGCGTACGTAGACAAGGCATGGAATCTCCTCACGATCCTCATTCGACGTGGTCGCCCTGTCCCGATCTACTCTCTTGCAGTCGGATGCACCTCAGAAGAGGTCGAGCACCTCTGTAGGATCCCGAATTCTCCCCTAATGCTTACTGGAGATAGATTTGTCTGTATTTCTCAGTACGCCATGATGTCATTCATCCAGTTCGTGTTCCGCGCGTCTGGAAGAGTGACCCTTGGGGTTGATGCTGGAGTGACGATGCTATCTAGGAGGAAACGGAAAAGATCTGCGCTTACTCCTATTGCGTCGAAGAGAAGATCGGTGTTGCTTCTTCAGGATCAAACTGGTGTGTGAAATTGTAAACCTGGATCTTTCGAGTCTCCTTTTTCCTTCTTATTTAACTTGTTATTTTTGTTTGTTTTCTTGCTTGACTATAGAGATAGAAGAAGCAGATGCTAATGGATCTTTGCAGTCTTCTAGTAACCAGATCCAATGTGATTTCATTAACAAGGTTAATATCAATTTAAAAAATATTTTTTTTGTGCAGTTTCTCTTTACGATTGATAAGTATCATGATAAATTTGCATGAAGGCGTTCAGTAGTTACAATGTAGCATAAGATGTGGTAGTTTTACCTACTTGTAGTTGTAGTTTGCTTCTTGCTGTTTCCTTATTGAGATAAAAAAATTCACTGTTTGCAAAAAGAGTATATTAAAATTTAATGATATCTCCTCATCCCTCTAATAGAGTAGACCTGTTGTTCTTTATTTATGCTGTCTTTGTTTTTCGTTTTTGTTCATCCATTAAACTTCTTGGGTATTTATTATAAATTTATACAAACTCTTGAAATTTCTAAGATTGATTTTTTTATTAGGGGTAGACGTGATTCCTTCTTATTACTGGCTTACCGCCTGTCTGCTTATCTTTAATTTAAAATTTTGAACAATTATTGTTAATTTCTCAAAACTCAAGTCTCAAACACCAAACCCTTTATTAGGGTTTGCATGGGACGGGTATGACCTCCCGCGTCCCTGACTCTTTGTACTATGTTTCTTTAGACAGGTATGGTTATGGTTACGGGAAAAAACCCAATCATAAAATCACCCTCGTACCTGCCACTTACGGGTGTAAATGCATACCCGAAATCCGTTTCCGTATACGTATTCGTTTAGGCTTATCGGAAACGGATAGCAATTTTCCTACACATCATATAATCGGACAAATATGGATAGTAGTGATATCCACCATTAAATATTCGATTCCGTTCATAATATTATATTTGATAAATGTTATAGATAAAGTTAATAAAATAATAATACAGAAAAGTAAATCATCCATTCAATATTATTAAATCATTAGAACATAAACATTTGAAGTTAAAATCCTCATTCTAATTGGACATGCATGTCCCATGAGATATTTGGACTTCATATTTGAGAGTTTCATCCCTTTTGTTTTTGTTTTTTGAAACTTTGTAGTAATTTACTAGTTTTTACATCTCAGAACATGTTTTACTGTTTTTTTGTATTGTTTTGCCATTGTAACTCTTATTAGGGTACAGCCCTTCATTTTCATAAATGAAAAACATAATTGCATCAAAAAAATTATTATCTACCCTCTTAATGTTTGATCTGGGTGACGTGATTCCCGCCTATTATTGGCTTACTGCCTGCTTACCTTTAATTTAAACTTTTGAACAATTATTGTTAATTTCTCAAAACTCAAACACCTTACACTTTACTAGTGTTTGCTTGGGACAAGTATGTCCTCCCTCGTCCTTGACTCTTTGTACTCAGTCATTTTAAACGGGTACAGTTACGATAAAAAAACCAATCATAAAATCACCCTCATACCTGCCATTTAGGGATGTAAATAGATATCCGAAATCCGTTTTCAAAATCGTATACGTATTCGTTTAGGTTAATCTGAAACGGATAGCAATTTTCCTACACACCATATAATCGGACAAATATGGATAGTAGTGATATCCACCATTAAATAGCTAATTCCGTTCATAATATTATATTTTATAAATGTTATATATAAAGGTAATAAAATAATAATACAAAAAAGTAAATTATCCATCCAATATAAATCATTAGAACATAAACATTCGAAGTAAAATCTTCATTCTGATTGGACATGCATGTCCCATGGGATATTTGGACTTCATATTTGAGAGTTACACGTCTTTTGTTTTTGTTTTTGTTTTTTGAAAATTTGTAGTAATTTACTAGTTTTTATATCTCAGAACATGTCTTACTGTTTTTTGTATTGTTTTGCCATTGTAAATCTTAGGGTACAGCCATTCATTTTCATAAGTGAAAAACTTAATTGTATCAAAAAAAATATTTTGATGCCTAGCTGCCGTCTTAATGTTTGATCCGGGTGACGTGATTCGTGCCGCCTGCCTACCTTTAATTTAAAGTTATGAACAATTATTGTTAATTTCTCAAAACTCACACATCTTACCCTTTACTAGGGTTTGCATGGGACATGTATGTCCTCCCTCGTTCCTGACTCTTTGTACTCAGTCATTTTGGACGGGTACAGTACTACAGTTACGGTAAAAATCCCTATCATAAAATCACCCCCGTACCCGAAATCTGTTTTCGAATTCGTATACGTATTCGTTTAGGCTAATCAGAAACGGATAGCAATTTTGCTATCCACCTTATAATCGGGCAAATATGGATAGTATTGATATCCACCATTAAATATTCGATTTCCGTTAATAATATTATATTTGATAAATGTTTTATATAAATTTAATAAAATAATAATACAGAAAAGTAAATAACCCATTCATTAATAAATCATTAAAACATAAACATTAGAAGTTAAAATCCTCATTCTAATTGGAGATGCATGGCCCATTGGATATTTGGACTTCATATTTGAGAGTTTCATGCCTTTTGTTTTTGTTTCTTGAAACTTTATAGTAATTTACTAGTTTTTATATCTCAGAACATGTCTTAATGTTTCTTGTATGTTTTTGCCATTGTAACTCTTAGGGGTACAGCTCTTCATTTTCATAAATGAAAAACTTAATTGCATCAAAAAAATTATTTCGATGCCTATCTGCCATCTTAATGTTTGATTTGGGTGACGTGATTCCTGCCTATTATTGGCTTATAATTTAAACTTTTAAACAAGTATTGTTAATTTCTCAAAATTCAAACACCTTACCCTTTACTAGGGTTTGCATGGGACAGGTATGTCCTCCCTCATCCCTGACTCTTTGTACTCGGTCATTTTGGACGGGTACAGTTACGGTAAAAAACCCAATCATAAAATCACCTTCGTACCTGCCACTTAGAGGTATAAATGGATACCCAAAATCTGTTTTTGAATTCGTATACATAATCGTTTAGGCTAATCGGAAACGGATGTCCATTTTGCAATACACCATACAATCTGACAAATATGGATAGTAGTGATATCCACCATTTAATATCCGATTCCGTTCATAATATTATATTTGATAAATGTTATATATAGTTCATAAAATAATAATACAAAAAGTAAATTATCCATTCAATATTAAATCATTACAACATAAATATTCGAAGTTAAAATCCTCATTCTAATTGGACATGCATGTCCTATGGGATATTTGGACTTCATATTTGAGAGTTTCATGCCTTTTGTTTTTTGAAACTTTGTAGTAATTTATTAGTTTTTCTATCTCAGAATATGTCCTGCTGTTTTTTGTATAGTTTTGCCATTGTAACTCTTAGGGTATAGTTCATTTTCATAAATGAAAAACCTAATTGCATCAAAAAAATATTTTTTGATGTCTACTTGCCTACCTTTAATTTAATGTTTTGAATATTTTTTATTATTTTTTCAAAACTCAAACACCTTACCCTTTACTAGGGTTTGCATGGGACAGGTATGTCCTCCCTCGTCCCTGACTCTTTGTATTCAGTCATTTTGGATGGGTACAGTTACGGTAAAAATCCCTATCATAAAATCACCCTCGTACCTGCCCCTTAGGGGTGTAAATGGATACCCGAAATCCGTTTTCGAATTCGTATACATATTCGTTCCACCTTATAATCGGACAAATATGGATAGTAGTAATACCCACCATTAAATATCCGATTTCCGTTAATAATATTATATTTGATAAATGTATTATATAAATTTAATAAAATAATAATACAGAAAAGTAAATAACCCATTCATTAATAAATCATTAAAACATAAACATTAGAAGTTAAAATCCTCATTCTAATTGGAGATGCATGATCCATTGGATATTTGGACTTCATATTTGAGAGTTTCATGCCTTTTGTTTTTGTTTCTTGAAACTTTGTAGTAATTTACCAGTTTTTATATCTCAGAACATGTCCTAATGTTTTTTGTATTGTTTTGCCATTGTAACTCTTAGAGTACAGCTCTTCATTTTCATAAATAAAAAACTTAATTGCATCGAAAAAATTATTTCGATGCCTATCTGCCATCTTAATGTTTGATCCGGGTGACGTATTTCCTGCCTATTATTGGCTTATAATTTAAACTTTTGAACAATTATTGTTAATTTCTCAAAACTCAAACACTTTACCCTTTACTAGGGTTTGCATGGGACATGTATGTTCTCCCTCATCCCTCACTCTTTGTACTCAGTCATTTTGGATGGGTACAATTACGGTAAAAAACGCAATCATAAAATTACCCTCGTACCTGCCACTTAGAGGTGTAAATAGATACCCGAAATCCGTTTCCGAATTCGTATAAATATTCATTTAGGCTAATCGGAAACGGATAGCAATTTTGCTATCCACCTTATAATCGGATAAATATGGATAGTAGTAATATCCACCGTTAACTATCCAATTCCGTTCATAATATTTTATTTGATAAATGTTATATATAAATTTAATAAAATAATAATACAAAAAAGTAAATAACCCATTCAACATTAAATCATTAAAACATAAACATTAGAAGTTTAAATCCTCATTCTAATTGGACATGCACGGCCCATGGCATATTTAGACTTCATATTCCAGAGTTTCATGCTTTTTATATTTTTTTTGAAACTTTGTAGTAATTTACTTGTTTTTATATCTCAGAACACGTCTTGCTGTTTTTTTTATTGTTTTGCCATTGTAACTCTTAGGGTACACCTATATTAATATACTAGGAATACCACCATAAAATAATAAATATCAGGTACGGCCGTACGGGTAATTATGGGTTAGGTAATTGTCTTATTGTTTAATTGATACCTTTTATCTTTACCCGAAAATTGAATTAATTTACTTAAATGGCCTGCATAGGGTAATCAGTAATGGCTTAGGCTAATCTTTATCTTTACAAAGGTAACTTGAATACCGTGTATTCTTTACTAACCATTTTTTTAATGCATATTTACACTACATCACACAAGTTCTTAAGTATTCTTTAACATCATAGTCATTAGAGAATTAAGTAGGTATTAATGTAATTAGTATATGCTAGTCTATAGTGTAATGTAATTAGACATATTATAGGATTTAGAATTTTCTAATGGATAGACTAAAACAGAAAGTTAGTTATTCTGTTTTAGATCTAATCCTCCCTCCTAATTGTAATTGTATATAAATACATTAATGACATTTTTAGGAGGGATCGATCATTTGTTCTCTCCCACATTTTCCTAACTCGACTATCATACAGAATTCATAATAGTATCTTGTTTTTTGTAATTTTTTTTTAATATTTTCACCGTGATAAAATAATTTACAAACCATCGTTTCTGATTTTTATCAGGGCATATGGTTTGACAGAAGTGACTCTAATTTTTTAAGTGCTGATTACATAAATTATGCAATGACGATTTACAAACAGCATAATGCTATGGACTCCCTGATTCTTAGCCATAACGATATTTTTTCAAAAGGTGTGTGGAGCAATACTAATTATGATAGTAGGCTTAGTAATGTTGATATGGTATGTAATCATTCTGGGCCTCTAGTTGTTAGAGATTCAGCAGCATCAACTGATTCAGACAATCATTCAAATGGCATTGGTACCAAAATAAATAAAATTTCCCAAATTGCGAAGACCACACATACCATTCTTATATCAGATTATGATGCTGATCAACAAACACAAGAAATCATGCCCGATGTGCCTGTGGCATTGAAAACTTCAGTTGAAAAGTGCACTCAATCAACTTCTGAGATAATGGCAAAAAAATCTTTCAAACATGATTCTGGACAGTTATTCCCAAGTGATTTCTCGAAGACTTTTGTAAAATTAAATAATCTAACCAAACAGGTTAATTGTAATTTCAGTCATACTAAGGTAGGTTCAAGTGGTTTATTGGGATCATTTAAACCACCTATATCGTATGATGCGAGTGATAATGATAAAACACAATATTGTGCTAAGCCTTCTGTGGAGATTGATAAACTCTACAAGCCTGCTACTTGTGATTCTGGACATCACGCTGATTTCATATCAGGTAAATTACTTTATTTTATTTTTTTGACTTTTGAATATGACACCAAGGACATGAGAAATCTAGGTGTTCCGTGTTCATGCCTACCAAATGGTAGGGTGTCAAACGAGTCGAGCTTTTGCTTATAGAGCCAGGCTCGGCTCGTTAAGGAATTATCCAGGCTCGGGCTCGAATTAAAAGAAATAATTATTTGGAGACATGGGGGATCGAACCCGTGACCTCTCAAATACTAAACAAACCTTTTACCAACTATGCTACACCTCTATTCTCTTTAAATATAATATTTTTTTAGTTTTTTATACTCCTTACTGAGCCCATCGAGCTTAACGAGCTTGAGGATTGGGCTCGGGTTCGGCTCGTTGGGCTCGCGAGTCCGAGCTTAAACGAGCCGAGCCCGAGCCGAACCCACCGAGCCGGGCTTTATTTGACACCCTACCAAATGGTAAATACTTGTTAGTTTAGATTGAAGATATAAATAAATATGTCACATATTTATCAGTATTTATAAAGGAGGTACTGAGTCTATAAAGGATGTCAATATTTATCGCAATATGGCATCCTTCAATAAACTTAATCAATCATTGATTGGTTATCCTTCAAAAATGCTCACAGAGTTTGGGAGCCAAATATTATGAGGCCCAAATATAACAAAGACCCAACTTGAAAATAATAGTATGGCCTAATTTAAAAATTTATTCAAAAAAGAGAATTCTCCACACCTAAACATTCCAACCATATTCCCAAGGATAGCAACCACTGAGATGAATGATTGTTTAGTATAACTCCCCCTAGAGGAGAAGGAGGTAAGGGAGGTGCCTTTTGCCTTTAACACAAACAAGTCACCAGACCCAGATGGTTTCACCTCTGAATTCTGTAAGAAATTCTTGAATGAACTTAAAAGGAACATAATGGACTGTGTGACACAATTCTTCAAAGGAAAATCTCTACTAAGGTCCACAAACCATACCTTCCTAACCATTATCCCAAAATCCAACATTGCATCTGAAGTAGGAGATTTCAGACCAATATCTTGTGTCAACCTAATATATAAGTTAATGACAAAAATCCTCACAAACAGGATAAATAAGGTCCTGCCATAAGCCCATAACCATGGTTTTACATGTGGCCAGACGTTCATGCGATGGATCTGGCCGCATGAACGCCTAGGTCGCCCAGGTAACGTCTCAAAAGTTCGTTGGAGCTGGCCGGAGTTCGCTAGAACCGTCTTGCGACGTTTGTCGGAGGTCGTCGGAGGTCATCGCCGCCTATTTTCGCCAGTCGCTGGAGGAGGTGGGAGGAAAAAATAGGTGGTTGAAAATTTGGGAGAAAGAAGAAGAAAAGAGAATAAAATGGGAGAAAAACGAGGGAATAGGGTTTTAAAACCCTAACCCCCTCATTTATATAAGATTTAATGGGTATATGGGTTAGGCGGATCAAACCGGATCTGCCTAACCCACCTGGCGCATGAAGGCAATCGCCTACATGCGCTAGGTCGCATGATCGCCTAGACGTGCCTAGGCGATCTCATGAAAAATTAAACTATGGCCACAATCAAATTCTTGGCTGACAGAATCTCCAAGGTCTCTTCCGAGTTAATATCCCCTCACCAAACAACTTTCATAGCGGGAAGAAACATCTCAGATAACACAATCTTGGCAGACGAGATGGTACATGGATTCGGGAGAATTAGAACCCCCAAAAGATGTTGTCTAAGTCATAGATTTAAAAAGCGGAAAGCGTTCCCAATCAATGTTTAAAAACCGGCGGTTAACCGCCGGTTAACCGGCTGACCGGTAAAATTTCACTAACCGGTCACCGGTTAGTTGGGACGGGTAAATGGGTCGATGGGGTGGGTCTGACCCGTACCCGACCCGGTTACCCGTCCCTGTTACCCGTCTCGGATATAAATAATTAACTTATGGGCTTTATTTAATAAAGCCCATTATGTTTAATTTATTAAAGCCTCATTTGAAACCCTATAAGTTCATTTAATAAAGCCTCAAAGAATAAGTTTAAATCTTATTCTTTGCAACCCTAGCCGTTGCCTCCTTCTTCCTTATAATTCTTTTTCTCCTCCACTCTCCTCCATTCACATCTCCATTAAACAGGGATATAAACAAGGATATAAACATGGATATAAACATGGAATAGATAGATATATAAGTATATAAATAATTTCTGTTTTTAAAAAAAAAATTACCAAAATACCCCTACCGGTTAACCACTGGTTAACCGGTGGTTAACCGGTCTAACCGGATAACCGGTAAGCCAGAACCGGTTACCGGTTAACCGGTTTTTAAACCTTGTTCCCAATTTCCATGGAGTCCAATTTTAGCGCGCTTTAGAGCTGAAAAAGCGGTAGTGGCATTTTCGTAATTATTTGCAATTTTTACGAAAATTGCATATGTACTCATGGATAATTTTTTTCCAAATCCTGTAAATATAGAATAGACACGTACAGAACACTGTCATACATCTGTCAAATGAGATAAATGCATGTCAATATTAGAGTAATACATATATGCAATTCATACATCTGTCAAATGAGATAAATGCATGCCAATATTAGAGTAATACATACATGCACTTCATACATCTGTCAAATGAGATAAATGCATGTCAATATTAGAGTAATACATACATGCACTTCATA
>LFYR01001143.1:52556-146416 GCA_001185155.1 Zostera marina | reverse complement strand
GATCGACTTTATTCAGAAGTCGATCCCAGGGAAGTCGATCCTTAGGAAAGTCGATCTTCCTAGGATTCGACCTGGGACCTCCCCAACCCTAGAATAGATACCTTAACTCATCTTAGGCTGTCCGGACTTCTAGTTGCTGATAGGTTGTGACCGTGTTCGGGATACTGTATCACCAGTAATGAAGGTAAAGAACTAATGAAAACTGAGAACATATATGAAACGGTACGTGTTTTAATTTAATAATTTATATACTATTTAGATAAATCCAAATAACATGTAATATATTATTTTTATAGATGGAACAAAAAATGTGCCAAGGAGAATCATGAATGTCGACGAGTATAGGGACATGTTTTATCTACAAGAAGAAGAAAAATGTAAGTGTTTTATTTAATTTTTAAATTTAAATTTAAAAATAAATAATAAATGTATTTATATGAATATTTTCAGTCAAACTCTATATATTTTCTGAAAACTAGAGAAGGTAATGAACTAATGAAAACTGACAATATTTCTGAAACAGTATGTGTTTTGATTTACTAATTTATATATTATTTCGATAAATCCAAATAACATGTAATATATTATTTTTATAGATAGAACAAGGAATGAGCCAAGGAGAATCATGAATGTCGACGTGTATAGGGACATGTTTTATCTACAAGAAGAAGAAAAATGTAAGTGTTTAATTTAATTTTTAAATTTAAAAATAAATAATAAATGTATTTATATGAATATTTTCAGTCAAACTCTATATATTTTCTGAAAACAAGAGAAGGTAATGAACTAATGAAAACTGACAATATTTCTGAAACAGTATGTGTTTTGATTTACTAATTTATATATTATTTCGATAAATCCAAATAACATGTAATATATTATTTTTATAGATAGAACAAGGAATGAGCCAAGGAGAATCATGAATGTCGACGTGTATAGGGACATGTTTTATCTACAAGAAGAAGAAAAATGTAAGTGTTTAATTTAATTTTTAAATTTAAAAATAAATAATAAATGTATTTATATGAATATTTTCTGAAAACTAGTGAAGGTAATGAACTAATGAAAACTGACAACATTTCTGAAACAGTATGTGATTTGATTTACTAATTTATATATTATTTCGATAAATCCAAATAACATGTAATATATTTTTTTTATAGATGAAACAAAGAATGAGCCAAGGAGAATCATGAATGTCGACGAGTATAGGTACATATTTTATCTACAAGAAGAAGAAAAATATAAGCGTTTTATTTCATTTTTAAATTTAAAAATCAATAATAAATGTATTTATATGAATATTTTCAGTCAAACACTATATATTTTGTGAAAAGTAGTGAAGGTAATGAACTAATGAAAACAGAGAACATTTCTGAAACGGTATATGTTTTGATTTAATAATTTATATATTATTTAGATAAATCCAAATAACATGTAATATATTATTTTTATAGATGGAACAAGGAATGAGCCAAGGAGAATCATGAATGTCAACGAGTATAGGGACCAATTTTATCTACGTGAAGATGAAAATTGTAAGTGTTTAATTTCATTTTTTAATTTAAAAATCAATAATAAATGTATTTATATGAATATTTTCAGGCAAACACTATATATTTTGTGATAATTAGTGAAGGTTATGAACTAATGAAAACTGAGAACATTTCTGAATCGGTATGTGTTTTGATTTACTAATTTATATATAATTTAGATAAATCCAAATAACATGTAATATATTATTTTTATAGATGTAACAAGGAATGAGCCAAGGAAAATCATGAATATCGACGAGTATAGGGACATGTGTTATCTACAAGAAGAAGAAAAATGTAAGTGTTTTATTTAATTTTTAAATTTAAAAATAAATAATATATGTATTTATATGAATATTTTCAGTCAAACGCTATATAATTTGTGAAAAGTAGTGAAGGTAATGAACTAATAAAAAATGAGAACATTTCTGAAAAGGTATGTGTTTTTATTTTCTAATTTATATATAATTTAGATAAATCCAAATAACATGTAATATATTATTTTTAAAGATGGAACAAGGAATGAGCCAAGGAGAATCATGAATGTCGACAAGTATAGGGACATGTTTAATGTAGAAGAAGAAGAAAAATGTAACTCTTTTATTTCAATTTTAAATTTGAAAATCAATAATAAATGTATTAATTATATGAATATTTTCAGTCAAACACTATATATTTTGTGAAAAGTCGTGAATGTAAAGAACTAATGAAAACTGAGAACATTTCTGAAACGGTATGTGTTTTGATTTACTAATTTATATATTATTTAGATAAATCCAAATAACATGTAATAAATTATTTTTATAGACGGAACAAGTTATGAGCCAAGGAGAATCATGAATGTCGACGAGTATAGGGACATGTTTTGTCAACTCGAAGAAGAAAAATGAAAGTGTTTTATTTCATTTTTAAATATAAAAATCGATAATAAATGTATTTATATGAATATTTTCAGTCAAACACTATATATTTTCTAAAAAGTAGTGAAGCTAAAGAACTAATGGAAACTGAGAACATTTCTGAAACGGTATGTGTTTTAATTTACTAATTTATATATTATTTAGATAAATCCAAATAACATGTAATATATTATTTTTATAGTTGGAACAAGGAATGAGCCAAGGAGAATCATGAATGTCGACGCGTATAGGTACATGTTTTATCTACAAGAAGAAGAAAAATGTAATTTCTTTATTTCATTTTTAAATTTAAAAATCAATAATAAATGTATTTATATGAATATTTTCAGTCAAACACTATATATTTTGTTAAAAGTAGTGAAGGTAAAGAACTAATGAAAACTGAGAACATTTCTGAAACGGTATGTGTTTTAATTTACTAATTTATATTATATTTAGATAAATCCAAATAACATGTAATATATTATTTTTATAGATGGTCAAGGAATGAGCCAAGGAAAATCATGAATGTCGACAGTATAGGAACTTGTTTTATCTACAAAAAGAAGAAAAATGTAAGTGTTTTATTTCATTTTTAAATTTAAAAATCAATAATAAATGTATTTATATGAATATTTTCTGTCAAACACTATAGATTTTGTGAAAAGTCGTGAAGTAAAGAATTAATGGTAATTGAGAACATTTCTAAAATGGTAAGTATTTTACTAATTTTTAAAAAAAAAAATCGCATTTTCATTTTTTTCTCTAAATTAAATGAACATGAACTTATAAAATTTTCACTTGAGAAAGAATTTGGGTAAAACAAAAAAAACTAATGATTGGTTTATTTGAATATTCAAATATAGGTCAGAGAACAAGCCGTCGTTTGATACCCAAAAATTAAAATAATAATAATGGAGAATGTTCGACACTATCAGGATATCTTCTTGTTCCTGAGGTAAGATATCTTATTTAAATACTTTACTGAATATTTCATTTTAAGAAGCTTATCCATCTTACATGTTTTTTAAATAGAATTGTCAATATGAAATTGAAAGAGAAGACGGAGAAAATAATGAAGATGGATAGACGAATAGACGAAAAGCAAAAGGAGATGGAAGAAATAAAAGGGACACGAATGAGGAGATGAAAAAACGATTGAAAATGTTAGAAGAAGATCGAAGAAACAAAGAAATCGACGAAAATATTACATCTCTTCTAGTCGCATTCCGTCATCTACAGGTTCGACTTCTTATACAAAACCTTTACCATTGTTGTTATCCCGATTACGTTTCCATTACCATCGAATTCTAAAAAACGATGGTAAATGTGGAATTTAAGAATTTGATGATAAGAGTAACGTAATCGGGATAACATCAATGGTAAAGGTTTTGTATAAGAAGTCGAACCTGTGGATGACAGAATGCGACTAGAAGAGATGTAAAGGACCTCTAATTGAAGGCGACCGCGATTGTAAGATTGTCAAGTGTTGCAAATCAACAAAATTTATTCGAAATGAAGTGTTTGTCTATGAGAATGCAAGGAAGGCTAAATCAATGACAATTAAGATGTCTAAAAAACTAACCTTCATTGTGGATGAAAGAGAATCTGATACTGATGATGTATTGATAGTTGAAGATAATTCTTCACTTCCGAAGAGAGCAAAGAAGCGATCAACTATTCTTAGGCCACCAATTTATTCTTCATCAGGAAACGTGGGGCGACTTCAGTCCGTGACTACGGGAAGAAATGTGCGGAGTTCTGAGGTCATCGACAATCGCCGGACGGCGAGAAATTGGGAGAAGAGGGGAAAGAGTTAAGGTTATTTGTATAACCTAACTCTTGAGACGTTATTACTGTTTTAGTGTGATTAACAGTAAAATTGTGTAATTCGAATTAATTAACATTTAGAGGTTACAATTGTATTTAACAAAGGATTACAACACAGATTAATTAGTTACTTAACTACTCGTTAACAACGACTAACTGATAACTAATTTTCTTTAATTCCTTTGCTACTGGGCTCAATGTTGAAGATGGCCCAAATCCTTTGCTTCTTTGGCCCACTCATAATATTATTTAAGTGGCACAATTGCAATCATGTCCTCGCGTTATTTAAGTGGCACAATTGCAGTTGTGTCCTTATGTTCTTTTAAGCGGGTGTTATTTAAATGGTGCAATTGCAGCTATGCCCTTAAGTTATTTAAGTGACAAAGTTGCATTCTTACCCTGTATTATTTAAGTTATTTCTTTTAGACAATTGTACACACCCTGGATTTTATTCATTTACATATTAATCCATATTCAGACACTTGTTTATTACTAAGTCTGATTATGGTGTAAATCACTTCTTTACTCCCCCCTCAAGCTCTGGAGTAGATGTTTATTACTCTAAGCTTGATAGAGGCTGAAGTGATTTCATTTTCCCCCATAGGTTTAGTAAACATATATGCTAATTGGTACTTAGTCCCAATTTGCTTTAGGCTAAACACCTCTTTAGTGATTAACTCTCTAATAAAATGGCAATCTATCTCTATATGCTTTGTTCTCTCATGGAAAACAGGGTTATTAGCGAGATTGATTGCTGATTTATTATCGCAATATATTGTTGTTTTGCTTTTTATTTTTATTTTCATTTCTTGGATTAGTTGGTGAATCCATATCAATTCACAAGCTGTTTGAGCTATTGCTCTATATTCACCTTCACAAGAGGACCTTGATATTGTAGCTTGCTTTTTAGATTTCCAAGATACTATTGAGTCTCCAATTAGGATGCAGAAGCCAGTCACAGACTTTCTGCTGATTTGGTACCCAGCCCAGTCACAGTCACAGTAGGCTTGGATGCTCAAATCTTCATTTATTTTGTATAGGATGCCCTGCCCTGGAGCTCCTTTAAAATATCTCAGTACCTTGAAGAGGGCTTTTAAGTGAACTTCTCTTGGTTCACTCATGAACTGGCTCAGCCAGTGCACTGCATAGCTAAGGTCAGGTCTCGTGATATTTAGGTATATTAACTTTCCAACTAGCTTTCTATAGAAAGCTGGATCTTCTATTTGTTTGGATTCACTTTTGAGGTTTATGTTTCTTTCTATGGGTATTTTGGACTCTTTTGCACCTGAAATACTACTTTCTTCAAGTATTTCTAGTGCATACCTCCTTTGGGTTAATAGGGTCCCTTCGTTAGAATAGGACACTTCAATCCCTAGAAAATAGTTTAACCTTCCAAGATCTTTTAATATAAATTTATTTTGTAAATGGATTTTAAGGAAGGCTATTTCAAGCTCATTACTGCCTGTGATGATTATATCATCCACATAGACTATTAGGTATATTATGTTTCCATTTTTCTCTCTTATAAAAAGGGAGTAATCTGATTTGGTTTGTATGAATCCAATCTCTAAGAGAGTGTTTCTTAGTTTCTCAAACCAATTCCTAGAAACCTGTTTGAGACCATATAAGGACTTTTTGAGTTTGCATACTCTCTTATCTCCTTTTTCGATTAATCCTTAAGGTGGTTTTAGGTATACTTCTTCATGGAGGTCACCATGTAGGAATGCATTATTGACATCTATTTGGTATAGGTTCCATCTTTTCTGGGCTGCAAGGGTAATTAATACCCTTACTGCTGTCATTTTTGCAACAGGCGCAAAAGTTTCATAAAAATCAAACCCCTCCTTTTGAGAGAAGCCCTTGGCTACTAGCCTTGCTTTATATCTCTCAATTTCTCCATCTGGTTTATATTTGATTTTGTATATCCACTTGGACCCTGCTGCTTTTCTTCCTTTAGGAAGTTCAGTTATGTCCCAAGTATTATTTGAGATGAGAGCTTCCATCTCCTTTTCCATTGCATCTACCCAATTTGGGTTATTATATGCTTCATTATATGTATTTGGTTCAATATTTTTATTGACTTGCTTGAGGAATTCTTTATGTTTATTGTTTACTCTGTGATATGAGACATAATTGCTCATGGGATATTTTATTTTGTGGTTCATCATTCAAATGAAAATCCTCAAAATGTTTAGGTTTAGTTATCACTCTACCTATTCTTGTTTTTACAATTTTATTTTGTATATTTTCTGGTCCACTTTTAGTTTTGTTTGGACATGATTTTTTATTTTTATGATCCTTTTCATGTCGATTTATAGTGTTCTGTGTATGCTCAGTTTGGGATGAGCTTTCTTCAGTATGACCCTTTATTTTTGGGTCTATTGTAAAGGTTTCTTCTGAATTTTGTGCATCTAGAGAGGCACCTGTTATTTTGTTATTTATATCAGTTTGGGCATCACCAATTTCTTATGATATGTGTTGTTTTTCTAGTTCAGTTATGGATTGATCAGACTGGTTATTTCCAGTTATGTCTGATTTGTCCAGAACTGACTTGTATTCTCTGTTTATGGGTATATTTTGGGTTTTCATATAGTCTGTATTTTGCAGACTGTTTTGTGCCCTGGGCAGGCTGTTTTGTGCCCTGGACTGTCCTGTTTTTAATTTTTCTGGAATTTTCAGATTTGATGTTGCCCTGGGGTCTATTTCATTAAATGTTTGTTGTAGTGGAAAAATATTTGTTTTATTTTCATTGTTTATGAATGTTGTTTGATGAAATGGGAAGATATCTTCCCTAAAAACCACATCTCTACTTATATAGAATTTTTCATCTTCTAAACTAAGTACTAGATATCCTTTTATATTGGGGGGTATCCCATGAATATTCCCCTAAAAGTTCTTGGAGAGAACTTGTGTTCTCTATGATGTGTTGTTGCATAACACAAGCAACCAAATGTTCTTAATAGATTATATTTTGGTTTTTGTTTGTGTAGAATCTCAAAAGGAGTTTTATTATGTAAAACTTTTGATGGGATCCTATTTATTATGTATGTTGCAGCTAATATGCATTCTCCCCAGTATTTTAAGGGAATATTAGCTTATACATGTAGAGATCTAGCTATATTCAACAAACACTTGTGTTTTCTTTCAACCCTCGCATTTTGTT
The DNA here is from genome assembly GCA_001185155.1 of Zostera marina. Taxonomy (NCBI): domain Eukaryota; kingdom Viridiplantae; phylum Streptophyta; class Magnoliopsida; order Alismatales; family Zosteraceae; genus Zostera; species Zostera marina. The sequence goes on along the minus strand of LFYR01001143.1, from coordinate 138,989 downwards.
GAGGGTTGTAAGGACAAGTGACTTGATGTATAATACCAAAATTTTCAAGCATTTCTTTGAATTTGTTGGACTTAAATTCCCCACCATTATCACTCCTTATTACTTTGATATTTTTAGAGAAAATTTTTTTGACTTTAATTATGAACTTCTTTATGCATTCATAAGCAATAGCTTTATCTTTGATTAAAAAAATCCAAGTTGATCTACTTAGATCTTCCACAATTGTTAGGAAGTAATTGAAGTCATCATGAGTGACAATTGGGAATTTGCCCCAAATGTCTATATGGATCAAGTCAAATAGATTTTCACTCATTGTTGTGCTTTTGGTATATTTGAGTTTACTTTGCTTAGATAAAGGGCAAATATCACAATCTTTATTTGAAATAGATGAGTATTTATTACAATCATTCAAAACAGAATACTTTAACTTTTTATTAAAAAAACAATCTACTTGCTGATTTTTAACTAGTATAGCAAGTTTTTCATTCGATATGTGCCCAAGTCTGTTATGCCAGACTTTAGAATCTAGAGATACATTTGCAAATCCGGGGGAAATAGAGTTGTACAGATAAAGCCCATCCTGACACCTACCCTTCCCAATTACTTTCCCGGACTTGCTTCCCTGAAATTGGCAATTTTTATCATCAAATAATATTTTCAGATTGTTGTCTAATGTTAGTTTGCTTGTTGATATTAAATTCACTTTGAATTGTGGTATGTATAGGACATCCTCAAGAATTATACTTTTGGAAAGTGTTATTCTTCCTGTGGATTTAGTCCTACATATCTCACCACTTGGAATGGTGACAAAATGATCACCATTTTCAGTTGGTGGTTTATCAAAATACTGAAGATTACCAGTCATGTGTTAGGAAGCTCCAGTATCTATAATCCATTCTGTTTTGAGATTTATTGCATTATATAAATGATCTATTTTAAAATTTGAAATATTAAAAGAATATTTCATACCATTTGATTGGAAGAAATCTTTGAGCATGAGTAGTTCTTCATTGGACATTCCTGGTATAATAGATGTTGAGGAATAGGCTTGGTTGGCAGATTCAGTTTTAGCCTTTTTGAACCTGTTTCCTTTCTTGTTGTTTTCTTTATTTTTGTCACTAGGGAACCATATGATGTGAAAACAATCTTTCCTAGTGTGTCCATAGTACTTACAATTATCACAGTACTTTGAGGTATCCATTTTCTTCCCACTCTTACTATAGAGCCCTTTTCCTTCTTCTTTTTCATTAGATTTTTTTTGCAAATAGGGCAGAAGACTCTACTTTTGTTTTATCATCTCTAAAATTTGTTTTCTGATTTTCCTCTTGGATGATAAGATAGAATACTTTGCTCATGCTTGGCAATACATCATAAGAGAGTATCTGTCCTCTTATGGTTTTGAAATCCTCATTCAGTCCTAGTAGGAACTGATGGATTTTATCCTTCTCCATTTATCATTGTATTTAGGGTTGCATGTGTTGCAAAAATCTATGTTTTCTAGTTCTATCTTTTGATTCCACAAAGTTTTGAATTTATCATAGAAACTTGTAACACTATTAGTACTTTGATGTAAATTATTCAGTTCATACCTGATTTGGTTAACCTTAGGTGCATTACCTTGGTTATACCTCTCTTGAAGATCCTTCCATGCTACGCTTGCTTCTTCAGTGTGCATAAGCGTAGATGATATCTGAGGATTAACGCTGTTCACAATCCATGAGAGCACTAATCCGTTTATAGTTTCCCAGGCCTCAAATTCTTTCCCTGAACTGTTCTCTGTCCTCTTAATTTTTCCATTAACAAATGCTATTTTCCTCCTGGAAAGAAGTGACAATTTCATCGCATTGGCCCAGCTTGCATAGTTTGATTCACCCTTCAATTTGTCTGCCACCATGAGCGCTCCTGGATGGTCACCTGAGTTTAAATAAAAAACTGATTCTCTGTCGTTAATTGCAGAGACATGGGCGTATGACCTCTTTCATTTAGAGCGGTGAGACTTGTGATGCTATTTGGAAGATGAATGGCTTTTACGCGGTGGAGATTGCAAAATTGACGGAGGAAAGGAGAGGGAAGCACTTGATTCCGACTGGTCATCTCTATCTGGAGAACTGATGGGTTCTTTTTCTTCTTTATTTGCAGAAGCATTGCCAGGCTTTCTAGCAGATACCATGTTAAAACGTGGGGCGACTTCAGTCTGTGACTATGGGAAGAAATGCGCGGAGTTCTGAGGTCATCGACGATCGCCGGACGGCGAGAAATTGGGAGAAGAGGGGAAAGAGTTAGGGTTATTCGTATAACCTAACTCTTGAGACGTTATTATTGTTTTAGTGTGATTAACAGTAAAATTGTGATTTGAATTAATTAACATTTAGAGGTTACAATTGTATTTAACAAAGGATTACAACACAGATTAATTAGTTACCTAACTATTCGTTAACAAAAACTAACTAATAACTAATTTTCTTTAATTCCGATCCTTTGCTACTAGGTCAATGTTGAAGATGGCCCAAATTCTTTGCTTCTTTGGCCCACTCGTAATATTATTTAAGTGGCACAATTGCAATCGTGTCCTCGCGTTATTTAAGTAGTACAATTGCAGTTGTGTCCTTATGTTCTTTTAAGCAGGTGTTATTTAAATGGTGTAATTGTAGCTATGCCCTTAAGTTATTTAAGTGACAAAGTTGCATTCTTACCCTGTATTATTTAAGTTATTTCTTTTAGACAATTGTACACACCCTGGATTTTATTCATTTATATATTAATCCATATTCAGACACTTGTTTATTACTAAGTCTAATTATGGTGTAAATCACTTCTTTAAGGAAGGCTAAATCAATGACAATTAAGATGTCTAAAAAACTAACCTTCATTGTGGATGAAAGAGAATCTGATACTGATGATGTGTTGATAGTTGAAGATAATTCTTCACTTCCGAAGAGAGCAAAGAAGCGATCAACTCTTCCTAGGCCACCAATTTATTCTTCATCAGGTTCGATCAATCACTACAAAAAAAAGTAGGCAGTTCGGACGAAGCAAAGTTAACGGAATTTCCGTTACAAATACTTATTATCAAAGTTAACGGAATTTGTAACGGAATTTCCGTTAACTTTGCTATTTCCGTTACAAATACTAGAACTTATATATTGTAACGGATTTTTTAACTATTTTTAACGGATATTCCGTTACAAATAACAATTATTTAATAATTTTCATAATTAGGGTTAGGGTAAGGTTAGGGTTAGGGTTAGGGTTAGGGTTAGAGTAAATGTAAATAATTATGGTTAGTGTTAGGGTTAATAGAAATTAATAAAAATAAACAAAAATTAGTAAAAATAAGTATATATACATATTTAGATAGTGTTAGGGTTAGAAGTTAGGGTTAGAAGTAAGAGTTAAAAGTTAGAAGTTATGGTTAGAAGAAGTTAGATTATAGTTTATTTAGATATTATAAATTATCAAAAATTTAAAGTTAGATTATAATTAGATAATTATAAAAATTTAAATTATAAAAATTATAAATTGAAGTTATTTTAGATATTTTAAATTTTAAAGTTAAAAAATAAATTTAAATTAAAGAAGGTATTTTAATTTATAAAGTTAGAATTTCAATTATAAAAGTTATTTTAAATTATAAATCCTAAAAAGTAAAAATCAATTTAATAAATTAAATATTTTAAAACTTATAAAATAAGTTTATTTTACATTAAAAAAATAGAAGAAGTTATAAATTAAAGTTATTTTAAATTATAAATCCTAAAAAATAAAAAATTAACAACTAGTGATTTTTTTAAAAATTATTAAAAATTAATTACAACTAGTGATTTTAATAAATCGTATTATTAACTTTTAAATTTTAAACTAAGTTAAATTGTAATATCATTTTAAAGTTATTTCCAAAAAGATTTTAAATTTTATTTTATAATTATTTCCCAAAAGTATATATTATTTCCCAAAAATATAAATTTCCAAACTAATGTTATTTCCCCCCCCCCCCAAAATCGATTTCCCCCCAAAAGCCCCAAAATCCCCCAAACCCAAATTGATTTCCCTCCGGCGATCTTCTTTTTCACCCACTCCCATCTCCGGCGATTGTTAATTCGATTTCTGACGAGCAACCTATAGACGACCAGCGGCTTCCGACCGGCGAGCGACGACCAGCGGCTAGTCTGTTGTTAATTAGTTGCTCTGGGCTTCCGACCATCTCCATTCTTCCGACGATCGATCACTTCCAGGTAAGTTGAAGTTTAATGGTTGAAATTAACTAAGTTGAAGTTAATGGCCATAGTTATTTTCCCTGTAGTTTATGTTTGCTATTTCATGTAAATGAAACACAAAGTTAGAACACAAAGTTTGAAGCATTTCCATGCATTCTGAAAAATAGTAATGATCTGTTTTGTCCCTGATGGGTTAATTGGGTTTCAGTAAAAATATGACATGGACTATAAATTTCTGTGAAGTGTGAATCCCCTCACAATTCACAAACATGGCTAGATATCAAGGAACATTAGGAAACTCTTATAAAGACTAATAACTCTTATAAACCTCACATGAAGTTCTTCAAACATTGAAAGAATTATTACCCTGTTTCCTTGTTCAGACGTGACCACTCAAATTTGCTTGGACCTTCCCTTCCCCCAAAGTATTTTCCAACACCTCTAATTGTACTTCCTTCAACAGGGATACCAAACACATTCACGCTATTAACTGATGGAGCAGCTGTATCAAATATTCAAATTCATGTAAATATGAAATATCATCAATCATGAAAATGTGATAATAACCCAATAAAAAAATTGGAATAAATTGTTTTACCAGCTTTTATGAAATCAGTGTTTGCATATTGGGGTTCCCCCTTGATACCATCTTCTGTTACTGGTGTGTACATGAGAACTAAACTTGAATCAATATCATCTATTGTCAACTTATATTCTTCATCTTTAGCCCCTGTAATTACCACAGGGCCACTATTCCATTTCCGTCTGAACCAGCTGAAAAATCGATAAGTCTGGTTATTTTGCATGCTTTTAGAAAACTGACATTAAATGAAAGTGTAGGAGAAAATTAAAATATAAAACAAAAGAATGGTATGTCTTAAGATGGTCAAAGTTTACCCAGTAACACCTTTCCCTGGTGTTCCACCACACCATGCAACGTTAGCCTGGCACTTGATGATATTTCCTTCTACAAGATCCCCATTCACAGTAAGATCAAGAACTTTTGGACATCCAGTTCCTGAGGCCATAATGAGAGAAAAGGCAGTAGCCTCTTAAATAAATCTGACATGAATCAGATAGTGCTGTATTTAAATTTAATTTCGAAAAATATTCGGATATTATATCAAAAAAAATCGAAGCCAAAAATTATAAAAAAAAATATTTAAACTTAAAAATTTCATTTGAAACATTTTCATTACTTTTTTTAAAGTATACCGAAATCTTTTTTTAACCGATTGACTCGGCTATGAAAAGAAGCTAACCAAGTAGTTGGGATTTCTAACACCTATTTTTATAAAATGAAAGTTCATACTACAAAAATAAGATAAAGGGGATGTTGTTCATATCGCATACTACAAAAATTGTGCAAGTTCATACTACCGCATATGCAATACCCAAAATAATTGAGTCAATAATTAATTTACAAGTTGACAATTTGACATGCAACATATATTAATTATTAATTCTTAGATCTAATGGATTTCTTCCATCTCTTTCTTTCCCAGTCACGACGAACTGTCCAACTAATTCAGCAAAGTAGCTCATATCTTTGATCATCAAAGTAGCTCATATCTCCATATATATATGCTAGTTCTGACCTTATATTTCCAGGATTAATTTTCTCAAAAGTATAAAACAGGTAAGTTCAAACGTTTTAAATCAAGTGATTTGATGATATATTTTTCAGTGTTTGATGTAATATATATGTTTGTTCAAATTTAGAGTTTATTATTAAGAATTAATTTGTTATCTTTTTAATTCGGAAAGAGATTTTATTGGTCTCGATTATGTATGGCCAATTAGAATTTTTAGAATTTTTTATTTTTATTCGTAGATTTATTAATTTACCTAATTAGATTATTTAAATATCTATTTATTATTTTATTATCATTAATAATTATGCTTAATGAATTATATATTTTATTTTTGAATTTTTTAGAAAATTCAAAATTACCACAAAAAATCCATAAAAAAATTTAAATTAAAAATAAGAGTTTTTATTGAAAATATTATAGAGAAAAATATAATTAATTAATCAAAGAGATTTTTATTCCACATATTCCACTTATTTTCTATCATTCATAAAAAAAATCGATTTAACTCTATATCTGGGATTTTGCCCTTTAAATAGATTATGTAAATGTTGAGTTGTAAGTTGTAACATATTCAGGTTCGGGCTTGACCCGACCCACGCCCTATTACATACAATCCAACAAAAAACTAAAACTACTATCTAACTAATTACATTAATTGCCTAAATAATTAGTAATAGTTAATCCATTAATTTAGCTTTAATGCGCCCCCTCAAGCTTGTAGTGGCTCACCCATAAGCTTTCATTGGAGATCAAGAAAGCTCATTGGTTTCAAGGTTTTGGTCAAAATATCCTACCATTGCTTTGTTCCAGGGATGTGTATCACTTCCAAACTTCCATTTTCTGTCTTCTCGTGAACAAAATGGAGATCCATAGCTATGTGCTTCAATCTGATTTGCCCAATTCAATTGCGAGCAATAAAAGTTGCACTCTGGTTTATCAGAATAACGCAAGTGATTGGTTGAAAATCCAAAATGTGATCCCCTTTTCATTGATGTTTATATTGTATTATTCATTGTTGTTTAACCAATTTCAGTTGGTTATTCAATCTATATTGTAACTAATTCATTCTAACTAATTACATTCTTTAATATGCCTCTCAAGATTATCGAACACTTCCACAAAGTCTATGATCTAATTTAGATTGTTCATTACGTTAACGTCGGAATTTGAAGGTTTATCTACAAAGTCTATCTAGCTAGTTAGTTATTTTTGTATAAGTTTTTTGAATACAAAATGATGGGATTTTAGTGTCGGCCGAGACATCATGTTATTTAAGTGTTAGAGATGTAAACCCAATAGTGAATCGACAAAACTATTATGGAAGATTAAATTATGTTGTTAAACTACAATATGGACCAAATCATGTAGAAACACTCTTTCATTGTAATTGGTTTGATGGCCAATCTACAAATGGAATACAAGTTGATACGTTTGGTATTATATCTATAAACACTAAACGATTAAAACACCAAGACGAACCATTTATCTTGGCAGCACAAGCACAACAATGTTTCTATGTGGATGATCCTAAAAAATTAGATTGGAGTGTTGTAATGAAAAGGCCACCTCGAGATTTGTAGTGCCTAATTATGGATTGCTTATATATTATTTGTGAGTAATTTTTTAATTTATTTATTTTTCTGTTTTTATTGATTTTAAGTGCTGAATATTTTATTGTGTTCACAGATTATAAATAGCACCCAAAAAAGCATTGGTTAGTAAAAAACAATGATTTACACGAAGTTCTGTCGACCATGAAGAACCTTCTGCAAGTACTCATGTTCCGACTGCAACTTCGACTCCAAGTACTTCAACTCCTCAAATTCCAACTCCAACTCCTCAAGGTACGAGTACTCCAACTACTCAAGTACCAACAGCAATGAGTGAATCTAATTCCGACTCCGACTCGGACCTCAGAGATAATGATGGTAACTAACTAATTATAATCGATGTGTATATTATATAATTGATTGATTTATGTGTATTTATTGACTCATTATTTTTTATTTCAGAATTGAGTCTACCAAACAGAAGAGGTAGAAACTTAGATCATCCGGAAGATCACCCCAAACAAGATGAAAGATATAAAATAGAATGGGAGCCAACACACATGCAACCAACTGGACATCTGCGTAAGAAATTTAATGCTATGATCAATAAAGTCGCAAAAATGCATACACTTTTTCCATTGAATGTGAACTGGCCGAAACAAACATCTCAGAGCTTTCGACAAGCATTCGAGTACATTGAGGTATGTTTTTATTTATTTTCTGATTTAGATTTTTTTTAGTCGAATAATTTTTCAATTTTTATTATATAGGTTGATTTTGATTTAGACGGTTACCCAAATGCTCATCAATACATCAAATTCAAACTCAACAATACTTGGAGGCGTTATCGAAACTACATAAAGGAAAAATACTTTGACCCATTTGTTGATGATGAATCAACTGAAAGGATGTATGCTAGTCTTCCTCCATACATTGATCGATTCACTTTCGAAAAGTGTGTGGAAGAATTATGGACTACAGAAGAATTTAAGGTATTGTTTTTTATAAATCCATACTTCAATAATTTACTATTTTATATTGTAAGTTGTTTAACATTATATATGAATTCGTAGAGAAAATCAAAAATAAACAAAACAAACCGGAGTAAGAAGATACTAAACCATAAAACAAGGTCAATTCCTTTCAGTGCTATAAGAGAAAATCTGCAAGGCGAAGGCATTGAGGCATCACGAATCAATGTATTGATTCGTTCTTCTGGTACTGACAACGAAGTCGTTGTAAGTCTTAGTTTATTTTATAATGTTCATAAATAGTAGTTTATTGATCTACTCATAGCTTATTACTTATTTTATAGAGAAACTTGTCTGAATATTACAAAAGTGATGAAATTCAAGAATTACGTCCAACAACGGATGAAGATGTATGTTTTAAATTATTTTACTATTTCAAATTATTCAAATGTTTTATTTTCTTATATATTATTTTTCGCACGTAGGTGATTCAACAAAAATGCATTTCTAAGTTTATTCAAAGCAAAAAAGGGAGGCACATTGGACTTGGTGGAGGATCATTTGCTGAGTCGAGCACTGCTTCTACCAGATTTTCAATTGAAATGAATGCAAGATCTATCGAGAAAGAAAAAGAAAAAGAAAAAGAAAAAGAAAAAGAAAAAGAAAAAGAAAAAGAAAAAATGAACGATCAAATGGAAAAGCTAATGGAGGTATGTGTATGAAAGTCAATAAAATTTTAAAGTAATACATAAATATAAATGAATCTTAAATGTTTACAGGATAATCAAATTTTAAAAAGGAAATATGATGAAATGTTTGATATGTTTGAAGACATGAAGAAAACAGTTTTATCTCAATCAAATACAACTCCACAACCTTCAGATCGTCGATCGTTGCAAGATAGAAGTATTAATGCAGGTCAGAGCGATCAAAGATATCAAACTCCTCCATCGAAATAGGTCTTTCATGTTATTTTTGTCGAATGTTAGTTTTCTTGAATGTTAGTTTTGTTGAATGTTAATTTTGTTGAATGTTACTTTTCTTGAATATTGAATGTTGTTTATGTATTGAATATTTGTTGAATATTGAATGAATTTACAGGAATTAATATTAATTGAATGAATTTACAGGAATTAATATTAATTGCATGAATTTACAGGAATTTGCAATGATTTTACTGGAATTCTGGAATTTTTTTTTGCAAAAAAAAAATTTGTAAAGGAATTTCCGTTACAAATTTGTTTTCCCCTCATTTTTAACGGAAATTCCGTTACAAATTTTTTTCCTCATTTTTAACGGAATTTCCGTTACAAATTTTTTTTCCTTATTTGTAACGGAATTTGTAACGGAATTTGTAACGGAATTTCCGTTACAAATACCTAAAAATTTTGTAATGGATTTTTCTTTCCGTTAACTTTAACTTCAGAGTATTTGTAACGGATTTTTGTAACGGATTTTGGTATTTTTAACGGAAATTTTGTCTCGGACCAAAGTTAACGGAATTTCCGTTAAAAATAGTATTTGTAACGGAAATTCCGTTAACTTTGCTCGTCCTAACTGCCTACTTTTTTTTGTAGTGAGATAAGCTTCCGGTGGAATCGATGGTGGAAAGTTTGATGTGTGACAAAGTGAAGACAAGTAAAGATAGGTTACCTAAGACTGGTTATAATGACTCGGACTGGGAGTACCAGTTAAGCTCCATCTTCAACGAAACTCAAACGGAACTGGTGAGTTTGTATGATTAAACAAACCTAGATCTAAATTACGCACTGTTATATATTCAAGGGTTATGCTCAAATCGACATTTAGGGACTCTACGGCACCAGGAGCCAAATTTCATTGAGTGTTACTTTGGATGGACATGTGAGTCTTTATGAACGGTACTTGGAGGACAACATATGGAACGAACACACCGTCGAGTACTTCATAAAACAATAATCAGCACATGTTTAAAAAGAGCTCAGACAATGTACCGGCGATACGTATCAGAAGAGCTCCGGCGATCTTTTCTGATAAAGATCGAAAGGGATATTAGATTAAATAATATTTGCAATTGAATTCCTATGTATTTTTATATTTCGTTTATCTAAGTTGGATCAGTTATTTTAATGCTGTATGGTTGTTTATGTAAATTACCATCACGACATGGCCCAGATCTATCCTAATACCACCGTTCATCACTACAGTTATACATCCCTACCGTCCATCCCTACCGGTGTTTATTTATTAGACACCACGTCGGCGACGTCGCTTCGAAAATGATCGCGGTATTTTGTTATTTACCCAAACCCTTAATTCTTAAAGGGATATCAAAACCCCTCTTTCTCATCACAACTCACAACTATCTCTGTTACCTCTCCTATCGACTACTCCGGTGAGGAAACAACACTATACCTCACTTTTAGTTTATCTCCGGCAATCTCTGAAACCGGTATGTTGTTTATCTTCCTCGATGTTGCCGCTAGTTTCTTCTCTATTAATCTTGACATCGTCGATCTTTTCATTTTTTATATGTAGACTGAATCGATTCCCACCGACTCTTTTTCGAAAACTATTCTGCCGTTGTTCTTATTTCTGATCAAACTCTTTTTCGAAAACTATTGTGTTTTTGTCCTTATTTCTGATTATGTTATTCTGTGGAACTCCGATTTCCACGGAAGAGCGTCGTGGGGGTGATTTTTCAAGTCGCTCTTTGATCTAACGCTGATTATAACCTGCGTTTTTTGTAACGCTTTCAAACGGATCTGATAAGAGGTTTCGGCTAGAGATTTGTGTAAGAGAACCATAATAAAGTAAAAATAAAGAACCTTTGTGTACGTTTTCAATTTTTCCTCTCTTCTTTCTCCAAGAGATTCTACACTTCCTGTCGTTTGTATTCTGGAATCTGGATACATTTCCACACTTCTGCAATCTCAAGTCTCAAGTAATAAAAGTATTAACGTTTAATCAGGTAGCGATTGACATTTTTGAAGACATTAGTATCAAAGAAGTGGATCAGCTCTCAAAATTCTTATTGCCCAAAGATGAATTTGATGCATTTAACATGTGCAACCATGCAGCCACCCACTAGGCCTGCAGCCTGCTAAAGTGATATTCGTTCAAATTCGAATTGAATACCTCGCTATCCGAATTTGAATAAATATTTGGATATTCAAATTTGACCGAATACTTCACATATTTGAAATCTGGTATTTGAATTTGAATTCATGAAAAATATTCGAATATCTGAATTCATGAAAAATATTCGAATATCTGAAATGTAAATTTTCTTCTCTAAAAAAGTAAATAAGCTGTAGATCTTTAGTTGAATGAAATGCAAATTATTTAGCATTAAGAATAATTATGAAGTGCATACATTTAGTTTTTTTAGTATAAAATTATAAATGTATATTAATTGTTTATATATTACTTAACTATTAAGTTTTAAGAATACTAAACATATTTAGTATATAACTAAATATTCGAATTCGAAGTATAAAGTTTATTTTTATTATATTAATAATATTCGAATCGAATATTCACATAACCAGATGATTATTCGAAACAGATTTTTATTGGCGGTTTCGGTTGATATATGAATTGACAGAATAATTCACTAATGTTTTAAATGATATAGAATAGCTTTAAATAAATTTGAATTTTGGTATACCATTTACATGCTTACAGCTTATCTATTATCCACTTCGGCCCAAGGTTTCCTGTGAGTGTATGCGGTTATGCGATTGGCATTTCCACATATACGCATATGCTAGCTTAACTGGAATTATGCGGGATTTTTTTAGTATTTAAAAAAATATTATTATACATCATAGATATGTAATACAAAATAAATAGTATAAAGACTTAATTAGGGGTATAATTTAAACAAAGTAAGCAAAAATAATTTAAATTTTTAGGTTCTAAGCAAAGTATTTTTACTCTAATAAATAAAAATAATTATGGTTATACCCTAATATATAATAATTAGGGTATTTGTGTGGGTTAATCGGATCCAAACCCGGATTCGATAAAACCCGCATACTTTATTTTATGCGCGTGATATGAATTATGAAACTGCATAACAGCTTAAGCGCCGCTACACATAGGAAAACTTGCTATAGCCACGAATGACAATATGGCATTGTGAAATATTGAACATCGCTGAATAATGAATTTTAGGTAAGTCATAAAATACTAGTGTACACTGTACATCATTAAGATATATTATATAATAGGAAACAATAAACTGATTCCAGTATTCTATTTATAAGTAGATTCAATATAAAATTTAAAGCATTTTGTACCATAATTACCATTGAGATATGAAACACACATACTTGTCATAGTTTCTGAGGCAGTTACCTTGGCAGACTCTGGAAGCTATTGAGTCTGTTTTATCACCAGTGAGATATTTTTCTAGTCATTCTTGTCTGTACATTTATCCTACTCCAACAAAGACTTAAATAGGCTGCCCAACACCTTAAAATCCCCTGTTATTTGGCTTCCAGCAAAGATTTTTTATGGTTTGCTAGATTCCGGCACTTTCTTAGGTCCTCTAGGATGCTTGGTCCACTGTTTTATCACCTTGGTGCCTCAAAAACTATGGATCTTGTTAATAACTTAATATTCCAAGTGATGTATGCGACGACTTAGGCATTTATTTGACTATTCCTTTAGGTACCAGCTGACAGAACTAGTGCTACTGGAAGTGCTATTTTAAGGATCTGGGCTTGATCTTTTCTAGTTATCAATATAATTTCAATTTTACCATAGTAAATTTATTTATTTTTGTTTGCAAAAGAAGTTATTTTTATATTTTTATCTTAGTACTTGTTTTCACTCTAAACTTTTATTTGTTATTCTTTAAATAGATAAACTTGTACATCCATGACACCCCCTAATTAATTTGTTCCAAGAATTCATTAAATATTTTAGAATTAGCAGTGTACAAAATGAGGCAATGGAAGAAAAATTTACCTTATAATAAAGCTATGCGCATTTAAATGAACAAAAAAAAATCAATGTTTGAAATTAATAGGAATCTTCATTTATGGATGCAAAAGAAATGGCAGAACCTAACGTTGAAAGCACCATTGATGTTGAAAATAAGAGTAAGATCAATCAAGATGCTATAGAAATTGCAATCCAGAAGCGATCAACTTATTTCCGGGATAATGCTGGGTAAGTAATTAGCTTCCTTTATAGCAGTTTTACATGAATACTTATTATTGTTAATCCATTATATACTCTTTTTGTTTGGTCATTCTGTTGACTTTTTAATGCACACAACAGGTCATAGTTCAAAAAAGTGAAAAATAATTATTTTTCAGAGCTTTAATTGTGCTGCTCTAATTGCATTTCGGTAATTTTCATCAAACGTGTTAAATATATAAATATTTTTTTAAAATACCCAAAATGTAGAAAATATAAATTATGGTTTGGAAACAGAACTGGACATTGATTCTGACTGAGTTGTACAAAACTGATGCTTTCAGGAAGATCAGCAAGAAAGAATCAGTAAATAAAAGTTCTGGTGTTTTCTTCAATAAAATAATATATGTTTCTTAAAAATAATTCATAACAAGTCACCTGTGGGTTTCTGATTTTTGCTAAAAATTCTTTAAAACATTAATTGCTGATTTACTGCACTGAACAAGTTATTTCTATACATTTTATTGATGATTTTTTATTGCATTTCTTTGGATCAGTACATTATATTGTGCATTTGTTCATTTTTCTGCATGATTGCATTCTTCATTCAATATTTGGACATTTTCAGGCATATAACTATGTCTGAAGTTCGCCGACTTTTAGAAGAAGATCTCAATTCTGCAAATAAATCTCTTGATTCTCACAAAGCTTTTATTAAGAAAAAGATAGAAGAGGTAAATCTTCTGTAGAGTTTTTGACTGATAAAAGATATTATGATGACGTATCACTTAACCTTGTAAATATATCCTGTTCCTTAGATTCTGTAATTAGTAAGACAGTAATCAAATTCTGTGCTTTTTCTCATTCTACTTATATTTTTCATTAGATTCTAACTACTGATGTTGCTGAACCAAAAAAAGATGTTAAGAAGAAAAATCCAGTTGATGTGAACAGAAACAAAAGGAAGAAAATGTCTTCCACAAAAAATGGAGGCCACGATTCTGCAAATCTCTCACCTCAAAATGAATCCCACAGTGATTGCGAGAAAGATAAAAAAGGGCCAAAACCAAAAAAGAGAAGTGTAAAGGAAATAAAAGCACAACAAACAGAGTCAGTCACAAGTAAAGATGGTGGTGACAGCAGTAAAGCAAATGCTTCCGAGGATGATGGTTCTCATTCATCTGTTGAAAAGAGTCCAAAGGTTCTACCATTTTTAATTAAATTCATTTTCACATGATCTACAGTTGTACACAATCTTCCAAAAATTTAACAATTTTGACTGTGTTTATTGACGTTCTACTTATACTCTTCATTAGATTTTAACCACTAAAGATGCTGAACAAAAAAAAGATGTTATGAAAAATAAAAGTAATGGTCTGAACAGAAGCAAAAGGCAGAAATCATCGTCCCCAAAAAGTGACTCTGGAGATCTCTCATCACAAAATGACTCCCAGAGCGATAGTGAGAAAAATGAAGTAAAGGTAAAACCAAAAAAGAGAAGTGCCAAGGAAATAATATTGCGAGATCCTAAAAAGGGAGAGTTGAAAAAAATATCAGCCAAAGAAAGCAAGTCATCTGTTTCTACTGGGGAGAAGCCAACAGAGTCCACAAGTAAAGATAGCGGTGATAACAGTAAAGAAAATGCTTCTGAAAGTGATGGTTCTCATTCATCTGTTGAGAAGAGTAGAAAGGTTTTACTTGAATTCCTGTTGTCATTTTCACCTGCATGATCGATTAATGTGTAAGACTCATTATTTGTTTTTCTTGTGTTCATTTAGAAAAAAGAGAATCATACTAAACTTTTATATGGCAACCAAGTTGGGTCCTTGAAGTCTTTAATCAAGTCTTGTGGGCTGGGGTAGGCTTTTTTCTCTCAACAAATACATAAATTCAGTTCATTCACACTATTGTAACTATCTTACATCTCTGCAACAGTGTGTCACCAGCAGTTTACAAAAGAGCTAAGCAGGTTTCTGAGAGTGAACGTGAAGCCTTTTTGATAAAAGAGTTGGAAGGAATTCTTCATAAAGAAGGACTCTCAATGCAATCTTCTAATAAAGGTAAGGAAGAAATGGCTATTTTATACTTCATGTAATGGCCTTTTTAATAGGAAATCGATCATTACGTTGGGTTGTTAATTTTGTCAGTCAACTTTCTCATTATAGACCCTATCATTTGTCAGAAACCAGTACAGAATGTCTTTCCGACTATAGGACCACACAATTATCTACCTTCACACACTCTGAAATACTAAGGCAAGGTGTATTATTCAACCCCTAAACTCTGGAATTTAGTCTAGGATGCCACCCAAATTCTCCATATTACTTTGGAGAATTAAAGTTAAAAGTCTTAATACACTAACCAGATTGCAAGGATGAGGTATAAATCTGCAAACTACTTGCCCCCTCTGTGGGCAGGAGGAGGAATCTATCCAGCAACTCTTCTTCAACTGTACTTATTCCAGACAATGCTGGAAGTACCCATCAACCTTAACAATGCTATATGAACACTGAGGGGACAGAACCTGTCTGCTTCCACTGATGACATCAGAATTGGTGATATAATGGAAAATTGGAAACCATAGAAAAAGTTACACACAGAGCCAGCCTCTGGGGCCTGGGGTACACATTGGCTGGTATTAGGCTCTCTTTCTTGTCCCATATGGTGTGAAAGGAATACAAGACTACAACAACATACCCTAAGGTCTCCGAAAACTCTCAGTAGAGAAATATTGAAGGATGTAAGCACTGCTTATGGTGCCACACCTTATAAGAGCAATCTTTTACGGATTGAGATTCATGCTATATTCATATGGGAGTCCAACCTCTTGAGGAACCAGTTCATGACCAACTAGCCAGGGTCTTAGGCCATGTAAGAGAGTGACAATTTTTACATTTTAGGTTCTGCATTTAACTCTACATTTAATGTTTATATTTCCCTACATTTGTATTTGGGTATTGCCCTCCCCTTTGATTGAAATGAAATATTTAATTCATAAAAAAATCTTCTTTTAGCATATTAAGATAGCATGATTCTAATAAAAATCTAGATGAGAAGAAATAAACATCAACACACAAAATTTACTTGATCCGGCAATTGCCTACTCACTGGTATTTTGCTCACAAGATTGTTCTTACTTCTCACCATGATACGAGAACCTTACAAGATGCAATAATATATATGTACTTATGTAGTAATGTAGGTCATTTGGGTTAGTTAAGCACCTAGGTTCCAATGATTCGAAGCCTCTTATATGTCATGGACAATGCTGTCACTTGATAATGTGTTCAAAATGTTCCCAGCCGACAAAGATTTGATCAAATCAAGAAAACCCAATCCAGACTTTATCAAAATAAATGAAAAATTATCCACGTGAATATTGTTTGGACATGTAATATTGTAATTATCCAGACATATAATATTAATGTTTGGACATTCTGATTTTTCTTTTACATAGCATGATATCTGTCAATGATTTTAATTGTTTTGATATTTGAAATATGAAATATATATGATTATAGATATCTTCAATTCTTCACTTACCATGTAAGATTGATTCCTTTTAGATTCTGTCCACAAGTTATACGTTAATTTAATATTATTTTTCAGAAATAATGGCTGTAAAAAAGAATAAGGAAAAGGCAAAAGAGCTTGAAGGCATTGATATGAGCAACATTGTCTCAAGTTCTCGAAGAAGAACCACATCCAATTTTATTCTACCAAAACCTAAATCACCCGTGTTTAGTGACGACAGTGGAGAAGAAGGTGACGATGATGATGAAAATGATAATAGCGATGATGAAAATAGTGACAGTGGAGTATCAAGCGAAGGATCTGATGATGGTAAGTATGTTTTATTAGCATCTTTAATTAATTGCATTTTCTCTTTTCATCAATATTTCTAAACAAGTTTCTGTTATTGAACAATTTGAAGTAACATACAGTCATACATTTATACACATGCACACCCGTTCAAACATTTCTAGGAAGTTCAAAATTTGCTTCTCTTATTTCATGGACTTTAACTTCATAAAAAAAATGATTTTTTTAGGTTTATAAGGTTACGGGTTACCTTGTTATAAATGTGTTATACTTAATCCATGCCTTTAGAAATCAAACGGTCAGGTTGGAATTTAGAAATGAATTGTCTTTTCTCACCATCATCTAAGATGTTTTTTTGAACACACAGCCTTATAACACCTGAATCCAACTCTTCAAGAAATTTCATGTTTTGTTTAGTAATCAATTTTTTGTTCTCATGTAACGTATAACTTTTGTTTTCACATACATTACAGTATTATAATTGTTTAACAACCATTTTTTTGCATGTCTGTAGGTGATGAAAGCGATTAGACTTTATTCTCTTCATTGGCGGTTGTATCGGTCATTATTTTAAAGGTATTGAAGTCGTCAGTTCTTGTGTTTTTTTAATACTTGTGTTTCTTCGATCTCCCTTGGATTGGACAACATCAACACTAAACATTTTATGTAATTTCTTTAGCTATCAAAATAAAAACATTAACCTTTTAATTTAATTTTTAATTGGTTGATTTCTTTAACAATTGGGGTAAAAAATTTACACATTTTCACAAACCACTAATATTGTCTATCATCAGTTCGTTTCCATCTTCCACATTATAATTAATACTGTTCAAATCTCATTAGTAGGATTCATTTTGTATAGTTACTACTTGGTGAGATTGCTACACTATATTATTGAGAAGGGACTGTTGCTTTTATATTAAGATTGTATTAAATAATAAAACGATTTGTATGAAACATCTCGTATTCTCATTCATATTTTTTCTATTCATTTTTTTTCATAATTTGGAAAATATATTTCTTCAATTTTGATATAGAGATTTAATTATTTTGATTACATTACTCATTACATATATGTATATATATATAGAACTAGTTTCATGTATGCCAAAGCACACATGCGTCGAATTGACGATACATTATTCATCAACAACTAAAATCGTATGTTACATTATCCTCGAATTGTATTCGTTATCTGTATTACGTTGTATTGACGTCTTTGACACACCTGAAGTGCGATCTGTTTATATATATAAAGTTAATTTCAGCTAAGAACCACCTATCTTTAAAACCAACGATTAAAACTTTAAACGATTGATTGAGATTAAAGTTTTCAAAAGGTTGGACATGACTTAAAACTGGATTTATAATGGATAATACGATGAAACGAATTTCATATTGGATAATAGAGCTAATTAGAACTAACAAAGTATATCTAGACGATCAAATGTGTGATCGAATAGGAAAACACGTATATAATATTATGGTCAATTTCTCATCACTTCAAATTTCTATCCATCATTCGTGCATGTCATATTTTATATTAATTAATTTTATCGTTGGATAAAAATTGGTTGATTGTCTGAGAATAGATACCAGTAATGTCAAATGTTTTTATTGTCATATATCCAAATACAAAGGATATAATAAATGCACACCTATCCAGCTATCCTATTATTCTTATCCCGGCCACAAGTTAATCAAAACACCTGGCCCTCAGGCCGTGCGTGGTTTAGAGTTTAGATGATTAGTGGCCATAATCCCAATTAAACATCATTTTCAAGTATCTTAGAAGTTAGAAGTAGATTTGTACTTGTGTTCTCCAAAGTCAAATTTGAATATTTGACAGTGGGTGCATTTATCATACAGAATCTCCATGATAGATTGAAATAAGTATCACCCACAAAATTTCATTTTTTGAAAAAAGTCTTACACAAAAAAAAAAACATTGGAAAATGAATGGATTTGAGTAGTAGACGACTTCAGCACTTGAAGCATGCGTGCATGCATGCAGAAATAATTCATGAACCACGATGCATTCAGATTTCAATCGGTGTTAATTTATAGATTTTTACCATTAAATTAAATTATCAAGTTTCTTTCAATAAATCTATACCATTAATCCACCCACCCACATCACCTCCTATAAATTAACACCTATACCAAGCTATGATGACCAAACAAACACACAACAGTTAGTTCACAAGATGAGTTACAGCAACTTCTCCCCCTCTGGCTTCATGCTAGCAATTGTACTCCTCAACATTGCTCTCATGGTTCCTCTTCATACTCGTAAGTATATATATATAACCAGGCACTGGTTCATAGCTATGTAATTATCTGAAACGTTCAGACCAATTTTTTTTATCTTTATTCAACAGATGTCTCTTGAACAACTAGGATCAGGATCCAATCTGGCCGCACCTGATCCTATATTGGTTGTATGGGTTTGTGTACCCTAGTTAGCTAGTTAATTAGCTAATATATGTGTGTGTGTGCAGTGGTGAATGGACAGGAAGAAGGAGACTTCACATTCTCTTATCAGAATGGAACCCAAAACCCATCTGACTGGGGACGTCTACACGAGGAGTGGAAGGCTTGTCTCGGAGAGGGTCATCGTCAGTCCCCCATCGATTTGGATTTCAGTCTGGGAGAGGTACAAAACCAGTTCATCGGTCTCAAAAGGAGCTACAATAAGAGTCATATCACCATGATCAACAGAGGTCAAGACATCATGGTAATATATATTAAACACTAACTTTGAAGTTGGTCGTTTATAATTGTTTTTTAAAATATTTTGGTCGCCTATCATTATGAATTGGAGTCTGAATTAAATTGCAGATGAGATTTGATAATCCATACGTTGGAGGATTCGTTCACGCTGGAACCACCTTTTACCTCCGACAACTGCATTGGCACCATCCATCGGAGCATCTCATCAACGGGAAACGATATGCTATGGAGATGCATATGGTTCATACTAGCTTTAACGGCTCAGAGGCTGCAGTGCTTGGGTTCTTGTACCAAAATTCTTCCGAAATCGACGATCCGTTCCTCTGCGAAGTGATGAGAGATATCAGAAACATAAGTGGGAAAAGAGGGAATCAGATGGACGCTGGAGTGATAGATCCAAGAGATACGATTGAGAATTATCATGGTTATTTCAGGTACGCAGGATCTCTCACAACTCCACCTTGCACTGAAGGTGTTGTGTGGACAGTGATGGAAGAGATCCGAAATGTTTCGACCAAGCAACTTGAAATGTTGAAAAAAGCAACACCGGTAAGTTCGTTAATTAACTACCTAACTATATATATATTTGATTTCAGACATGAAGATCGATCGATCCATGCATGCATGCATGATCTTAATGGCCGGATATTGTGCAGGAATACGAATATAATGCTCGCCCACTTCAAAAACTCGATCACAGGCACATAAAGCTCTACCAACCTGACCCATCTGCACCAGCGCCAATATGATTTATCAAACCCATCATGGATGATGAGGTTCAACTTTGAAGACTATCGATCGATCAATTTCCGGCTATATATATTTACATATTTCATACACGCCTCTCTCTATCTCTCTGTCTTTCTCTTTCTCAATGTATTTAATTACAAACTTGCAAATGGGGTAGTTTGAAATATTTAAATGTTGTTGTTTATTTTTAATGAGATATATATATTTCAAACACAATGATGTATGTATCATATTTTCAAAAGACATTGAGATTATTTATATTTAATCAAGACATACTAGATTATGGTGAAAATGACTGTATTTAATCAATCTTAATCCTTCATTAAATTTTATGATTTAAATCCAAACCTTAATTGCATGACTATAATTTTTTATTTCACCGCTTAATTAAATTCAATCAGTCAGATTTCAACATCATATATATATATATAGCCGAGCCTCGGTTCGATAAAGAATTGCTCAGGTGCGAATTTGAGCTCACCAAGCTTGATTTGTCCGAGATCGGGTTCGGCTCGATAAAGAATTCCACAAGCTCGGACTCAAAGCTTTTGAGCCAACGTCCGAGCTCACGAGCCCAAGCTTGAGGTCATAAGCTCTACTTAAAATCACAAAATTAATTTTAAATATTATAATCTCTAATAATAAAAATAAATAATATAATATTATTATTGAGCCTAATGACTGAACCGAACTCGACTTTATCAGTCTAAGTTGGGCTCAACTCATTAAGCCAAACAAGTCTAGAAACCTAGAGCCGAGTCCAACGAGTCAAGTTTAACTTGTGACTTGACTTATGATGAGATTTAACATGAAAGATAAGGGGTTATCAAAATTTACCAATTAACTTGGTAAATAACAAATCTTAAACACTTCAAGGGGGTTGATCAAAATAAAGTATTTAGGGGGCTAAATTTGAAAAGTAGCAACAAGTTTGCAGACAGTTAAAATACCAACGTCGGAATTAAGCATCTCAATTCTCTCCAAATTTCCCACCATCTAGGGTTTCATTTCCATGTCGAGAAATAGAATGAAAGGTAAACGTCCCGGTGCTCAAACGAACACTGTCGATCGCAACAATCGCATTCTTATCCATCATATTGAATCCAAATTTCCCCTCGATTCCCTGACCCTCCATGATATCGAAAATGTGGTCCACATGCTCCGCAACGATTACCCGGCCTTCTACTGTCAAGGCGTCAAGCGACAGGATTTGACATGACGTGTCCGTAATGTGTTAAATTCTCTTTGGGCAGAACGGAAGGATGACTATGAGGTAAAGAGGAATAATCGGAGCGGTTCTTCTTCAACCTCTCCCACTTCTACTTCGACTTTTTCGTCGGAATCGATGGATATGGACGCTACGTTCGATGCTAAGGTTGATGCGGATTCCGACATAGCCAATGTCATTCTTCGGGAGAAATACAAAAGCTTAATGCCTGTAGTAAGAAGAAACTGATTGAGATCGATACTTCTGGTGAACCTGACTTGAAAACAACTACAATGTCTTCACAGGCGTGTCTAAAGTGATGGAAAAAGTGTCGATGCAGTCACTGGACGAAAACCAGAGTCTGATGATTTGGATAAAGGGAAAGAGGGTATGGATGAAGGACTGCGGTTTAGTGATTTAGGTGGAATAAATGATATTATCGAAGGGCTTATTAACGAAGTCATTGTTCCGTTAGTCCACCCACAAATACCAGCTTTTCTGGGTGTCCGGCCAATCACTGGGATTTTGTTTCATGGTCCACCTGGTTGTGGAAAGACGAGTCTTGCTCATGCTATTGCTAGGGAGACTGAATTGCCATTCTACAAAATTTCTGCAGCTGATATTGTTTCAGGGGTCTCTGGTGATTTTTTTTTAATTAAGTCAACTTCACATTTAAGATATACAAATATTCATACCTCCAAACACTATTGTGCAAATAAAACAGTTTAGATTTAAATACACAATCTAAGAAAATATTATATTGATGCGAACTAATCAAAGAATCTTTGTTAATGTGCCTTAAACTCTTAACTAGTGAATGCGTTTATTTTGTACAGTTTTTGACTTATGTATTCCTAAATCTGATCATTTTTTCCAACTTATACGATTATCAATCTCTTTATATTTAAATTAATTGATTGTTATAGGTGAATCTGAAGGAAATATTCATAAACTATTCAGTAAGGCACATCGAACTGCACCTTCAATCATATTCATTGATGAAATAGATGCTATTGCTTCTAAGAGAGAGAATATGCAAAAAGATATGGAGCGACGAATTGTGAGTCAATTACTAATATGCATGGATGAATTGAACAAGATGCTAAGTTTGGATTCTGATTCTGATTCATCTGAAAAGAAGCTGGGATATGTTCTTGTTATTGGAGCCACCAACAGACCTGATTCTGTAGACCGGGCTCTAAGAAGACCTGGGCGCTTTGATCGTGAGATTGCTTTGGGTGTACCTGATGAGAATGCACGGCAAACTATATTGTCTTTGCTAATCAAAAAACTTAGAATTGATGGGTCTGTTGATCTTCAGAGGATTGCAAAATCCACTCCTGGTTTAATTTGTTGGGAGTGATTTAAAAGCATTAGTTAATAAAGCAGGGAACCTAGCAATGAAGAGAATCATTGATAGAAGAACATTTGAAACTGATACACAAGAAATGGAAAATGATAGAAAAAAAGATTTATGGAAGCAATCTTGGACACCTGAAGATCTATCCAATCTTCACATGATTATGAGTGATCTCGAGGTAATACTTCATCTAATTTCAAGGTTATCAATTTCATTATCATAATTCATAATATGAATTATAAAGAAATGTATTCATGTATGCAATTACTACATTATAATGCTCTTTATACCATACTAGTCAGTCATGTTGATATTTTCATCATAATTTTTCTTTTAAAAATAAACTTATTTTTAAATTGAAATCGATTGTGTTTTAATCATGGCATCATGCAATTACCCACAGAAATTTTTACTTAGCTTATAAAATTTATTTTAGTTATAAAATTCTTCTAGCAAGAAATTCTGATGCAACTATTTTTACTATTGAACTCAGGTGTGATGTTAGTAGCTTCGTGTCGAAACATATTCTTTCTACAAAATTTGCAATCATGTATTTCTATAATATACTGTCTGATTTACAAAAATTATTTGTCAATGTGTTTGTTCTTGTCATGCTTTTACAGGAAGCTGTAAAATTCGTCCAACCTTCCCTTAGAAGAGAAGGATTTTCGTCTATACCAAATGTTAAGTGGGATGATGTTGGTGGACTTACTGAACTTAAAAATAAAATTGTCCGTGGTTTTATTCAAAATATAAAGTCTCCTGAAGTTTATGAGGTATTATTTTGATATATGGATCAATTTTGTATTTAGTTTTATGATAATCACACATGACAGTTAGGCATTTAACTATTTAATTTTTTTTAGCTATTTGATACTTAAAGAGTTGTATATTTGTGATGTCCGATTTCCCATGATCTGCATGATTCACAAATATTTCATATGATGGGAAAATATTCATCGCTATTGCATTTCTACAAAATCTACAAAAACACCTCTAATATTTAAATAAAATATTATCAGGAATATGATGTAAAATCACAAACTGGATTCTTGATGTATGGGCCACTTGGTTGTGGTAAAACTTTGATGGCTAAGGCAATTGCTATTGAGTCAGGGGCAAATTTCATTCACATCAAGGTTTGCTTATTTATACAATTATACTAATAATGTCTTCTTGTTTTCAAAATATTTACTTTCAGATTTTAACTAACCCAAATTCAGTGTTGTGTCCTTTCATTTTTTTTCACTTTTGATTTCCCTTTAATTCTCCACCAGGGACCTGAGCTTCTAAATAAATTTGTTGGTGAAAGTGAAAAGGCCGTGAGAACAATTTTCATTAATGCTCGAACATGCAAACCATGCATAATATTTTTTGACAAGGTAGATTTTTTTTACAAATTCTTGGTTCCATATCCTCACTTTGATTGTAATAAAAAGATGCAATCAAACAGTGTTGCAGTAAGAAATTGTATGGATTTTTGTTTGACTCCTTAACTTACCAGCATGTCCTTAAATTCCATTTTTTCAGATAGATGCCTTGACGTCCAAGCGTGGGAAAGATTCTGGATCTGTTTGTGTTTTGAATCAGGTTATATTCCAGAAAATGTAGTTTTTCTTTATGTGTATGTTTCTTTAAATATCATCACTAATGATATATCCCATTCACTCTTTTGATAAAAATGCAGCTTCTCGGAGAACTAAATGGCTCAGATGAAATGTGTGGTGTTTATGTCATCGGAGCCACAAATAGGTAACATTCAACAGAACATGCTTCATGTTTTCTTTTAGTTTTTTAAATATATTTTTGATATTTTTTCAGAGTTGACGTTATAGATGAAGCGATCCTTCGACCAGGAAGATTAGGAAAGGTTGTATACGTCTCTCTTCCGAATGCAGAAGAGCGTGTATCCATATTAAAGACCCTGGCTCGAAAAAAACCCATTGCAGCCGATGTGGATTTTGATACGATTGGAAGGAGTGAAGCTTGCAATCATTTTAGTGGTGCTGATCTTGCAGAATTGGTACCAAACCCCTCCCATCTAATCATTATAAATTAATTTATTTTGACAAGTTTATGTAAATAATTTTTTTCTACATCTCTACCAGATGAATGAGGCTGCTTCAATTGCAATACACAATAAATTATTAGCTGCCTCTGATGATAACACAAACCAAGAGTCATTACCTATCAACGCATCATATTTTGAGCAAGCATTGCAGACCATATCACCATCTGTGTCGATGAAGGTGCGTTCTGAAACATTTTTTTGTATGCTTTTGGATCAGTCATGAATAAGATGTAGTCATTTGTAACCTAGTTCCACCAATGATTTTAATATGGAATATGTCCACACATCTCTTTGAAGCCAGCCTGGATCATTGTTTATATCAGGTTGCACATAATTTGATTACACTTTATTTTGGGTCATTCACTCATTCATTCATTATAAATATTGAGTTGGCCTCTATTTATATTTGTGTTTTCTTTCTTCATTCAGGAAAGGAGTTACTATGAAAATCTGTCGCAGAACTTGAGCCTAAAAATTCCCGACCTTCACTGAAGAGTGATTTAATAATCATACTCTGTTTTTTTTGTGGTTTTATTTTTTATTATTTAACTAGAGATTTTCCCTGATGGAATATAGACGTTTAAATTAGGGATTTTGTAATCTAGAGTAGACAATAGAGTAGAGAGTAGACTGTCTATTTCATATTTAAAGATATTTAAGAAATTCATTTTTTTTTACATTTAATTATTGTTTTGTGAGTAATAAAATTAAGAATAATTTTTTGTACTTGTAACAATTTTTAGATTTTACTTGTAAGTATATGAAATTTATTTTACTTGAAAGGAAAGAACTAAATGAAACTGCAATATAATATTTGCAGACAAAATAAAATAACTTGTTGAAACTTGAAAGCATGCAGGTTCGCTCTGGGTTGATTAGATCAATTCTAGTTTGGACTGGCACGAGAGTGCTGATCGATGAGCTTTTTTTAGTAACAATAAGTCCATAATAATTAATAAATTATAATACGGTAGTTAGAACTAACGATAATAAAACAGGTGGTTTATTATTCGGCCTTTTATAAAAAGCCCAATAGCCATATATATTGATGTAGTCTTAACTGACTGATACAGTATAGAAACATTCAAGTAGTTGATAATCTTCGATGGGCAAGCAATCGTCGGGAAAAGGACACAGTTGCGGCGGTACCATAGATTCCAGCGACGGGCACGGAGCTGGCAACACACCAGTAGAAACACCTTGGACGTCAGTGCAACTCCACGGCGGTTTATCTGACTTAAATTTAACCCCAACTGTGACATTGGACATACATATCCCGGTAAAGGGTGCATTTTTAATTCCAGCCAAGTTCCCGACCATGGTTACATTGACTGCCGCGATATCTGCGAAGTTGATACTTTCCACGACCGGAATAGCTTTTTTATCCCAATTCTCATCCGGATGATCATTGTAAGCCCCGGTCATCCAAAATACCCACTTCATCGTATGTAAATTCATCCGTCTAACGAACACATCCTTGACGAAGCCTCCTCGTCCAACAGCCGTCTTGATTCTAACCCCAGATTCAGAGTCAATTGCTGTTATATCTTGTGCTCTAACGTCACGTATACCACCGGACATCTCGCTGCCGAGGGCGATGACGGCACTAGTCGGGGAAATGCAGGTTAATCTCTTGATAACGATGTGTTTTGATGACACACCGAACCTGATCCCGTACTCATCCCACCCACTTTTGATCGCAACGCAGTCATCACCTGACACGACGTAGCAGTCCTCGATGAGGACGTCGGTAGATGAATCGGGATTAATCCCGTCGGTGTTAGGCGAACGGAGAGGTGCGAGAATAGTGACTGCTTTGACTATAACATTGGAGCTGTAGACTGGATGGATGTTCCAGGAAGGTGAATCGATTAGAGTAAGATTCGAAATCAGAACAGTATCGCAGTACATCATCTCGATGAGGTAACCTCGAGTGTAATTCAGTTGTTTGTTTCTATACTTGTCCCACCACATTTTTCCCTGTCCGTTCACCGTTCCATTATCTCCGGTTATGATCACATCTGTTAGTCTGTACCCTCTGATCAGACTGCTGTATCTCCCACCAGGTGCGTCTCTTCCTCTCCCGTAGGATGGTAATGGATCTGTCAGTGGCCAGTCATTGACATCCTGAGACCCGAGAATGACAGCTTCACGGTGGAGATAAAGAGTGAAGAAGCTAGTGAGATTGAAGCTTCCGGTGAGCCATCTCCCAGGTGGTACATAGAGCAATCCACCTCCATCTAATGTGAACTGTGAAAGATGATACACAGCTCGTCGGAATGCATTGGTATTCAACGTGACACCATCACCAACTCCTCCGAATTCCGCCAGACTTGCGTAATGCCCTCTGCATCTAGTTGCCGTGTAGCTGGATCTTTCCGTGATCCCTTTCCGATCCTCATTGCAGCCTCCGAAGTACCCACCTCTCCAGCAACACATCACAGTGCGAAGTTGGAGGAGCACGAGACTAAGGTAAAAGAAAAAGGCAAAGAGGCATGCTGATGTTGTCATCTTCTTCTTCTTCTTCTTCTCTTTTTTCCGTGGACTGTGTTATTATAAGAGATTATTGTACTTTACATCTTGCATTCCACTTTAAAATATAAACCATTCAGACTATTAAAGTTAAAGTCACCTTTTTTTTTTTGAGTTAAAGTTCAATTAGGTGGTTACTTTTGAACATTGTTCTATTATTGACACTTACTATAAGAGGTAGCCGAATTCAATGTTCTATTATTATGTGGCTCTGATCTTTTAAAAATGAACTCTCCCTTATAAAAAAATAAATCAATAGTAAAATAATCTTGCTGTTATTAGCTCTGGAAAGGTTTCAAATTCTAAACAGATTACATCATGGAATAAGAACATACAGAAAACCTGAACTTGATGATTGATCATCTTATATATATAGATATACAATATCTATGTGAGAAGACTAGAAAAGGGTTGAATCAGTCAATAACTAAATATTTGATTGTAAAAATTCTAACTCAGTTGCTTCCCGATATTTTAATCTTTTACCATCAAATGGGTGGGTGTGGGGGGGGGGGTCTATTGTATCAACTTTCTGCAATTTGAAGACTGGACAAGGCTTCTGCTGCTTTGAGATCAAGTGAGAATTCAGTGCCTTGTTCATCATGAACAGTTTCTCCTAAATTACTTGTGGATGGAGTCATGTACACCAGATTGGGATCATGCCTTGTTTCATCATGTACACTAGATTGGGATCCAATCCCCAATCCTTCCGATCTGTGTGGCATTATAATGTTATTACTTCCAGGATGATCCATGAAAAAACCAAAGGTTCTGGTATCATGAATATAACTGTTGTGCATTCTACCTCTGCTCCACATCATCAAAGGATAATCATCCCACTCTTCGTCTCCAAGAACATTTAAAGCAACTGATTCAGCAATCGCAGCCCCTTCCTCATCAAGTCGCTGTTGTTCTTCTCTTTTCATCTGCTTCTTTTTTTCCAGTTCAGTAATTATGGCAGCTGAAGTTGCAAGTGCTTTCTCTAGTCTCCTCTTTTTCTTCTCTGCCTGCTTCATGCGCTCCATTTCATCTTTTGCTTTCTTCTTTTTATCTTTCTTTGAAATGGAACTTGTAACTTGACAAACTCCAATCTTCTCCATCATATGAAATCAAATCAAAAACTAATTCCAACTTCACTAAAACTCAGTTAATATTTAAAAAGTAAAGCTAATCAGTGTTTTAGACACGTGACCACGCCCATTCAGGTCTAAAAGAGTATCTCATCTTGCGGATGGTGCTATCCCAAAATAAAACAATAAGAATGAGCAAAAGAGAGAAATGATACGTATCTACAGTTGCACTTTTTTTGAGCTTAGCATCATCCATAATATGTAAACTAAGAAAGAGAGATCCAAGAATGTGAGTTCTGGTGGAAAGAGCGAACTTGAACTAAAAATCGTCTCATATGTGTCCTGCTCTGAAAGAAAACAGAAGCATCAAGATCACATCAACTAGTTGTAATGCTGCATTGATTGCAAATTAAATAAACTGCAGGTGTGAAGTATGAACAGCAAACAAGAGAAAATCATATTGAATAAATAATCAAAATAAAAGAAAAATGTTTTAACTTTCTGCACACTCCACACTTGGTAGTGAAGCTGAGATTCCAAGAAATTCGAGTTGATTCCCAGGAATTTTACATTATTTCCAACTTTTAATTGATTCGTAGAATTATTAGGAAGATAAGGTATTTGCAAGTGTTATAAAAATGTTATTTTTTTAGTTTAATACAAAATTTACATTTGATGGTAAAACTGAGATTCATAGAAATCTTAATTGATTCCTAGAATCTTGACATTGTTATGGATTTTTGGTTGATTAGTACAATTATTGGGAAGATACGGGATTTATAAAATATCTAAAAATATCATTTTTTTAGTTTAGTACAAAATCTACATTTGATAGTAAAACTGAGATTCCTAGAAATCATGATTGTTTCCTAGGAATATGATATCATTTTGGATGATTGGTGCAACTATTATTAGGAGTATAAGGGTATTCCAAAAATTCTAGAAACACACCCACAAATCTATAAATTTTAGGAATAAAAATAAAAATATTCTGCTTGACTACATAGAACAATCAGAAAAAATAGAAACCGTTGCGAATAATGACATAATTTAATGAGTGCATCAATCAGTAAAACAATAAAATGGTATCCAGGGTTTTTAATGCGATCGATTAATGCTCCAACTTCAAGTGATATACAAGGTATGGGTAATGATTACTCAAACTTTGTTAGGATCCCCCCAATACACCAGTTGCAGATTAGAGGTCAAAAGTCTTATAAAAAAGAACCTACATTACTTTAGTTGAAAGGGTTTTCATTTTTGAAGAAAGAAAGAAAGAAAGAAAGAAAGAAAGCAAGAAAGAAAGAAAGCAAGAAAGAAAGAAAGAAAGAAAGAAAGAAAGAAAGAAAGAAAGAAAGAAAGAAAGAAAGAAAGAAAGAAAGGAAGGAAGTGAGCAATTTTGAAAAGGGAATTGCCAATCATGAAATCCACCAATTGATTCTCATTATGGCAATTTAGTTAAGTTTATGTTTATCAAAGAAGCACTGCTCAAGTACAAACACACATTTGCAGTAAAGACTCCTAAAATGCACTAAAATTTTGAAAAAAAAACATCACCAGTGGATTAAAAACCAAACCAACCCTTGAAATTACGATCTAAGAAATAACACGAATTTCGACCAGATAATCCCCCCAAAACACTACATCTTCATGGACAAATTCATGCTATCCAAGAATACAATATTAATTAACAATACCAATCTTATGGGCTAAAATCCCAATCACAGATCTGAACAAAAAGCAAATCTTACAATCCCGGAAAGTTTATTTCTTAAAAAAAACAAAACACAACGATTAAAAACCCAAAATCAAGAAAAACTTAATCCACGAGTCGGGAAATAAAACGATCGCTTGCAATCCTTACCAAGAAGAAGAAATAATAATAATAAGCAGAAACAAACGAATCTCAGTATTTCGAAATAGAATTGCGGCGTACCTTGAACCGATTCCGAAGTAAGAAGACGAGATTACAAGAAGAAGAAAAAAGGTAAAGCGTTCTCAGGGATTAGCTTACGGAGGGTTTCGCTTGGGTGGTGAATTGATGATGACAATTTTGGATCTGTAAAGTCAAAAAAATGAAGAGAGAGAGAAAAATAACTTTTTTTGTGAAGTATTTATTTATTTTCACTTTTGACTCTTCCAAATCATCTGACCGATTTAAAAGATTTTGGTGAAATAATTATAAATGGGATTTGAATCTTAGATTTTTAGTTATTTGTTTGTTTAGAAATTGAAAAATAATTGTTTTTTTTACACTCGCATCGAAAATACAGAGAAAAGAATGCAGCAGTGAGTAATAAACTAACAATAGAACGTGAACACTACAGATAAGATCTTCAAATTGAAATCAAATGTCGATGATGGCGATGACGCGGCATGAATCTGGATATAAAAGAAGAAATAGAATGAATAGCACCAATAGCTATCATATTCTTGATGTGTCCTCTCTTCGGCATCCTCCTCCTTTCTTCAAACCTTCCACAATTTTTAATAGCCCTAGTTAAACCAACACCATTGTTGCCGTAACTGCTCATACTTAACAGATGACATCAGTGTGTTCCTCTATTTATAGAAATTGTGGGTCATAAAACAGGTCAGGGTATGGAAATCCCGTGTGCAATTTATCAGTTTTTGAATCATTGTTCTTGTAAACAATTAAAGGTAATACACAGTTTCTGACTTTCTGTTCATAGATTTAAATCATAGCAAAAAAATACGTATATGTTACAACACACGACACAAATATTACGTGGTAGTCCAATGACTGTCTTAGTTCATAACTGAACTATAGTTTTGCCGCTGGATTCGAGACTGATGCAGCTTTCCGGAGTAGATGCCGGAAGCGGTGACCAGCCAGCTGAGGTATGGGAAACGGTTCTCCACCTAACAACTAACATGTACCCGGCAAAGCCAATGGAAAACAAGGCTGCACTGGTGAGGAACATACGGACGAACACCAATACGACATGTGGTGTTCCCTCGTCGCTACCATCCATCATCATAGTCATCGGTTCGTCGTCCAGATTACCGGCTGAGTTGTTGAGTTTCATCACCTCCAATCCGTTAAGCATGCCATTCACCTTGGAAGGCTTGCTTGATTTCGATGCTGCAATGGTGATAACTAGACGTCCAGAAGAATCCGGATGGGTGACGAAATCGAGGTAGTAAGGAGTGGCTAGTACCAAGTTGGAACTGGTGGAGATGTCGAAATCTTCGTAGGCAATTTTTCCATTCAGGTAGATATCAAAGTAGAGGTCGTTCAGCACCATGCTTGCGATGTCGCAGAAATGAAGACGAACAAGGTAGTTGTAATCAGAAGGAACTGAGAAACTCCAGCTCATGTTTTTTTTAACACTGGAATCTACCAATTTCGCAATTTTCATCACCCTGGCGGTTCTGTACACACTGCCGGGAGCAATTTCACGACTCGCACCGTACTCTGTATATTTTATCGGACCGCTAAAATGGATTTTCTTCATACCGATGTTTGCTGTATAATTAACGAAATCCTCGTCCGGAACCCAATTCCTCCACATGGTGTCGTTCAATGGTGTTATCTTGGCACCTCCGGTATTGATTCGAAAGAGAACCTCGTATTCCTGTTTCGACATGCCGCTTAGTTTGTTAATACCGTTGGAATCCATAGAACGGACGATGTCTGGGATGAGAGTAGACGCGGAGATCACTTCGATCGCATTAATGAAAGCGAAAGAAGATCTGTCGGCAGGAACGAAGGTAATTTCAAGTTCGGGGGAATCGACCGATATAAAGTACTCTTTCAAAACAAATTCCACACCGGTTTTGTTGTCCGAATTATCCATTCTACTACTCCTACCCATGTGAAAACCACATCCACGAGAGGAAGGGGCCATCTTTCTGCCACTTCCGACCTCAAAATCGCTCAACAGTATCACCTTCCTAGAAGCCACAACGTGGAATCTCGCTCGAGAGAGATCGCATGAGCCAGAAGCGAAAGGATAGAAATGAAATCGGAGAAGATGTGTACCTTTCTTCTTCATCTCGAACTTGTAAGAAGCTGGATGGGAGAAGATTCTAGCCGTTTTGTAGTGAACAGGAACAAGACCGTTGTCCGATCCATCCAGGATTTCAACCTTCGACCCGGAGAGATCTCTGTACGGGAGGAAGTGGGAATCAGGGACGAACACGCGGCGGTCTTCGACGGTAACAGATTTGGAGCTGCCGCAAGAAAGAAAGATAGAATCCGGACCGGTGAAAGCTGACGAGATTTGGATGAAGATCGACAGGAAGAAGAAGAAGGCGAAGAACTGAAGATTCTCCATTGAATCGTGTGATTTAGGTCTTTGCTGGATTTTTGGGGAAGACAGAGGGCGGGGTTATAAAATATCAGAGAAGAAGCCGCGGGCAGATTTGCCAGAAAAAAAAATAATAGCGAGATATAAAAACAAACAGAAAATTAAATAAATAACTCCGCGTGTTAATTTTAAGATTTTGAATTGACCGCAATATATATTGACTTATACTGTGACTATGGTGTTTGGATTTAAAATTTCTAATGAATAATAATCTCTAAATATTAAAATATAAATCGATTAATTGAGTAAAAAGGTAATGAGAGTTCAGAGTTCAAATTTTATTTACTATTAAACTCTTGGAAGATCAACCACATTTGCGTTATCATTGTTTTTTTTTTAATCTCATACAGTCCAAAATTTACAGCATTCAATTTATAATAGGTTCCAGCTGAGCAAAATCATCCACTACAGATGATTTGAATCTACTGTAAGGATAAATCTACCGACTACTTCAATGAATGTTATGTAAAGATAATTGAGTAAAAATTGAGTTTGATGATAAATTTGTCTTTATCAGGTAAGGTGATGATACTCTTGGTCCAGTAGAGTGATACAACAGGAACATCCCCAGATCAGCCATCGACCCAATCCCAGTACGGCCCATTATAACGGTCCAGGAACATCCCCCCAGGTCCACCAGCCAGACCTAATCCTAAGAGTAAAAGAAGCAGGAGTGAGATTCCCCGTACCCGTCCGTCCGGGTACGGGGATGATTTTTCTATCCGAAGCAGAAAAATCCCCGTCCCCATCCTCGGCCGAAATCCCCGGTCATTTTCGGGTACGGGGATGGGGATTGAAATCTCCATACCTGGAGAAAATTACATATAGACCCTATAAAAAAATTTATATTGTATAATTTATATAAATAACCTTATACAATATATTAAATAGATAAATTTATATTTAAAATTGTAAAATTAAATCTATATCCTAAATTTTTAATTACAAACTTAAAAGTTAAACCTAATCAAATTAATCTCGTTTTTATTCTTGTAACCTTGTCCCACCACCGAACGCCGACATCTTGTTTCACCGCTGTCCTAAGGTAAGCTGTCGCATGTCAGAAATTTTTTAAATAAAATAACTAAGGTATTACTGTATTAGCCACTTGTTCCACCGTTTGTTTAAATGAAATAATTAAGGTAAGATAAAAGACATTCTTGTTCCACTGTTTGTTCCACCGTACTTTATTCTTAATTTTTTATGATCTTTTTTATTAAATATTAATTAATAAAAAGATAGACAGTTAATATTTCTTACTGTCTTACTTAGGGATGAGATTAAAAAAATAAATTTTAAATTACTGTTTAAAATAAAGTAAAAATATATATATATTTCGACCGGGTACTGGTATGGGGACGATTTTTGGAATCGGGAATTTCCCCGTCCCCGATCAAAATGACCATGTTCCCCGTCCCCGATCAAAACCATCACATTACATTTATATTTATTTTTGATAGTTGAGTGTTAAGTCCAGGCCCATTACTGATTAGCCCATCTTATTTGTTGCATAAATTAACTTTTTTAATTCAATTGCTATATTTTTTTTGCACAACTTGAGTTGTTCCATGTTTGGGTCGTTTGGTTTCTCAAAACCCTAAATCGATCTTTGCCCCACACATCACGTCTGTGCTCCGTGATCCTGTCGACATTTGGTTTACCACAGATTGGTAGTATGTTTGTGGTTGTTTGATGATATCTGATTGATTAAATTTCTCCAGATCTGATTAAAACTTAAAGACTTCTTTATAAAATTCCCAATAAATTGGGGGCTCCGTTGAATCATCCCATGAGATAATCCCTCGTCCAGCCAGGAGTGCGGTTCTTGCGTGCAGACATCTGGCTTGGGCCAGGTTCATGTTCGCTCGACTGTCTCCGCTCACGATCTTCCCCAAATCTGACGATTAGGTCAATGTTCTCGTCCTCCGGCAATGCTTCCCTTCTAATGTTCTAGACGTCGGTGCATACTTCTTGGAAATCAATTGGCCTCGTATCATCTCTCCGCCCTTGAAAACCAACATTGTCCTCAATGTTCACAGAAGGAAACGACTTTCTCAAATCAGTTTCTGATTCCCACGATGCATCCTCCGGGATTGTGCCATGCCATTTTACAAGTACTTGCTCTTTCTTTCTTCCTCCTTGAAAAATAGTTCTCCTGTTTAGAATTGATATTGGGTATATTATTGGTTTGTTATTGACAGAAATGATCGGTTGTTTTTGTGTATTCTCCTCAGGAAGATTTCCTTGGAATTTTCCGAGCTTTGATATATGGAATGAAAGGTGTATTTTGCTGCCTTTTGGTAGTTCTAATCCGTAAGCAACTTCGTTGATCTTCTTGCTGATTTTATATGGCCCGAAGTATTTTTTATAGAACTTATTGTGTAATTTGTGGGTAGGGTGTCAAATAAAACCCGGCTCGACGGGCTCATGAGCCCAACGAGCCGAGCCCGAGGTTCAAGCTTGTTTAGCTTAATGAGCCGAGCCCGAGCTTGGACATGCCGAGCCCGAGCTTGGACATGCCAAGCTCGGCTCGTTAAGCTCCGTGAGGGCTCGTTTGTAAGTATGAATAATTAAAAAAATATTAAATTTAAAAAGAATAAAGGTGTAGCAGAGTAGTAAAAGGTTTGTTTAGTATTTGAGAGATTATGAGTTCAATCTCCTATGTCTTCAAATAATTATTTCTTTTAATTCGAGCTTAGGAAGTATAAAAAACTAAAAAAATATTAAATTTAAAGAGAATGGAGGTGTAGCACAGATGATAAAACGTTTGTCAAGCATGTGAGAGGTCTCGGGTTCGATCCTCCATGTCTCTAAGTAAAAATTTCTTTTAATTCTCGAGCCTGGAAAATCTCTGACGAGCTGAGCTTGAGCTCGCCGAGCTCGAGCTCGAGCCCGAGCCCAGATAATATCTTAACGAGCCCGAGCCCGGCTCTATAAACAAAAACTTGGCTCGGCTCGTTTGACACCCTACCTGTGAGCAATGGATTCTTGCATGTATGGTTTGAGATGAACTAATAATACCCATTCCCCTTCTTCAAATTTCAGATGTGTTCTGTTTTTATCTGCCTGGTTTTTCATTCTTGATTGAGCTAGCATTATATTCTTCTTAATCGAGTCTAGTGTAGCTTCCCTGATTTTTAATTCCACCTCTACTGCTTGGATAGTTGATTCACCCTTTTTATAATGAGGAATTTCAGTTGCTTCTTTATCATATAATACTTTGAAAGGTGTCATCCCTAAAGAAGAGTGATAGCTAGAGTTGTACTATAATTCGGCCCAAGGTAGTAACTTCAACCACTTGTTAGAGTTCTCATGACAGTAGGACCTTAGATACATCTCTAATGTTCTGTTCACAACCTCGGTGTTGGTACCATGGATCGCCCAATGGCCAACAGGCCCATACGCGTCCTTAGGCCGGGCGAGAGAAAGCCCACGAAGTTCAGGAGCCTCGTAGAAAAATGCTATAAATGCCTTCCATGTTCCAATTGGGGAGGGGGTTGAAAGTTTGGAAGCAAAGTAAGGACTTGCGAGTTGCCTGGTATTCTATGCGTCGTTTATGCGCCGCATAAACGACCATGCGGTTTTCCAGACCCCCGCATAGATGTTCTATGCGTTTCGGGCCGGGTCAACGGGTTGGGTCGGGTGAAACCCTATTACCCGTAACCCATAGACAAAAAATTAAAAAAAACCCAAAACCCAAAACCTATAACCCTCCCTTCTGTCGGCCACCACCAGTAGCCATCTCCGCGAGCAAGCATCTCCAGATGCGAGCTCCAGCGAGATCAGTACATCTCCAGACGCGAGCAGGCCATCTCCAGCAGGTCATCTCCATCACAAAAGGTTATAAAAATGTTTAAAAAAAAAATTAGTTGAAAGTGATTCAACTAGGGTCATGAAATCAGTATTAGTTGACAGTCTTAGTTGAAAGTGATAAACATAGGTCATCACTACTGATTTCAACTAGGGTCATGAACATGCTAAAAAATACTATTTTTGGCATGAACATCCTACTGAATCAGTACTGATTTTCTTTGACGATGCCAATAAAATAACATTGTCATTTTTATGTTTGTCCAATCAGAATTAGGGATGCCTTAGACCCCATTGTCGTTGAAGATTTGAATTGGAGTAGTGAATGGATGACCGGTGAAGACGGTCCTTCAAATGAATTTGTTTATGGTGAAGAAGGTTTAACTTGGGCGTCTATTGAAGTAGCTATGGGTGTCAATGAACCTATTGAACCATCAACAAGGAATAGGAGAGGAGCTGAAGTTGAAGAGGATGTTGAGCAAGCTCCTTAGAGCTTAGAGCCTTAGGGCTTAGACTATTGTTAATCTTAATTATATAATTTTAGACTTTGTTATGCAATTTCTATTTACTATTTAGACTTTTAAACTTTATTTGGTCATTGGAACACTTTTTGCTATATTATATTATTCATATATTATGGAAATATCAAGGGTAATTATAAAAAATACATGTAAATATAACATGTCGCATATTTACGTATATGCGCGTATGCGCTTAAAATGTCATCGCATGAACGCATAGACGCATAGAAAACCTTGGCGAGTTGCGTGTGCGCTCCTACCCTACGAGCTACCACACCAACACTCGGTTTGCCCATCTGCTTGAGGGTGGTGAGCAGAAGAAAAATCCAGTTTAGTTACCTTTCAGAATTTAAAAGTGAATACCCTATCTCTATCCGATCTATTGAGCTAGGGATGCCATATAGTTTAACCACATCTCTAGTAAAAATTTCAGTTACTTTAGAAGCATTAA
This sequence comes from Zostera marina, assembly GCA_001185155.1. Classification (NCBI taxonomy): domain Eukaryota; kingdom Viridiplantae; phylum Streptophyta; class Magnoliopsida; order Alismatales; family Zosteraceae; genus Zostera; species Zostera marina. The sequence goes on along the minus strand of LFYR01001143.1, from coordinate 100,868 downwards.
AATTGGATGACAAAGGGCTAAAATGGACATATTTTGATAACCTATCAACCACAACCATAATTTGTTTTATGGCAGATACTCTTGCTCCAGTAGAGTGACCCAATAATATGAAACATACCCAGGTCCACCGGCCAGGTCCAATCCTAAGAATAACAGAAGGTCTTTAAATACTGACCTTCAGAATAAAACACGTTACATTAAATATCTGTGCTACACTTGTTGTTGCCTATCATACAGATGAATGATTATGCCAAAGAGAAAGTGGTTAAAGAGTCGCTTTCTCTTTGGTACGATCAATTGATTTTTATGGATATGTAAAATAAAAAAATTAGACATGTTAAATCAAAAAATATATAATATCTCGAAATTTCAGATTAGACCCAGATCTTTTACACAATTACATCCCAAGTGTAAATAGGTCCGGATCTATTTTTTTTTAAAACATAGTATTTTGTATTTATTTGCCTTTGGACCTAAATCTGGAAATCCGAGAGTTAATGAGATAAGATTTGGATCTTGAGTGTTGATCGGATAATACGGAGGCATAATTAATTACTTTAATTTCTTCACCTAGATATTTGAATTTCTATAAATATCGAGTTATTGAGTGATTTGGTCAAAATGAAGTCGAATTATAATTAAATAATGATATTGATCGTTCAAGTAATTAAGGAAGTCATTTGGGTTAGTGGGTTCAATGTGGTTATTTAACCCGTTGAGACGTTGACTTTAATTCGATTATTGGATTTTAATATCTATTTACTTATCAAAAAAATTATTATCAGACTTCCGTTATCAATTTATCATCCACGAAAGTATCAAGTCATTCAACGGTCATAAATATTTCAAGTTACTAGCCCGTTATTCACAACCATCGATTTGAGAGTCTAGAGACTAGAATTGGATAATTATATTCAAATTATCATTTATTTTTTTCATTTTTCACTTGGTTTAATATAAATTAAATATATATTTAATGGGAGGTGGCCGACTGCCGAGGGGGGGACAAAATAAATCTCTCACTCTCTCAAAGTCTTCAGAAAAAAAATTAGAAAATTACATATTCATCCCTAAGTAAATATAATAACAGTATTATTTAATAATGTTTATAGGATTACTAGGAGCTTATGAAGTAGGAGTTTATACCGTCGGCGTCGGCGTCATCATCGGCGGCGGCTTCAGCGTGGCGGAGTTTCGTGTCGAAGTTCTCCATCATCTCCACGGGAACAAGTTCCGTCCGGCAGAGTGGGCACGTTCTCTGGTCGAGATCAAGCCACGGATCAAAACACTTACTATGGAACACATGACGGCAGTTCTTCAACAGACGAACCTCCTCTCTGGGTCCGAACTCACTGAGACAAATCGTACACCTCTCATCCTCCTCCTCATCCTCCCCCCGTACCTCGTCGTAACGAACGGACGGGAGGATCTCCTTGATAAGCCCCGCGGAGAGAGCTGCTATGGGATTCGGTTTCGTTGAGTAATAAAGGTTCGTCCAGTGTGGTGGTTCTGTAGCTGTGGTCGGAGAGTCGAGGAGAGTTAGGGCTTTTGAGATGAGTGTTCGGAGTTGGGAAAGCAGGAAAAGAACCTGGAGAAGAAGCTTCGGAAGAATTATGTCTGAACAACCCACTGGAAAACCCATTTATCTATTCCTAAATACCTATGACGATGATGATAGTGTATGAACTGCACTTCTCTCTCTGATATCCAATCTCTAATCTCTAATCTCCGATCTCCGAACTCCTCCATTGTGTAATATTTATAGAAATAAATTGATGGCATGACAGTAACACGTGATTGCCCGGTACTGCCCGGCCCACCATTTTGTCGGGTACCGATATTTCTATTTTAAATGACCGATCAATCTTTACTTGTAAAATTTGCAGTCTTTCAATTACTTGCTTCCATTTTACTCATAAGCTTTGGAGTGAAGACAAGCATGTGAGTTTTTCAGTTTTTCACTATACACAGGGCATGTGAGATGAACAAAAGGAGACGGCCATGTTGCACATGCTTGGATTTTTGTTATGTTTTCGGGTCGGATTCTGACCCGTATCCATTTGAAAACAAATCTAGATACGTGACTTTAAAACACATGAGTGACTACGTAAATAGCATTTAAAGCCGTTGACTTGTTTTGATAAACAAAGTGTACGATTCTTCACAAATCATAAATATTTTACTACAACTAATATAATTTACCATAAAGTTAAATAATGAGACTTTCTATGATTATTGAATAAATAAATAAATTAAAAAAAGAGCTTAAAATCTAAAAGACAAAACCTGCCCTCATCTTTTTTCTTCTACTACTAAGCAGTTCAGAGACCAAAAAAGCCAACTGCCAAAGACTGTGAAGCGTTGAGCCGGGGGTCACAGTGGGTGTGGTAGCGAGAGTTTAAGTCGTCGTAGGTAACACATTTGGATCCTCCAATGCATTCTGTGACATTCTGGCCAGTCATCTCCAAGTGGACACCTCCGGGGAAGGTTCCTTCCTGTTCGTGAACATCGAAGAATGCTACGAGTTCATCCTGGATGACAACAAATAAAATCAACCTAAATTCAATCTATATATAACAAATTGTAAATGTTTTTTTCCGATTGATTTCTTTTTTTCTTACTCGGATTGCATCGAAAGATCTAGTTTTCAAGCCACAAGGTGCTATTGTTGTATTCCCATGCATCGGGTCACTAACCCATGTAACAATTATTCCAGCTAGGCGTATGGCTCGGATCAGATGTGGAAGATTTGCACGAAGTTTTTCAGCTCCCATCCGCACGATAATGGTGATTCTTCCAGGTTTGTTTAGAGGATTTAAAATCTCACAGATTTTCACTAGCTCTGAAGGTTCCATTTTATCACTTACCTGCAAGAGAAAGATTCAAATTCATAATCATAAAAGCTAAACATGTCAAAGAACAAGGTTTCCTATATATGTAGCAAAAGCGCCACTTAATCGCGATTAAACGGCCACACAGGAAAGGTTGTCAAAGAATATATTGTGATCCTCACCTTTATACCCAAAGGATTGGCAATACCACGGAGGAATTCGACATGAGCACCATCCAATTGCCGAGTCCTTTCACCCACCCAAAGCATGTGTGCTGAACAGTCGTAATAAAGACCAGAAGTAGAATCTTCCCTTGTAAGTGCTTGTTCATATGGCAGGTGAAGACATTCATGAGACGTATAAAACTCAGTTGTAGTCATAATAGGATCATCTGTAGTAAGGCCAGAAGCTTGCATAAAACCAAGAGCTTCATCTACTTTCTGTGCAAGCTCCATATATCTATTGAGTGTTGACAAACAATTGTAATTCATTTGCAAAACTAAAATTTAAAACAAGAGAAAATAATATTTTTAACAAACATATATACCTATTTCCTTGCTCACTGTGGTTTACGAAATCAAGGTTCCACTGTGAGACTCTCTGAATTGCTGCATATCCACCACTAGCAAATGCCCGCAGAAGATTTAAAGTGGCAGCAGATTGGCTATACGATCGAAGCAATCTCTCTGGATCCGGGAGGCGTGCTTTCTCATTAAAGGCATCACTATTGATGTTATCTCCCTGGTAACTGGGAAGAGTCACCCCATCTCTGGTCTCAAACGGATCTGATCTGGGTTTGGCAAACTGACCAGCCATTCTTGCGACCTACAAATTAATCACGTTACGTTTAGGACAGATTTGTTCAACTCCCCCCATCCTTTATTCAATCAAATAAAATTAAGATTTTGATACAAATCGAAGCATTACTTTTTCGAGAGAGAAAAAAGAAAGGAGATTTGATCTGAGTCTGACCTTTATAATGGACATCTGTCCACCAAAAATAATCGAAACACCCATCTGAAGCATGAGCCTAAAAGTATCTCTGATTATATTCCCATTGAACTCTTTGAAGCTCTCAGCGCAATCTCCACCTTGCAACAAAAACGCCTTCCCAAACGCAGCATCGGCCAGTTTCTCCTCCAATTTCCTCGCTTCTCCGGCGAACACCAGAGGAGGATATGACTGGAGGGTGTTAAGAACCTCATCGAGCTTATCCTCTTCAGGATATTTAGGGATTTGCAGAACCTTCTTTGTCTTCCAGCTGTCGGGGGTCCATGGGGTGGTGGAAGTCTTCCAGCTGTCGGGAGTCAGGATGGATGAAGACGATCGGATGACGAAACGATTGTTCTTGAACAACGGTAACGGGATTCTGATTCTGGCGTTCTTCTGAATGGATTGGTTGTTCGGGAATACCGTCTGAAAGAATGCTGTGGGAGTCAGAGATAAGTAAGTCATAGAGAACGCCATTGAACTCTGCGGTTTCCAGAGACGTAATGAGGGTTATAATTTTTTTTTGAAAGCCGAAGGTTAGAATTTATTTACTAATAGATGTACAAATTTAAGTTTCGAATTTGCATGGATTATTTATATACAAGTCCTTGAGAAATAGATTTTAATGCATGCTTTATGGCCTATCTTCTTAAGGTTGGACTTACCACATTAAGGGTACAAATGCTTGAACTAATTGTAATAAGACACCCCTTTTTAGGTTTACATGTTTAATGGGTCCTTTTTTAGGGTACAAAAGACTTAATTAGCCCCAACTACATAGATTTGCTCTTTTTATACAAAATTTCAGCACCTTATTAAATGACAGTATTTAAAAATCACGGAATAAGAGGAGTATCGTATCTCCTCGTATTCTGTAAAGGTAGCAAAAAGTCATTGAAAGGAATTTAAAAAAAAGGTGTATTTTGTTTCTAGCATTTTAGATGGATCGAAATGCAAATCTACCCACTTATTTAGAAATATTCTAAGATTATGTCTTATTTTTCCCCCTAATTTACCCTATGTACTAGATAGTTATTTTTATCCATATGTGTCACGATAAACATCCAATGATGTTCTAGAGTAACCTCCAAAGGAAAAGTGATGCATAAATTTTTGTACAATTTTCGTAAGATGCTTCAATCTTATAAATTTAAGTGCTCAACCATCGGAATTAAGAGAGACCTGAAACAAAAACAGTTGAAAAGAGGTGACTTCTAAATTCTTTCTCCAGATTGCACAATCACATAATAGAAAGTTGAAAATCAAATTGCATTTTAAAATAATACCCAAATACAATGTAAGTAATGTAACAAAATCTAAGATAACCAAGCACACTAAGAAACTCTCCATTGGTCATTTTACCAACAGAAACTATATCTAATTCTACAATCTTTTGTTGTATGTATGCTATTTACTTCTGGATAGTACAGTAGAATTGGATGCATATATTTGTAAATTAAATTTGAGATCAAAATAACTTTTGTTTTTTTTCAGGTCGCTCCAGCTTCAAGGGAATGGACTTGTTCAATACAGACACTTGTATGTTACTCCAAACATCAGAATTGGTAGGAAGATTTACAATTTTCTCAGCTATATCCATGTCTTCGGGTAGAACTGAGCCGAATACTGTGTATTTTCTTTTCCATTCATTGTGATTTGCCAGGCTAATGATAAATTCTGGTCCAGAACCAATCCACGCAACAGACCCTCTTCTTATTTTAGGGCATGTCTCCTTTGGTATGTCTTTGAATGGAAAACCTTCGGCTTCAAGTGTACCCTGAATCAAGGCATAAGGAGGGCCTATAGATGCCTACATAACATAATACGATAAAAGTTAAATGATAACATGTTCAATTATGTTTTAGCCCAAATTTTGTGAAGAATGATAATTATAACTGAACAATGCAATTTAATGAGTAAAGTGGGAAAATAGTATAGCCAATAAAAGAAATCATTCAGTCCTTGTTATAAATCAGTAATTGAGGGTTAGATTTATATTCTTGGATATATTATAGGATTATGTTAATTCCCCTCTTCTATTTGAGCGAAGAAAATCTTTATGTAACATATAACAATCAAATATCAATCAGCAATCACTATCTTCCTCCTTTGCTTCTGTTTCAACAGCATATATAGAATATATCCATGCATGATTAAATAAAAAATCAAGGGAACTTACATCAGGAATATGATTGCCATTGATGTCCCAATTGAATCCGCGATTTTCTGCACGATAGATTTGACATCCAACACAGTGGTGAATACCCAATAGCGCAGTAATGTAGACCACGGAATACGGTGCACACTCAGGAAAAAGCTATTTGCATTTCAGATAACATATCATCAGTGCTTGAAATTTGTAAAAAGATGAAGAGAAAATCATTACCATGTAAAAGAAATCCATGAGTAGGTGCTACAATATTTCTGAAGAAGGAATTATCATTTTTATTTGTCCAAATTTAGTGAAATAGTGTCTGTAAATTTAATTAGCATTGGTCAGTATTTTCAAATTGGAAGGGTCTCCCAATTCTTATTGGTAGAATAAGCTGAAGCATGCAAGACAAACTTATTTACAGACAGAGAACTGCTTTGTTCATACTTAAGAAAATTAAAAATAAAATGCATTGCCTTGATTAGTTTGTGGGTTTCATAAAGTTGAAAAACTGGACCGTGATCGTGATGCAAGAAGTGTGATGAAAGGTAATAATAACATACAGAACCTTACAAAAAATTATCACGGCTGTTTTCTTGAGAGTTTATTATGATTTTAAGGCAACAGTTCTTCATTCTCCCTAGGTTTATTCTTTATTAGATTATCCAATGATAATTGAGAAAATAGGATAAATAAATCATCCGTGTGCAGTTGGAGAATTAAGTGAGAAAAATTACCCACTAAAGCATGTCAGCTGGACAGGAAGTATGTACTTTGCAAGAATCAGGATGTCAGTATCAATCATTTTGTTTTATTGTTCATACTCAGGAAAGATATGGAATGATTGTGTTGCTCCAATGAGTGACTGGATCCCAAGAAAGAGTCCACAGACCATCGCCGTACTTTAGAGCATAGAGAGAACCTTCACTAAGAAGTAAGAAGTTTGCAGTTTGGTTTCTCCATTGGTTTCTCTTCTCTTCCAGATTAATGTTTGGTATATTTGAAGAGAGAGACAATAGAATCCATGAGAAGATCGAACAGCCCTGGCCTCAGCTAAGGGAAAGAATACGAATGATGCTAGGGTCAACTTTAACTCTGGAAAGGTTACAGTGAAGCTGAGTTATAGAGAAATCTTCTCTCTAATTCATTGGCAAGATCTCTTGGTCCCCTAGATAGTTACTAGTTTTACAATTAAGTAGTAACCATAATAGGGTGTGTATAAGTAGCTAAAGATCTTAGTTTCTGCATTAATTTATTTTACTGCTAACATTTTTTAGTTTTTTTTAATGAAAAATGAAATTTTATGCTTTGCAAAAAAATAAAATAAAGCCAACATATGCTCAATTGTAATATTTCATTTGAAGATGAACAATAGCACAAAGAAGGTTATTAATAATAAAATAGTGATTTTAAATTAAATGTTAATAGAATAGTGATTAGAAAAGTGATATATATTATATTTATCATAGAAGTATAGGAGATATTAATAGGAGTTGATCCTAATATCAATATTCTAAATATTTAAGGCCGTGTTATATAATTATATTTCCTTTTATAAATAACAGAAAAACTTAGAAACGATGCATTGAACAGAATAATGATTTACAAAACACTTACTTTTACATGAAGGGTTCCATATTCTGTATGCAAACCAATAATACCCTGTGTAATGAAGAACAATGAACACCATGAGAAAATCAAAAGCCTTTGATTATTACTTGAGTATTTAGTTTGAGTTGCACAAACTGAATAATAGTATATCAAACTAGATAACAAACAGAATACCAGATGAACGTGCACGAACTGAATAATAGTATACTCAAACAGAAAAGGGAAACCAGACGAGTATAATTAAGAGTGAATCAATGGAAGAAAAATTTAACAGCTCTGCAGTGAGCACATTTTGACCTATAATTTATTAGATGAAAAAAGTATTTTGAGTCTGATCCCTTAGTATTATCTATTTGTTATTCATTTCAATACAAACCACCACATAGAATAACAAGTTTTTCGAAAAGATGTCTGAAACATACTAGTTGCCGTGAAAAAAAGTTACCTCTTCTTTACCAAAAATAAGACCAGATGTCCATTCAACTGAGTCATCTCCCTGTCGCGTCTCAGGCATCAAGGCATCATTTTGCATCTTCAACCAACACTGTGGAAATGATCAAATAAAGAGAAATTGAAATATTTCAGGAAAAGAGAGTATCAAAATGTTGAAGTCGTAACGATTACAATTAACAATTCATAACTCGTCAAAACCAACAAACAAAACCCAGTCAAATACATTCAACACGGAAAAAACCTGAAATATCTCCTTTCCAGAAATTCATGTTTTCGAGCAAGAATCAAATCCTCACCATAAAAAAAATGAACAGATCCAATTCACAAAATTCGAAAAATAGGGCAAAATTTCAAAATCAGTAAGCATCTAATAATAGAGGAACCCAACCCACCTCTCCAAACTTATCCTTGCACATCTTCTTATCCCCACAGAATACCCAAGAGTTGCAGAGACACGGTCCAGCAGCTACCTTGCACATATCCTTGCACGCACTACAACACTCCTCTTTGTTTGAAAACTTAAAATCAGTCCCCCATTTCACGACTTCACCCCAGAGCTCCAGATGATCGATCCCTCTGCAACATTCTGTATTGTCATCTTCTTCTTCCACGAAATTTCCCATCGAATGAAGTTGAGAACCCCCGAAAGTTTGGGGTCGGCGGGTGAAGATCATAACGCATAAGTATCCGATTATACAGGAGGCCATGGACACAGCGATGACAAAGAGAATTGACCTTATGGCCCCCCTGCCCTTCCCTCCCATCTCACTCTGCCTCCGTCGCATTCTGAGAATCCGGAGTGCGATGACCGGTGAAAAAATAAGTTAGTGGATTGATTAGTGGAATGTTTGTAACTTTGGATTTTCTATTTTATAATTTCTAAGTTCTATTAATTTTTTTCTTCTGTTAAATCAACCTTTTCGGTTTTTATTTTATTATTATTAAAAACACTTCCTTTGAGGAAGGGACATGAGAAAATTTCTAAAAATATAATCTTGTCCGTTGATTTTTCATTTAAAAATATTATTTTAATTTTATTCTTTAATTTCATTTTAATTATGTCTGTTCATTTTCATTTAACAACGTTATATCAGTTATAGACGATGAAAATTGAATTTTCTCGTGAAATTTTTCTCGTTTTCACTAAAAAACTGCCTTTATAAATTATTATCTCAAAAAAGTCAGGTAAATGATAAAACAATTAACAAATTATTCCTTCATTTTCATGAAACATGTGATGATGTGATCATTGGTAATTTGTAATGTGAGTAAAACTGAAAAGTAAAAAGGTTGATTTAATTAGTAAATAATTACTATTAAGGTTGTTAAAGGCTTAAAAAATTTATCTCGTTGTTTATGTAATTTTTATTTAATTTTCATCGTTGTTTAAGTAATTTTCTTTGTAAAAAAGTACATTTTATTATAAAAAAAAGTGTTGGTTCTAGTACGTTCAGATTAAATGTTGTTGAGTGCGTTCACCTAATTTAAAACGTTTAAACCAAAATTTGTCTTTATTCAACTAATATAAAAATTATTAGATATCTCTTGGACAGTTAGGATCAAGTGAACTCACTCAGACGCACCCAATTTGGCCGCATCTGATCGATCCTAGCTCTATAAAAAAATAGTAAATAGTAAATAAATTGAAATTTGATAATAGATCCAACAGTCAACCGCCTTTTGGAGCGGGCAATTTAGCTGTTGACTTTTGCATGACTTCATAAAAATTATGAAAAAGCAAAAAAGAGTTGGGAACTTATAACTAAGATAGACTTTGATAAAATTGATCCTATGTTGGTAGTTGAATAGTAGATAAACCTAGAGTGCTCAATATTTCGAGAATAACAGTTGTTTGTATTGAAAGCTATTTAATAATCGTCATTATCATTTTTTTTATAAGTTGCATGTTACATAAGTAAATAAAAATACATACAATACGATCGACTCAAATCTTAAAACTAACTACAAACACGTACCTTAATAATAATTATAGCTAAATGGGTCAATCAAGTTGTGTGAATCAACCTCTGTGCAGGAAGGAACCAATGTGTTCTTTTTCTTAGAAGACCAAGAAATAAGTGTTCCACCAACATAGACTAACATAAATCCAATTACAAAGACAAAAGATTCAAAAAAAAAAGATAATAAGCTAACCTTATATATATATAGACATCGAAATTAGTAAAATTAAGGGTTGTTAAATTTAAGAAAAAAAGATAACCATAGGTGGAAAATTAAAGGAGGAAATGTAGCAAATGACAAGGGTTGCCTCAGTTTTCGGCTGAAGTTTCGGTGGAGCCATCGTAATTAGAAGCGGTGAGAAAGAATCAACAATGGAAAAGATATGGAGAGTGGGCAAGGATCCCGATCCCGCGCGATATTGATAATTTGAATGATCGATACTCGCTTGTTTATGCTGGATAATTTCGACTTTCTATAATTTTTTGGGGTGAAAATGGTGGGATTAATTCTATCGGGAAGGGAGGATCATCAGTGGCCACAACCTCGTCGACAACGTGTTTCGGTAGAAGGAGGTATGCACTGATTGATGTACTCTTTATAATTTACTTGTTAATTATATTAATTATGTTAGTATTAATCTTTAGTTAGATTGCATGAAATACATGAATTGAGCTAAGAAAATCAAATATTTTGCAAAGGGGGAAGGAAAATTATTGGGGGTTTCAATTCTACCTATTTTCATTTGCTCTCGTACTTAATTGTTCCCCTCCTCTTCTTACAGCCTCTTTAATCTCACCATTGGATGACCAACCCAAGTCAGGGATGAAGCACGCCAAGTACCATCTATTGGTCATTGTTTCCTTCATTATATCAGCAACATTGAGCTACACATGTTGGCAGAATTTGATCAGTGGTAGATTAGATATTTTTGGCATTCATGTGAGTGGTGTTTTCTTTGCCATTATATGTTAATGACCATTAATTTTTACTATTTGAAAGATAATCATGCATCCAATATTTCAGATACAATCTAGCCCCAAGGATGAACTTGAAAGAGCACTCCAGAGAGCTTCCATGGGAAATAAGACTGTAATGATTAGTGTACTCAATAGAGCATATGCAAATGATGGTGGTCTATTTGATCTTTTCCTTGAGGGCTTCAGAAAAGGAAAAAATACAAGTGTTCTACTCAATCACCTCCTTCTTTTGGCTTTTGATCAGAAATCCTATGAAACGTGCAATCGTTTACACCAACATTGCTACAAAGTTTCCGTTGATGATTCTGATTTTTCAAATGAGCTTTACTACATGTCCTCTGGTTATCTCAACATGTTGTGGAGAAAGACTCAGTTTCTAATCCAAGTTCTTAAACGTGGCTATAGCTTTCTTTTTACTGTAAGACTCTTTTTACTGTAACAATGATAAAATGATGGTGAATTACAATGCATATTCTTTGACTTATATATATATGTTATATGTATGAAGTTAGGTTTTTCTTATACTTGTCATATTACCATATATATACATATATATAACTCCCAAAATCTTATATTTTTCTTGTTCTTGTTAACTACCATACTTACAGGATATGGATATATTATGGCTAAGAAACCCTTTTGACATTTTGAAACATGAAGGTGATGATTTTCAATTCAGTTGTGACACATATACGGGAAAACCATATGACGAGAACAACCCGGCCAATATTGGTTTCTACCTAGTAGTTTCAAATAACAAAAGCATTGCATTATTCGAAACACTATATGCTAAACGAAACAACACAGGAGGAAGGAAACAACAGGATTTGCTAATGGAAATGAAGAAAAAAGGTGTGTTCAGACAACTGGGTCTCAAAGTGAGGTACCTTGATGATCGATACATCGCTGGGTTTTGCAGTATTGGCCGATACAATGACAAAGTAAGAACAATACATGCAAACTGTTGTCGCGGCATTAAGGCCAAATTGATTGATCTAAGACTGGTTCTTGATGAGTGGGAAGCTTTTTCTAATGCCACTTTAACTAATTATAAACTTAAATGGCCTCGTCACGCCGAATGTCTGCATTCTTGGGCATAGATATGTTATTATTTGCTTGATTGTTAATTTGTTCAACATATATAATATTTCTATGCTGTGATTTTTGAGTTTTTACCACCAACATAAAAGAATTATGACCTTATAAAAATTTAAATCAGTTAAATATACCTTCTTCATACATAATTGTGTATTATACACTATAAAAGAACTTATCTTGTGAGGTATAATTAATATCGATTGCAAATGCATGTCTTTATGGGGGTGAAATTGAGGGTATATATAGATTTAGGGTTTTATTTGGGGAATGAGCTAGGATGCAATAACATGAGGGATTTCTAGGGCTAGGTATTGACAATAACTATATAAATCCTTTTCTAAAAATCTTATGAGGGCAAACATGAGGAATTTAATTAATTTAATTTGATTTGATTTGATTAAGAATCAAGATAGATTCGGTACATATATCTGCAGACTGATTTAATTTACTGTTATTACCAAGAATGTAAACATGCTTTATGTGGAGGGAAAATAGGATCAGCAATCGTATTATTAGAAAATCTTTTCCATTTGTCAAGAAAAAGTCTGAGATCCTCCAATTTGGCTTTGATAGTTCGACAACAATTGGCATGCATCGTCATAACTTGGTTGAAAGTGCCAGGATTGCTGCAGAAACCAGCGATATATAGAGGATCTAAATACCTGATCTTGAGACCCAACTGTTTGAACACGCCTTGAAATTTAAAATCCCTGAGAAGATCTTGTTGTTTCTTCCCTCCAGTATGATTTCGCATCCCATATAATTTCTCAAACAAGGCTATGGTTTTGTTATTCGAACGTATGAGATAAAACCCAATGTTGGCTCCATTTTTCAAGTCGTATGGATGACCTGTGTAACTATCACAACTGAACTGGATATCATCGTATTTGTTTCCTTTCAGCATCTCCAATGGATTCCTAAACCATAATATATCCATATCCTGCATGCATGCATGCAGATATATATATATATAAGATCAATTAATTAGAGCAATTTGTCTGATTGATTGAACTAATTATAATAACTATTACCGTGAAGAAAAAACTATAATCTTTTTTGAGAATTTCGATGAGGAAGGAGGTTTTTCTCCAAAGCATATTGAGGTACCCTTTTGACATGAATAGCAGTTCTTTGGAAAAATCGTTGCCTTCGACAAACACCTTGTAGCAATGGGGGTGTAGGGAAATGCATCTATCATAGGCTATTTGATCAAAGCAGATTATAAGAAGATGGTTAAGCAAATGACTGGTGTTCTTCCCATTTCTAAAGCTTTCAAGGAAAAGATCGAACATGCCGTCTTTATTTGCATATGCTCGATTCAATACGCTTAACATCACTGTCTTGTTCCCCATGGATGCACTATCAAGAACTCTTTCTAGTTCATCCTGCTTGTAAGTTGGCTACATATATATATATAGATTTAACTCATTAATTACAGGTAATCATAACTATATATTAACCAATATATATATATAAATCATCATTTACCTTATTTTTCATGAAATTAGACAGATGAGTACTCATCTTGTCAGGTACTTTGTTCATAAGATTCCACCAGCTTCCATAGCTCAAAACAGCTGATGTAACAAATATGAAGATGACAACCATTGTCACCTGATACTTTGTAACCCTTATGCTCCTCGACCTCAATTGCACATCCATTGCTGACGAATCTAAAAAAATTAAAGAATGTATACATAATTAAAAGTAATTTCAACTTAGGAAAATCAGTTATTGGTCACAGTAACTATTAAAGTTATTGAAAGTACATAGGCTATAGGATTAATCTTGTCTCGTTATGTGAGATTTTCATTTAATTTTTACCACGATTTAGGGTTAGGATACCCCAAGAGTTAGGTTTTTCTACTTGTAAAAAAAACTTATAATTATCAATGTTTTAAGTTAGTTTCAACTTAGGGAGATAATTAGCTATTGGCATGGTTTCTACGTAATTTTTATTTAATTTTCATCACGATTTAACTGATTAAATATTATATGGTTCTGAGATATATATATCGATCACCTGAAGGTAGATTTTTTTACTTGTAAAAAGATACCTTCCCCTTTGTTATCAAATAAAAATAATATTTTCTATTTTCAACCACATCCACACATGTATATATTTTATAAGATAATGATTTTGGTCATTTATTTTTTACTTTTACTCTCGAGATACAATAATAAAATAATAAAAACAGTAAGATAAAAGTGTCATCTTATCTAAAGTATCTTATGAAAAACGCTTCCTATAAATTAATATTATTAAAAAATAGTCAAATATAATCTCGATCATAATTCATAATCAACAAACAACAACTACATAATATATACATAATCATCAAGTAAATTCGAAATAAATAAACTATAGTCAGATCGATTGGTCGATAAATCAATAGACGTACACATGCATGAATTGGTTATCAAGATGAAGTTTAAACAATAAACTTAATTATAACCAACAAACAAACTGCGTGATTTGATGATCTTATGAATTATGATAACCCATGATTAATTGATGAAAAGGAAAAAAGATGCAGGAGGATCGAGAAGAAGAAGTAATTAATTAACCAATTCTTTTTATTTTTAAAGAAAGAACTAACCAATTCAATCTGAGGGTACGTGTGGGGAGAAACTGATGGAGATGAGCAATTCGATCTTAAGACGGTGGCGGTGGTTGTGGTGGCCGAGCCTGAAGGAGGTGGGAGAGACGAAAGGATAGATGGAGGAATTTGAGGTTGTGATAAAAACAAAAAAAAGCCCGGCCGGTATTGTGGTTTGAGAATAAGGGCCACCAACGATCATGTATTAAGTATTTATGTTTGATGTTAGCATTTTGAATATTAAACGAAACCTTAATATTTTATTGGTATGTTGAAATTTTCTTACATGAAGAGATGGGTTGGTTGTGGTTCACATTTCTACGTTGACTATTTAAACTATAAAAAAATATTCCATTTCATTGATTATAAATTTCTGCGTTGACTTGGTCAGTAATTATAAATCATATAATTATAAATGGGTTCGAGTCTGATTGGTACATTTGTGGTCACCTCCCAAATGGGTTCGTAATCCATCCTGTTAATTAATTCTGATCTGCAATTTTAGAGAATAATTGACTAAAAAACAGAAAGATTCATTTAATTGGTCAATATTGTTGTGGATCCAAAATTTTAATCAATATTGTTGTATACGATTTTCATTTGATTATCTTTGTGTTTATCAAATAAAAAATCAAAGATAAACGTAAACGTTGTAACTCGTAAAGCTTTTTTAACATAGAAAAATACCTCCACTTGGGGACCTAGTTTTCTTTGTTCGTGGGTCATCTTCTCGCCTGACAAGGCAAGTAATTACCGTCATCTTTTTGAATCAAAATTGACTTCCGCTTTGCTTTTTCCGACAGATCGCCATCACATATGAATCCACGCTATCCGATCAAAATTACCAAATAAAAAATCTCAAAGGTACTTTTTGTTTAATTTTATCGAAACCTGAAATTTCTGCACACGGCGACATTTTGGTTGATAAATTAGTTATTTTATTTTTGGTATGATTATAAAATTTGGTTGGTGAATGGTGATCGACATGTTCTGGTTTTTTCAATATAATTAATGGTAAATGGTGAAATATCATTCATAAAGTATATATTGTCCGTCCTAAAATTATTTTTTTATTCTATAATCATTATCGTTTTTTTTTGTTTGCGAAATCAAATATCTTAGAAATCAAATATCTTTCATTTCACGATTTACAATCATTATCGATTTTTTTGTTTGACATATCGCGAGGTCAGATTAAAATCACATTTTAAAGAAAAATACAATCGAAATTAAATATCTCATGAATATTTTATTTATGATATCTCCTGATCAATAATTAATAAATCAGACTATATATCATATTAGTATTTATTTATTTAAACACCACATAAAATTATACAATTGTTAAAAGAATAATTAACAGTTAATGTAAAAAAAAGACTAATGAATTAATGATATTAGGACTTGATTGATATTGTTAAAGATTAATATTATTATTAGTTAGTTTTGATTTCTTGTTAAATAGATGGTTGTAATTAAGTTATAGATGTAATATATTTTGTTAATTACAATTAATGAAATTGGTCCGAGAATATCTATGGAAAGTTGCAAAAATGTATATGTTAAAAAACAATGTCTCATCAAGAACATCAAAAAAAAACTAGAAAATAAATAAATGTGTATACATAAAAAATAAAACATTAAAGGTTTAGAAATGATCAGCCTATCCCTCAATTTGCTCGCGGAGCCTGCGAATGGTGCTCCTTACTGTCACTGCCCTTGCGGTGCTGATAAAAAAATAAAATAAAAACAATGAGTAAGGAAAAAAAATTTGTATGGAGTAAAGATGAACTTACTTTAGTGTGTACAATATAAGTAAGAAACAAATTTTTGTATAGAGTAAAGATGAACTTACTTTAGTATGTAGGCACCACCTATCCCTCAATCTGCTCGCGGAGCCTGCGAATGGTGCTCCTTACTGTCACGGCACTTGCGGTGCTGATAAAAAATAAAAATAAAGCAATGAGTAAGAAACAAATTTTTGTATGGAGTAAAGATGAACTTACTTTAGTGTGTACAATAAGTAAGAAAAAAAAATTGTATGGAGTAAAGATGAACTTACTTTAGTGTGTAGGCACCGCCAGCTTTAATTTTGCCGCAATCCTTGCAACCCCAAATTCCGACTGCCTTTCTTTTAACACCATACTGCATCATTATCATGGATATGAAAATTGTTAATACAACTACCAAAATGTTAAAAGGGCAAAAAAAACTAAAAGCAATTGTGGAAATGTGCTTATTACCTTCCCACAAAATTCACAAAAGTATTTGGCATGCTGGCTAACTTCCATCTTCTTGATTTGCTTTCTCAAACTAGCACCATATCGTGTGCCTGAAATACTAACGATATCAAGTAATATGCGTGGATACCAGTTTCCAACAATGGAAATGTTATATATATATACCGACTATTTACCGTATTTACTGACTATTCCAACTGCGAATGGTGCTACACTTACCGTATTTACCGACTATTCCAGCCTTCTTAGTACGCTTTGTCTGAAAACACAATGAAAAAAATAATGACATCAAACCTGGTATCTTGACTTCTTCTAGATTTTAATCTAACAATGAAAAAAGACAGAATGATCGATATTTTAATCTAACACTTGGAAGGCTTCTTTTTTTGATGAAGGTAAATTTTCATTAGAAATGAAGTGGGTCTTACCAAGTTTAAAAATAAATAGAAAAATAAAACCCCTTAACAGACAGCACAGAACAGCACTACTCAAGAGTAAGCAAAGTCTGCTGGGAGTGACACAGCCAGGAAAATAGACATAAAAGCATAGCAATCAGATAAAAATAGAGAGGAATTAGCTCATTCATTGCCCATTAACAACAGCCTCAAGAATACCCAAGTCAGGATGGTTAGTCTTGACATCAAAGCTTAACTTGCAGTCCTTGACACCAAGCAATGACCAAATTAACCTACAACACTTGGAGCATTTCCTTTAAGATTGTATACAATCTATCACACCCCTCAATTTGCTCTCAACCCTCTGAGGTACCTACAAGTTCCTATTCTTCCAAATAATATAATTGATCACCTTCCATCTCGTTTATAAGGGTGCAGTAGGATGGAAGTAAGCCCTACCTCAGCCTCTATACTAACACAGAGAATTTGGTTAGTTACCACTACAATTCATCAGTTTCCCAATTTCATCCACATAACGGAATCCAGGTATGTATAGAATCCAGGCTTCTACTCTTGATGTATCTGTCTTTTATCCATGAGGAGAGGATAGAGTCTCCACTGGACCAAAAATTATATGTCCTCCTTAGTATGTGAGGCAGTGGCAGCTGCCTCATAGTTTCTAACCCCTAACTCACCTAGTTCTTTAGGAAATAGTTATGATCATCCCAGCCCATGGGGAAGATTTTTTCCCCATCCCAGATGAATCCATAGGTCAGTTATCCAACTTTGGTGATTAATGAATTAGGCAGGATTAAACCATTTATCCAGTAAGCGAACATGCTAACAAAAAACCAATTAACTAATTGAATCCTGCCTCCATGAGATAGACATTTACCCTTCCATCTAGCTAGGATCTTCTCTATTGTTTGTGTCAGCTCAGTACATTGTCCAATACTTTTCCTTTTACCAAAGACTGGGATTCCCAGATAGGTAAGTAGAAGATCCTTAAGGGGGAAGCATATAATCTCCTTGATATGGGGGGAAGATCACACTATTTTGAAGTAGATAAAAAAATAGAAGACGAACCTTAAGTTTTTCCTTCAAGGAAAAAATGGTAATCAAGGACATCAGTTTTTCCTTCAAAACTGAAAGTTTCAGGAAAAACTGTTGTCACCCCTTGGAGACCAGCTCAATGCAAATATGGGAGACCGACCTCTGGAGGAAGATGGTGTGACACTCACTCAGAAAAGATGGCTGTGTGGAAAGAGTCTAGTAGAGCTCTCTGTTCTTACATATATTTGTATTATTTAGCTTATTTCCGTTGTAATTTCTAGGGTACAGCCCTTCATTTTCATAAATGAAAAACTAATTGCATCAAAAAAATAGAAGGCTTCTTTTTAGAACAAAAATGACTATACTTTAAGTTGTTCTGTTAATAAACCCAAAAGAAACACTAAAATACACTAAACTAACAAAACATAAGAAATCTTGTTTTTCATTCAATTCAGTTCAGTCCCTCAATCATTCAACTCTTAACTACGGACTAGCATAACCAAAAACATAACAACCATAGTAGATAGTAATCACAGTATTTCTAATGCATAATCAACTGAACATTCATTAGCAGATTTAGGATATAGGGTTATTTGGAATTTTGGATTAAAAACAGCTAACTTGTATTCTAATCCAAAATTACATAAACTAAGATACAACTTGGCAGAAAAAAGACTGTTAATTTAACGAAAAAAATCCAATCCATACATTGATAGGAAAAAAACTACTAGAGAGAAGCATTGTTTCTATGCAATCTAGATCATTTTCAAATAATATTAAAAGAGATTATTTTGCTCCTTCGCCTTGACATTTACAACGTAAATCACAAAGACGATTTTACCACTGATAAGAAAATCTTAAACGATAGTTGAAGCCTCAAAATGTGTGGAAAAAAAAGGAAGATCAATCCTACCATCTCGAAGAATTAATCCGAACAACCAAACAGCCAAGAGACGGCGGCGATCTGACGGACGAGCTGGAAAAAACAAAACCTAATAGAATAAAGAAAGACGGATGGTTTTATAGGCATGTCAAATTTCAGTATAAAAAAAAAAAACTGAATTTGCAAATTATATTTACGCCCATATTATATCTTAATATTACTGTGTTTGTCATTTAAATTTTTAAAGAACGAATTATTTGAGTTTTATAAGAATATAAGACAGTGGTGAAATAACAAATTTACTTACCAACTAATTCTTTAACTAACTTTAACATTGTTTCACAGTACCTTCTATTGTTGTACTTTTAAGTACTTGTACTTGTATTCAAATTTTATTTACTGTATTGAAAATTGAAATCTTTATGTTTTTGCTAAATGCCTAAATTGTTTAATACATATAAAAATACGGTAATTTTCAGTTGTATCGTTTGCATCCTGTCCATTAATTTTTAATTTAATGGTTAAAATAATGTACTGCACAAGATATTAATACATGTACGACGAAAAAAATGTACAACAAAAGACATTAACTCATGTACGACGAAATATCGATATAATAGTCAGGATTTTTTGACGTATTTCGACGTATCAAAATTCGACTTACAAGAAACTTATTCTATAAAAATAAACGTCCATTCTGATGCGTCCAAATTAGATACGATTGGATGTGCGTCCAAATTTTTTGTTAAAATAATAAGAGTAAAAAAAAAAATAATAAGAGTCCAAATTTTTTGATTCAATATATTATTTGAAAATTCTGAATTGAAAAAATCACATTAAAAAATAAAGCCAAAAATAAAAATATGCAAAACCTAAAACTTAAAAGACTATAATTCCAGAAAGGTTGTGGTCCCTACATCGTATTTGCCGACGCGATTATATGACTATATGTAATTATAATATTTTTTTTGTGTTTCCGGCGAAGCAAAGCAGCAAAGGCCAAAGGTGTGAGTTTTGGTTGACGGCTGTGGAGCAGAAGGGTTATTGATAAGATCTCACAATTCCATTTGTGGTGTTTTGGAAGATTTCTTCTTATTCTTTTTTTCCTTCGTTCTCGTTACGAATTCGACGGATCGAGTGTGCAGATAAATAAATCTTTGTCCTGCATCGATGTCTGGGTCTGGGTTTGTTGGAACGGAAGAGATTTTTCTCTCTACTTCTCTTGCGAGCTACCTCGACAGTAAGAAAATATCTCACCTTTTCTCATTTTTCCATCTGTAGCCCTCTTTACTTCTTTAGGGGGCGGGCGGATTCGATATTTCAGCCTATTGTACTGAATTCGTCTATGTTAGGGTTATACTCGTTTTACGATTACTTATTTCTTTTGGTTATGATTGGTTTGTTTTGTCTATTTATTTGTTCAAATTATGTTTTTTTGTGTATCATGGGTTGTAGAGAGTATTGCCTTATTGGGGATGAATCTATGAATTTATCCTATCCCCTCTTCTTTGCATGTCACCATGCCATTGATGAATAAGAACACAGAAGAAATACAATAAATATATGTCATCTGGTAACCTTCACAATAAGAAGAAGCTGAAATTGATTTGTAATGGGATATTTAAAAGACCCAACAGTGATTTTACAGTATGAATTCTTAATGTTGCTGTTGCAGTATATGAATTGAAGTCAAGAACTGAAAATAATTAGAATTAAGAATGGTTATCTCTGCCATATCCAGTAAGAAGAAGCTTAAATTTATTTGTAATGGGATATTTAAAAGACCCAACAGTGATTTTACAGAATGGATTCTTAATGTTGAACTATATGAGTTGATGTCAAGAACTGCAGATAATTGGAATTAAGACGTTTATCTCTGCTATATCCCAGTTTCGTACTTTCATTAGTTACTTAGCTTGTTATTTCTTATGATTTTTGCAGAAAAGCTTCTTGTATTGTTACGAGATGGAAGGAAACTAATGGGCACCCTACGCTCCTTTGATCAGTATGGTATCATCCGTATCCTTGGTGATTTTGAATCATTTTATTTTTCCCATAAAACATTGAGTTCAATTACTCATAACATTGCCTCACTGCCTTTACAGCCAATGCTGTCATTGAAGGTGCATGTGAACGAATCATTGTTGGCGAGCTTTTTTGTGATATTCCTCTTGGGCTCTATGTCATTCGTGGGGAGAATGTTGTGCTAATCGGAGAACTTGTTCGATCTTTTCCTCTTTAAATTGAAAATTGAATCCATTCGCCACATATGTTGTGCATCACTTGCATTTTTATTGTTTGTAGTAATAATGTCTTAAAGCTTTCTTAATCATGGTTTTGTGTTATTAGGATTTAAAAATTCAAGAGCTTCCTGATCATATGGTTCGTGTTTCGGCTCAAGAAATAAAAGATGTATGTGCTCTGCATCTATGCTTATTTTT
Organism: Zostera marina; assembly: GCA_001185155.1. NCBI lineage: Eukaryota > Viridiplantae > Streptophyta > Magnoliopsida > Alismatales > Zosteraceae > Zostera > Zostera marina. The sequence continues at coordinate 79,182 of LFYR01001143.1, read as the reverse complement.
TGTTTTTCATTATTTAGCTTTCAAAATTGGTAGAAACTTTTTTTGTAAATGGATGACGTTATAAATGCTGCCATTTTTATTTTCTATTATATATAGGCTCAGAAGGCTGAAATTGAAGCATTGGATCTAAAAGGAACCATGAGAAAAAGAATGGAGTTCCTTGATTTCTTTGATTGATGATCGTCAACTAACCAATAACAAATGAGTTTCTGACCTGAGATGTGCATGAAGATTGGAAAGTGAACTTATTTAAATTCAATCAAATTGTTATTTTGTAATTCAAAATTATACTATGTATCCTGCACTGAATCATATATGTGCCTTGTTTAATAATTTTATTTTTGTCAACGGTTTTTTTATATACACAATGATACAATGATCATCACTGCAAGCAGATAAAAATAGAAAATAATATTAAAGTCTTGTTTACATAAACTTTGGTTTTCACCTCTTTATAACCCAGGTAATTTTTGGCATGATACTCACATATTAATAGCAAAACTTATAAAATAAACATTCTACAAACATTATATTCATTCCATTCATTCCCTGTTTCAATTCATATTGATCATTTTATTTTATCAATCAACATTTTTTTTTTTTGAATTAAAACTCTGGTAATATATAAATTTCAAAGTAAAAAAAAGAGGTGTGATCACATGCGATCCACCCTACACTCTCCGCATTGATCCAACCAAGTGATCTTACGATCGTTTAGACCTTCAACAACCTTTGGAGACTGACTCGATATTTCCTAGAACGAACTATGTCTCATCGTTCTCGCGTGATGGGTCTTGGACAATGAGGGGTGAAAAAAACCCTGGTGTGCTCCTAACATCTTTTCTGTTATCACATTTCGATCCACTACATGCAAATGATTACTCATATCGTTTTTACTTTCAAAAAAGGTCATTCTCTTAAAAGATAGATCCTCCTATGGATATGACTTTTTGGATCATTTCATTTTCCACATTTTTACTTTCTATGTTTTTTGGTGAATTAGAATTTTATTTTTGAATTTCAACCCCTCATTAGCATAAGTATTGCAGTTTTTTAATACAAGTAAATCGTACTAACAATAGATAAATCAACTTGGAGCCGGTTGGGCGCTTCTAGCTCATGTTTCCGCTAATCGTTGTTCTTGAGTCGTTCCTCTGACCTTGTACATGTTCATCCTGAAAGTGTTTGATATATCCTATATTATCCGTCTTCCTATCTATTGCGGTCACGTGCGTCTGTTTTCATGCACTTTCTTGTTTCTTTCGGTCCAGATCTTCCAAACTGCCGCAGCCGTGTATGCCTATGTTAGACCTCAGTATAGCGTGTTCTTCGTTCTGGCGTGAGCCTTTGTCATTACCTGTTCTAAAAAAAGTCTTGCGCATGTAATCAAACCTGGTTTTGCATTTAGTATATAAGACCATAAATCCATGAAAAATTTACATCCGAAGAACGCATGGTCTTGAAAAATTTTCCCCTCTTTCTTCTAGCCCAATCATAATTCCTCGATATCTTACTCCATCAATCAACATGATATTACCTGTATGTATAATTAATATTTGACATGTATATACTTTATCATGGTTTAATATTTCAACAAACGACCGTCCTTTTCAACACTAGATAGTCCGTCATGGACATGGTGGCTGACTTCTTGGTGTTGTAAAGTTTCTCCCAAAGGTTTCGGACATGAATACTATAACCCTAAACTCGACAGCTTATCTGGTTTAGGTTCGTTGAGGACATGAGTCAACTCATGTAGTTCCAAGACCGATTCAAATTATAGAGCCAAGACATAACTTAAAATAAATATACGGGATAATAATCTACACAAGCCGGAAAAACAAAAAAAAAACATTCCTTTGTCGATGGACACAGTTGTGACTTGGAAGAACAAAATATTGTTAATTTCTGTTTTATATAAATAACTAAAGAAATGCATCTAGCATATTTGCAGATTTGAGAGGACGTGGCGGTCTGAAATCCTCCAACTGTAAACTTGAACCGCGGAGTATTTCTTTAAGACTAGACACTCCCCTATCATTTTTAATGTTCTCGAGAATGCTCCCAATAACAACATCCGCATGTCCGGCTTCTATAAGACTTCCCGGTTCTTCCCCACCCTGGCATATCAATTCTCCCACTTCCTTCAAAGGAATCAAGTTTTCCAAAATAATCTTGGAAAATAAACGACCAAGAAAATTTGTTGCTTTAGGAGCATCATTTACTGCATCTTCTAAGGATGAAAGAACAGATTTGAACCTGTCAAAAAAGTAATAGGTGGTGACCATATTCATTTACCAAATACCATGGATTAAATACACACATACCCCTGCGTAAGCTGTGCTCGACTAATAAGAGAACCTTTAACCTTGCAAATATTGATGAGAAGTTTGGATAAGAGATCCCTTTCGACGTCATTTCTTTCAAAAGAATCGAGAATCCACAAAGATACCATTGAGGGATGGAAATTTGGCGATTTAAACTCTTCGATGCACAAGATAACTTCTTGTTCATCTTCGGCACTGAATGAAAGAAATAACATGACATTAGGATTAGTATAAGGTACACATGAACATATATTAGATACATTCTTGATTTCTTATTATTATTTTTGAAGAAATTAAAATTTTCACTTAAAATGAAGGCAATGCCCAAATTATATGGAGTTATAAAAAAATTTAAAATACAGAAAGTAGAAGAAATGAGCAATGAAATCCATTGACACTCTCATTAACTATGTTAGCTAGGTTATACAATAACTAGATACGCTGCCTCAGAGGTTGGTCTTCCATGCTTTCATAATTAATGTCTCCAAAGGATAACGACAGCTCTTCTTGTGACACTTTGGTCCAAAAGAAAGACTAGTGTTCTTAATTACCTCCTTAAAGACTACTTCAGGAGGCCTACTGGTGTGTTGTCTAAAGCTTTTATTTCTTTCTGTCAAGATATGCCACGACCAACACTGAACATTCAAGAGTAACCTACCTCGGGAGTGGTGCGTGAATTTTTGTGCAGCCTCTGTAACATCCCCTAATCATATATCCATGCTTGATTGGGTGGGAACTTAGTAGGTCCACCACTGTGGTTATATATCTCTTGGGAGATTCTCTCCTCAGAGAAGGTAACTTCATTGAAGTAACTCAAAAGACTACCCAATGAGCTAATTGATATCAAAGTTTCCCAGAGGAGTTTCCTTTCTTCCCTGCTATTGGAGGTATAAATCACAGTGAGGAAAATGAGAGCCATCCTTTCATTTGTCATTTGGAGATGGATGAGTTGTTTGTGGAATTTAATGACAACCCCTTTCCTTGTATCATTCATCCATCAAACCAAGATAGAATCAGGAGTATCTGGAAAAGAGCTTTTTTCACGTACTTTTTTCATTTGAGGAGAGATTCGGACTTCCCAGTAGTTTTTTCACCTTCATCTGTTTAGATGGATGGCCTAATCCCCTCATATATCATTCCTCCATCAAACCAATATAGAATCAGGAGTATCTGGAAAAGAGCTTTTTTCACATACTTTTTTCATCTGAGAGATTCGGACTTCCCAGTAGTTTTTTCACCTCTATCTGTTTAGATGGATGGCCTAATCCCCTCACATTCCACAAAGTTAGAGCCATGGAGGATAAAACACTAATTTGTGAGAATGTAGGGAACCTACTGCTAACCCGATGCAGTCATCACCGTTGGGATTGCATCGGATGAATGACTGGGAGACTATCCTCTGAGGAGATTTCTTTAATCTCTCCATTCTTGCCTTAAACAAAGTCAGGAAAGTATGGTTAGAAGATTTCAGCAGAGGATTGCCTCTGAAAAAAAGACCTATACACTCTATTGCTACTTTTTGTCTGGACAGAATTTTTCGAAATAAAACTGAAATAAAACTCATCAGGTCCAGAGACTTGCCTGAGTTAAAGGATTATAGAGTGGATTTCACCTCATCTTCTAATGAGTCTGAAGTAACCAGACATTCATTACTAAAGAATTCAGAGACAATTTTAGGAAATACGGTTTATTGGTTGGGACTTGGGACTGCTGGTTGTTGGAAGATTGATATGTTTGGATTGCTGAATAGACTTCTTAAAGTACCTAATCCTTTTATCTTCTAACAAAGACCTGGTAGTGGTGTTCATTCCATCTCTATTTAAGATTTTGAGGGTGGAATATTGTTTTTTGATAAAGTAAAATACCAATAAAATGGGAAATAAAAACAGAAAATATATGGTAATAAAAATTAAAAAACAACAAAGAATCTATTACTTTTGGTAGAATGGTAGCTATAAAAAAAAATCTATTATTTTTAAACCCTTATAGGTCAGCATTATTTTATTTTTATTTTTTTGAGAAATTAAATTTTCATTCCTGAAAAGTGGTTGGGCATAGCCCAAAATTACAGAATATAGGGAAATGCAAAAACATTGTCTATCTCTTATACAGCTATGACCCTGACTAACTGGCCAAGGACTGAAGCCTCAAGAGGTTGGACTCCCATGAGCGTATAGCTTGTTTTTCAATCTTTGAAAGATTGTGTTTCTTATAGGATGTAGAATCATAAGCAATGCTCACATCCTTTATAATTTCTCTGCTGACAATTTCTGGAGGCCTTAGGGTGTGTTGTTTTAATCTCCTATTCCTTTCACACCATATGTGCCAGGAAAAGGATGTTAGCATAGTCCAGTGTACCCCCCAGCAACTAGACTTGTGAGTGAATTTTTGTATTGTTTCCATAATATCCCCTATCCTGATGTCTATTGCGGGAGATGGGGGATTTTACCAACTAAGTGTCCAAACAGCATTGTTAAGGCAGCTAGTGGATTCTAACAATAGGGATCTAATGTAATGGCAGTTAAAGTATAGGTGTTGTAATGTTTCTTCCTCATTTCCACATAATGGGCAGGACGTATTTATGTTGAGTCCCCAGCTTTGCAGTCTAGTTAAAGTGTTCAGACTCTTGACTTTAATTCTCCACAACAACACGGAGAATTTGGGAGGGTTTTTGGCCCAAATCCCTAGATTTATCTCTTCTAGGCCTTAATGTTTCTGAGTGCTTGGAAAGGGCAATTTGTGTGACCCTATAGTTACTCAGGCAGTTTATACATTTCCCTATTGTTTCCTTATTAGCTAGTATTGTTTTCCACATGTGAGAGTCCAAGGTAGGCCTACACTCTATTTCCCCAATGTTTCTTCCTTTGATGTATCTAATTTTTATCCAATCTGTTAGTATGGAGTTATTAGGACTCCACATCCTCTCTGTTCTTTTAACCAATGCTGAAGCATTAATTGTAAAGAAATCTTTGTCCCCTATTCCGCCTTCGCTCTTTGGGAGTGCCATTTTTTCCCAACTACTCCCTCTTCTCCCGTCCCAGATGAAGTTGTAAGCTAGGCTCTGAATCTTTTTAATAACTGTGCATGGCAGTGTGGTTCCGTTTGCCCAGTATTGAAACTTACCCTTGTAAGACCCAATTCACTAATTGGGTTCTTCCTGCATAAGACAGACATCTCTCTTTCCATCTGGCTAACATTTTTTCTATTGGATTCATAGGTCAGCATTATTCAAGAGACTTTATTCGTCTATTTTAGGTCAACTTTCTCCCTGTTCATAAGTTCCTTCAATTTTTTCTTCATGTTCGTATTCTCTATTTTACATATGTTTAGGCATTCATGCGATGGAGCTGGTCGCATGAACGTATAAGGCGTCGTATGAAACAGAGTACAATTTTGCAATATATACCCTGTATTTTTTAAATATTACAAAAATTACATGTATTTAAAAATATTAATAGAATATATTTAAAATTAAATAGAAGTCTTAAAATCATATTAGTAGCAAAATAGAAGTACTTTAAATAGCCATATTCTACAATTTTGCTTAGTCAGTCACTTAGTCCAGTTTTGGACCAAAACTTTTGGCTATCTCAACTTAGGAGGGATCGTCCAACCTAGAATTATATTGGCTTAGATCTTTTTTCTACTTAGGCAACCACATACTTAACATATCACAATTATGCTAACTTTAGTGATACCGTGATAATCACTAGGGCGCTCCCATTGTCCAGGGAGCGCTTTTTCAGCTTTGAGTGCTTTAGTGCGCTTAAAGCTGAAAAAAGCGACGGTGGCAATTTGGTAAATATATGCAATTTTTTTCGAAAATTGCATATATACCCCTGTATATTTTTTTTCAAATCCTATAAATATAGAATAGACACGTATTATTTTTATATCATACATCTGTCAAATGAGGTATTTATTTATCTCATACACGTATTATTTATCTCATTTGATACGTGTCTATTAATGAGGTATTTATTTATCTCATACACGTATTATTTATCTCATTTGACAGATGTATTATTTATTTATCTCATACGGCTCTGTTCTCCATCTGCAACTTACAGATCCTTTTCCTCCTCCCTTCTCCAAGCTTCTACTGCCTGGTGATGGGCTAGAAACCCACTAACCCGATCCAACACGACCCGCTTACCCGCTTAAAAAAAGCGATTTGGAAAGCGCTCCTCCGTGAGCGCTTTTCCGCTTTAAGCGCCGCTTTTTAATCTATGCCGTGATTAAAATATTTCATATTTCCATTGAAAAAAAAAATGACAAACCTGTAATATTCTCGTATTGTCGATAAAGACTTCTTATGTAGGTGATCCTCAGATAATAGGTTAGTTTCTGAAGAAACATTTTGATTTATTGCAGAAGCTCCATGCACACCATGTGTACGAGTAGCTGACAATGGTATATCAGGAACACGGTCAGCATTTTTATATTCCTTATTTCCAGAAAATTTTGGAATCACTTGATCCCTTTTATAATGTGTTGCTCTGTCGGGTAGAGAAGCGTAACCATTTGGACCCGATGGTATTCTTCTTAGCTCCCCAACAGTGGAACTAAGATCAGGGGGAGGAGTTGCCATCAATGGTTGTCCTTTCATGGACATTCCTCTTGCAAGACCTCCTTGTGGACCAAGTGTGATAGAATCATCATTAGCAGATCTTTGCTGCAGAGAAGCTGATAATGTTCTGCCTTCTGAAGGATGTTTGTCCTCCATTCGAACATCTTGACCACTACCAACACGAACTTGAGGTTGGAAGCTGCTGCGGTGACCATGAGAAGAGGAAAATGTAGACCCACGGTGACCATACTCCATAGGTGGTGCCCTTCTTGATGAAGAACTCATTCCAGGACCACGCGCCAATCTACTGGCTTGTGCTTGTCGTTCTTGAACTGCATCCCTGTGTACTTCATCAATTTTCTTTGGCCCGTCAACTTTTCTGCGTTGCTGCCATTTGTTCTTTCTCAAATCAATTGCATCTTTTAGCATGAACCTTACTCTAGAAGATAAATTTTGATTGTTTGACAAATTTAGCATTATATCAAAATACGCATTCATGTGATCCCTAGCCTTTTCGTGATCTATCATCTCTCCAATCGTACTCAGTAATTTACACAATGCTTCAATATCTTCTTCATCTGGATTATGACGCTGAGTAATCAACTTCTTTATACACTCGTGCATGATTCTTTCGGTCAGCATCCTCTTCTTATACAACTCTCCTATCAATCGAATATTCCCAAGCATCCGTCTCCGTGCCTGAACCTTCTTCTCTTCCCTTTCTGCTTTAGTCTGTGTGATTTCACCTTCCTCTTCAACCTTTACAGCTTCAGCTTCTTCTTTTTCTCCTTTCTCAAACTCCTCTTGGCACTTATTTAAGAGCAACCTCTTAAACGTAATCTTTTCATTGTCCTCGCTAAAATCTGGTAAGGCCCCAGAGAGATGGAAGCAGAAATTGGAATACATTTCACAAAATGTTGGTTCCATCAAAGCTTTATCAAAAATCTGAGAAATCACACCAATAAGAGTATCTGCATTATCAATATTGACTTCGGTAACTTGGGCAAAAAGTTTATCAAAATTTTGAGGGGTCAACTTATTAAGAATTGATTTCAGCTGCCTTTGCTTTGCTTCTTCTTGATCAGAAATTTTGCCCACTTCATACTTATTCTCTGCTTTGTGCATTACCTGTGATACTTGCGGAGACGGAATCAGACCTCGCTGCATTCCATTAGCACGCTGCCACCTGTCAGTATGTAAATGCATTGATCCTAACATATTTCCACTAATATATTGATTAATCTGTCCGCGTGGATGTCTTAAAACACCAGGATTAGAACCAGATCCAAGGCGGAAGCCACTCTCTGTAGGACCATGCCCACCATCAGGAGGAATATCACGAACAGTAACATTACTAACATATTGATTTGTCACCTTACCCTTAGTCCACTTTTCTGGTCGAAATGTACTTTGTCTGTCAGAGGCCCTTGTAGAGTTTGGAACTGATCTTGAGTCAGAATTGAATAATGTTGACAGTATATTATCAAGTTCCATCACAAATCCAACTGGAAGATCAGTGAAGTTATTTTGAAATGTCATAAGGAAATCTTTTGAATATGTTACAATTGTGGATCGAGAACCAAGCTGTAAATTATCCGGTGCTCTCAAATTCTGAGTAGACATATCTGCTGCATCTTCCCAATCTTCAACTTCACCTTTACTCTCAACACCTTCCTCATTTACTATAATTTCATTTTTGGTGGAATCTAATGAAGTAATAATTGGATCAACTAAAGAACTATCCATGCTTTCTGAGGTATCGACAGAATGAACTTTTTCTTCTGGAGCTTTGTACGCCATGTATAGATCAGAATTCATTCCAGCAGCATCAGCTTTAGACATAATTTCCTTTTTCTTTTTCTTCCTCAGAGATGCAGTGGTCTTTGGAGAAGTCATTTCTGCTTGAGACTGATCCTTAAAAACTGTTGATGAACTAAAAACAGGATTCTCAGAGGATACCTTTGGAACTTTCTCTACACTTTTCTCGATTAAAGAAACATCAGACTCAGAGAAAAGCCTACCAGGATCTGTTGAAATAACATTTAATGAAGGAATTTGACCATCATTATCAGAAATTTGGTCGGAAAATGATTCATTGCCCTTAACTATGTCGACTCCAATCTTACTACATTCTGATACAGAGAAAACGTCTTCCTCTTTAAAATCTATTGATTTGTTACCATGTTCCAAATATTTGATTGCAGATTCCTTTACCTTAGTTTCAGTTACTGCACCATCATATTGCTCAATAGTATTGACCTCCTGCAAGGATTCAGCTTTTTTAGCATCACTTCTATCGCTTGAAATGTCCCCTTTTTTTTCTGATTTGAGCGTTTTGACTTCTGTTACTATAGTTTCTTTGGGAACATCATTAGTAGTAGAAGTAATGCACTCAGTATACTCAGGTTTATCTTGAGATGATTCATCAGACACTGAAACACCAATAAGAGAGTCTGCTAATACTCTGTTTTCCTTAGGAACCGTATCGCAATTGGGTGAATCAAGAACAACTCTTGTATCTTTACTGTCAATCGATACAACTTTAGATGATGTAGATGTAGTATTGGCTCCAAAGTCAACATGAGGCTGGTCATGGAAAAAAATACATTGTTAAGCAGGAAAGAACATTGCAAATTTTACGAGAATTAATAAATGTCATGATCATTTGTATTTTGTACATCTTACACCACCATGAAATCATGAAATCAATAATATTCCACAATTAAAGATCAAACAAACTCATAGACAATCATAGGACTAAAATTTCTAATTGAGCTAAAAAAATTGAGTTCCATTCATTGTTGTTTAAAATAAAAGCATATGAATATATGATGCATGTCCAATCTGATTAAAAAAACTCGATTTAATTGAACTTTAGTTGATCAGACAAGAAACTACTTTAAAAAAGAGTTGGAAAAGCCTTACCAAGAATATACAAGACAGATGAACATGCAAACTTACACGTAGACAGTAGACACAGAGAAATTCAATTTCTAAGTTGAAATTATACTAGACAGCAATATGAAAAATTCATTGATTTCGTCAACAAAAATACTACTTAAAAGTTCACATTAAAGGATATCCAATTGTCCATTGGACCGCCTTGGGGCCCTTACTTGGCACCTCTGGAATGAACGAAACATAAAATCAAAGCAAAAATGCAACATACTCGTCCTCCAGAAACAGTCAGCAAGGAAGTACTAACTACAAAGGGATTCAAACATATATTACAATGATGTATCTTACAAAAGAATCAAATATCTTCAAATATGGGGTCCTTATGGCTTCTTAGCGTAAGTGATTCAGCAATAGCCCTTAGGTTCTTTAATGAATAACCTACTTTCTAGGCCCTGCACTCTAAACATGAGCCTATATCTGCCTTTGCAGCTATAAAGGTCTTCCAAATTCTAAGATAAGTGGTCAATGGTAGGATTTCATCTAGGGATCTGTTTCTCGTGTAACTCATTTGTACTCATTTAAAGAGAATGGATCGATCCATTATGCTCCCAAAATTTGGAGGCTCTTTTAACATAGACTTCTCTAGTGATTATGGATAGGTCTCTCACTCCAAGACCACCATCTGTCTTTGGGATGATCATTTGGGACCAAGGGATTTTCTTGATGATTTGGGACCAATGTATGCTTTGGGTCAATGAGTGTGCTTACCAGAATACCAGCTATAATCCAATTTACCAACTAGATCCTCCATAGAATAGACACTCAGTACTCCACCTCCTTGATTGAGTCTCGCGCAAGATAGCAGGAGATATCGCCCATAGCGCGGGTAGCTGGTGATATCTCCCCGCGATATGCCTATATCTCCCCATTTCACCCCATTTCTCCCCATTTCTCCTCATTTCTCCCCATTTCTCCATTCATGATTTTCTCATCTCTCTTCTTTTCTTTTTTTTTTTGCAAACCCTATGATTTTTGAATTTTTTTTAAACCTAATTTTGAATTCTAAAATTAATGATTACACTTGATCACTACTCTTTAGTTAAGTATGATATTCACTATTACTTTATAATATACTGAATATATATAAAAAATAAACATACACCTGGCGCCATGTAGGCGAGATAGCACGCTATCTCTCGCTATCTCTCGCTATCTCCCCATCTCCCCAAGTGCCGGCGCTACGCGCTATGGCGCAACTCAAACTTTGCTAGCTAATCGATTTTCAATTAGCTGAATTAATTTCCAGCATTGATGGTATGATTTTTTTGTCCCTGTGATGGGAAGCCCTAGATATATATGTGATGGGTAATCTCTTGGTAAAAAAATCATAGGACTGCTTGGAGCTCATAATTATCTTCATACGTCTTTGAAAAGGTGGCAGAGCTCTTGGTGTTTATAAATATTATAAATTTAAAGTATTCTTAATGTTTAGTTTTGAATATCTCCATCGTTATAACATATGAAGTTGTGAACATATTATAGAATACCAAAAAACAGATTTAAATCATTTCGTGATTCTCAAAAATGTAAACATCTTCTTTGGTATTGGAACTTAGGATCTTCGGGAACCCTGATGGCCTAATCATACAAGAATTGAGGAAGATGTAATGTTACTGGAGTCTAATGCTCTAGTTCCAAAATGAAAGCAAGACCCGCTTCATTTCTAATCAATTTTTACCCTAATCAAAAAAATCTAATTTACACTAGGACAAAGATAAATAAGAACATAGATGCTTAGATGATGAAGCAAGTTCATCCCTCCCATAATCATTCATCTTGTAATTGTACTTTCCATTATTATGTCCCGTCCACATCATAATGGAATTTTAACTTTATCAAAAAAACTCTGTACAACACAAAAGTAGAAATTCAAATTGAAATTATGGAAATCGAAGTTGGAGTTGTGAAAGAAAGCAAAGATAAAAAAAGTTCAACACACCTGTGGCTGCTGTTGAAACTGTTTGATTTCCTTTTTGTCATCTATAATTTGATGATCTATGAAATTGTCTGATGTTATCCTAGGGTCTTCCTTACTCAATGTACTCAAAGAAACAAGGCCAGTATCCACTAATGTACTAGTAACATTTGGTGAGAGACCATCAGGTTGTATTTTATGCAAAGAATCCAAATATGGTATAACTAAATTAGAACTGCATGATGGTTCAATAATAGAAACAGACTTCTGCTTCTGGACCAAGGACTCCACGCTGATGTCTGAGACCTTTTGTGCCAAACTAACTTCATCAATAGATTTCGCTACATTTATTGCTTCATCTTTACAAACTGGCAGAGAAACTTTAATGGAAGGTGTCCCTGTTATATCATCAGGTGGCAACTGAAAATCCTGTGACTGCACTAAGTTTTGTTGGGAAACGCCTTGTGTTGAAGGACCATATTTTCTTCTTTGGACGGTATTCTGTGAGGATGGATTTGCAATTGACACAGATGCTCCAGGCTGATTAACGGATACATAACCAAATCTTGTAGCCTGAGAACTTGTAGTTGTTTGAGTGTTTGGATAATATATAGGACCAGAACCAAAAGAATTAGATGGTATTGTAGAATAGAAATTGTTAGGATTTTGAGAAAAGGGAATAACGGTCTGAGAATGAACTGGAAGACTGTATTCTGTTCTTTTGCCAAGTCTCAATTCTTCCTTAGTATCCGGATGAGTAATTTTCACTGCTCTACGAGTGCCTGTGGCACCATATTTCCCAGTCTGTTGCTGAGAATATGGTGTCATTTGTGTGTTAATATCCATTCCCATATTCATATGAGAGGGAAGTTGACCTATTGGTGAGAAGGTTAAACCATGCCCCTGCTGAATCATGGGCTGGGGGGGCTGTATCATGTGAGGTTGGTAATACATTTGCTGCGGATTTTGTTGTGGAGTACCAACGGGCACTGGAAGAAATGGAATATGAGGGTGACTGGGCATGATATTTTGAGACTGCAATTGAGGCCCATGGGTACTAAATGGAATACTACTCTGTGGCTTCTCAAACATAGGAACTCCAGATACAGGAATGGCAGAAGATTTTTGTGCAGTTATAGGAGAAAAAGGAATCTGTGATTGGCTTTCCTTTTTGGCCTGAGTTGGAGGGTGAGAAATGACTGTATTTAGCGGATTAAGTGCAGGAACTTCCTCTCTTGATTGCACCTGTGGCTTCTTGGGTGCAAAAGATGTTGGCATCATTGGAGCTGCCTTCACTGAAACACGATGATGAGTCTGCAACAATACAAAATTCGATGTTTGAAGCAGAACAAAAAATCCAAAAAAATAAGATCACATAATTAGCACAGCGGATGTGTACCTGTTCATGTTTCTGCTCATCCAAATTTGGTGGAGCTGAACTTGTCCTTGCTGGAATCTACACTAACATATATTAGCATGGCGTGAAAAATAAAATAATGAGAATATAATCATAACTATATTGTAAGGCAAAGAAAATCACCGGAGTTCTTCCATTCACAAAACCTGGGTTAATAGAACCAAACTGAACATTGACAGAATTGGCTGTTTCTCCTGAAATGATATAGAGAATCGTGTTAACTTTCCCAAGCTGAACAAACCAATAGAAAAGTATATAAATAATACCAAGTTCGGTCGATACACTTACAACAGATTATAATTTACAACAAACACTGCCAAGCAATAAAAAATATAGAATAAAAAAAAGGATGAAATAACCTTTTGCAGGCATGACACGTGTATTAGCATTCGAAGCATATGTTGCTGTTTGAGAAGACGGAGGCCTTGGAATAGGTCTAGATGTCCTTAAACCGGAAATATCAGCTGGTTTTGCAACACTTTGTACTGAGACATTGAAAAGGCAGAAAATTGTGATCTTAGCTACTGAACCATAGTTATGTCAACAGTTCACATAGTAAAAGCATTCAACATACAAAAATCGATGATAATAGAATACAAGAAGCATACCATGTGAAAGAGGCGGTGTGTAGGAACCATTCTGCATACCAAGACCTGAAGGAGTAGAAACAGAACCACTAGTCTGGGTGGTCACAATTGCAGGATTAACCCTGTACTGCCCACCTTGTCCATTTCCCGGCCTCTTAAAACTACAGTTTCAGAAGAAATGATAACAGAATGATAGATCAAATATCATCTTTGTCAAATAATCCACGAGTTTGAAGTCCAAACATAGAACCGATAAATAAATAAAGTTTTCAACAACAACAAAATGGAGAATAAAAACGGGTGTACCTTTGATTGGTGGACAGAGGATTCGGATTGTGTGCTGGGAATGAGGATGATGCAATGGATGGACCTGGAGGAGCATAGCCGCCGCCAGCCTTCCCACCACCGGAAGAATGACTCTTGTGGTAAATTCCGGACGAGCTGTTTCCGGATCTCCCCGGTTTCTTCAGCTGCGCGTCGCTCTTATCAGCTCTAGATTGATTATGGGACATAAATCCTCGTCTTTTCTCTCCTCACAACTTAAAAAGAGAAAAAAATAAAATAAAAAGAGAACTTTCAGAAACCACACAAAATAAAGATCACAGCTCCTAGGAAGCAAACACTGTAAATCCGCCGGAATCCAATCCTTCCTCTGATCACCAATCCCCAAAAATCACCACGTTCGTCAAAACCGACAAGGAGAACGGAAGAACAACGAGGTGAGAAAGTATCGTAACCTAATAGATAAGGAAGATTACCTGGCGAGATTGCGGAGGTGGAGGAAAGAGCGTGGTGGAAGGGAGAATAAATATTAGGGTTTGTCGATCGTATCCGCTGTCGGAGGATGTAGTGGAAGAAAGAAGGGGGAAGAGGGTAGAAAAAAAGAGAAGAAGCGGTTTCTGCTTGATATAGAGAGTGGAATGATGTGAGAGATAGATGGTAAATTTACCTTTTTAATCAAAAACATGGAAATTACAGGCGGAGGCAAGTGGAAGGATTTTGTAGATCGTGAATAACTAGTTAGAGATAGGTAGGTAAACTGCAATGTTAATTGGAGTTTGGTATTAAATGACTGAACAAGGGATTAGTTTGTCAGATATTAAATGTATTTGGGGGAAAATTGAAATATTTCAAATAAGAATATAAATATAGCGAAGTGCGAACGGATAAAATATTAAAAATGATGCCCAAATATCAATAGTGTACGGTGACCGCTGAAATGTCAACATTTTTAATGGGACGACGTAATTCAATAACTTAGAATCGAAAAAACAGCCTTTAGAAATTAGATTTGAGGAAATGGACGACTGCGGAAGTCAATTCCGTCTTGTTTTGGGTATAGGAATGATCGGCGCCTTCTACAATCCGGAGCTCGTGGTTGGAGATCAACCTGTGGAACTCACTGGCATCAGAAACCGGTATGACAATATCCGACGATCCATGAATTGTCAGCACTTTACAGGTTGGATCGATGGTGGAACACGCAGCCTTCACATCGGTTGCAAAACGATCCATTAAACTCTGTTCAGTCACACGATACCCAATACCGTTGCCATTTGTCGCCACATCGATGAACCCGTCGTTTTTTATTTTTACCAGGAAATCATCACCAAGACGCTCTTTAACGCCGATCTTCAAATCAAATCGCCCGGAGATGTTGACTACCGTGGGAATGTCATGGTACTTAGATGCGTAGAGAATGACGACGTCTCCTCCTTTGCTGTGTCCGACAATGCCTCTCACCGGTATATTTCGCTTCTCGGAGAAGTACATGACAGCAGTTCGCAAGTCTTCGACTTCTTTCCAGTAATTACCGTACATAAACGTCCCATCGCTCTCTCCGTTCCCGGAGAAATCAAACCGGAAGGTGGAGATTCCCTGAGATAAAAGAGCATCGGAAAGATAACTTATGGGCTTACTTTCTTTCGTAGATCGAAATCCATGGCACAGCACGACCAAATCATCGGAGTTTGTTTTTTGTAAGATTCCGATGAGTTTCTCGTTGTGACCATTTGTCAGCACGATCCTCTCTTCCGTGAAGGAAGAACTCTCAGATCCATCTGTGCTTGCGGCGATGTAAGCCATCTTGGAGGCAGCGAGCGAGAGACTCCGACTAGAGGGGATGGATCTGAATGGAGAAAAAGTTGCAGCGACGGAGGTAGGGTTGGAGATAAAGAGAGACGAATGAGATTTAGGAGTGGAAGTAGTAGATCCTGGACAGACGAAACTGAAAGAGAGCATCTTGTAAATTTGGTTCGAATTTAAAGTCCAAAGGAATAGATAGATATTAGTTAAAATTCAAAGGGGCATAATGTAAAATTGGAATAAAAAGGCAATCTTTCAGGAGTTCAGGTTTTCGGCCATTTATATAGTGTCGACTGCCGACTAGGGATTTCGCGTTTTCTAGTTTGGGAAATTGCGGGCAGTCGGGAAAATGGAGAAGAAAAAGCTGACTCTAATCCAAACGGTGGCCACCGCCGGAGTGTTCTCCGCTGTCTCATTCTGGTAAGAACCAGGGGGATAAAAAAAATGTGTTTTTTTTCTTAAGAAATCCTCATTTCTTTGTTAATGCAGGTACGGATTTATGTTTGGAAGGGAATCAGCTCGAAAGGAATTGGGGAATTTGATCGAAGACTTACGTAAAGGAAATGATCGTTCCGAATTGCACAGTTCTAAATACTAAATCGACTACCCTTTTTTCAATGAATAACGAATGTTCCAGGTACATACATTTTAAGTGTTTTTTAGTTTAAATTCTGAAGAAGAAGAAAAAATGGGCTTTAGATTCTCATCTGGCATTCTGGCAATGGGTAAATGACATTAAGGTTTCTGGTTTTAAAAGAAAAAAAGGTTGGAATTACAATACATTTTCCTTCACTCCTTGGCAAGATTGTTCATTTGTCTTTACGTTTCAGTTGTCATTATACTTTACACCCATTCTATGATTTGCTTTCTTGATTCAAATGTCTTAGGAACACAACTCATTTACAGTAACAGTTAACTTCATGAGTCTCCCTCAACTTCTAAGAAATTCAACTTGAAAGCCACCATGAACAATCCCATATTTTCAATAAAAAAAACATGGAACGATCACATTGGTTTGTTCCATGAAGTTCCCCCACAAAAAAGACATAAATTTCGGGTCCTTACTTATATAAGTCGACTTAGCTTAACTCTAAAGAATTCAAGAATTCCCTTATTTATTATTTGCTTCTTCTTCGAAAATTTTACTGTCGTCTGCAGTTCTACACAAAAAATGATAAACCAAGGCGTCACATCATATAAATAAATAAATAAATTTGAAGCATAATTGTGTCAATACTAACAAAATGATTATGTTCAGGTTATGGTTAAATGACTTTTGTAATTACGTTCCGTAGTTTGTACTATATTGCTATTTGGGCCTGTTGAAATATTGGTCCATTTTGTATTACTAAAATTATTTATAGTCAATCATTTTTGTTGACTGCCTTATTATCTATTAAACTGATAATTAATCTGTCTTAACAATTAATTAGCTATTCAATTTAAACATACTTGAAATAACTATTGTTAAGTGTTAACTATAATATTATTTTATATTCAATTCCTTAATAAAATTAATTCTCAATTGATTTTTTTTTTGAAAGCCTCAATTGATATTAATTTAAACGCTCTTTCATCTCATCCGTTGATTTTTAAATAACCAAAAGAATCCGTCTCGACAAAACCCTGGGTTCCCTACCGGGTCCCAGCAGGTTCTTTCTTCCCCAGACTCGACCAGTTTACAGAGAGTAAAAAGAAAATATCTAATTCCCAACTACCAATCACCATCCTAAATTTAGATTCAACTGTCAATGAAAGTTATGGTGCCAACTGTCAAAGTAAACCTGAAGAGTGAAGATAGTCCAATCTAGATTGTTTTAAATTATATTTATAGTCTTAAAAAATGATTTGTAAATGAGATCCAAAGTTACAATCTAACGTATTAAATATTTATTTACTTTGTAAATTGCAATACACCATTTGATATTATATGAAGCAACAGCGCTTGAATACTGCATCCAATCATTCAACAAAATTATAAATTATATTATCGATAAATAAAAGCTACATATGTTGAGAATTTGAGATACAGTGAATCAGTGAGTGATACATACAAATTCTTGTAGAAGTAAAAAAAAAAATTGAAAGAAATTATGAAATAGATTATCATGAAAGACAGTCGAATAAAAAAAATAAAGATTTATAGAAGATTAAAGGTTGAGTTTAAGTGTTTAGGCTTTAAAATTCTAGTGGATATTATTTTCGATTAATTTGGTATGGTAGGATTAGAAATTTAGAAGTTTCAATTAAGATCTTCTGTTCTTGGGATTCCTTCTTATTTAATTTAATTTTGTTTGCTTAATTAACAACAGAATCTCCGATAGTCCGATCTAACAAATAATTAATATATATCAGTCACGCAAAAAAAGTAGAGCCGGCAATAATTAACTGCGCACAGCTTATCGGACGGGGTTTGGAGGAGGAGGAAGAAGAAGAAGCAAGAATACCACATAATACAAAGACGATGACTTGGGAAATAGGGTGTTTCAGACAAAGATGGTGCCGGTGGGATAGATGCTGCAAGTCGATTTGAGTTTTCTAGAAGCTTTGATGGCGAGTTTCTTCAAACTCCTTTCTTTCGCCTCATTCATCTGAATCTGTTCTTCTCTACACTCGTTACTACAGAATCCCATCTCACCCTTGTACATGTAGATATCAGTCCCCCTCCCAAGCTGTCTCTTGCACAAGAAGCAAGCTTCCAAAAAGCTCCGACGACTGAACACCATCTCCTCTTCCTTCTTTTTCTTCTTCCTCTTCTCCATCCTCACGACCGGAGTAGTCTCCAACACCATACTCCCCGAAACCCCTGCTTCCAAATCACCCACTCTCTTGTTCTTGTTTTCCTCCTCCATAGATTGATATCGCGTATGAGGGAAATTAAGTGGGTGTGTCTTGTCTTGTCTTGTAGGTGAGTGAAGACGCAACATACCACTCTGGTTATTTAAACGAAAACAGCGGCAGGTATTGGTTTAGGAGATTCTTCATCATCATTATTATTAATTTTAAAAACAAATTACATTTATAATTACTAATTATGTAATTATTTTCCAACTCTTAATTCACTTTGTGTGTGTGTTTTAAGATTTTCTGTAATTTAAATAAAAAACCCATAGCTGGTATTGGTTCAATCAAACCTTCATTCATCACAAAACGACACAGACAGTCGGTGGAGTGGTAGACCAAAACAATCAACTTGCATCGTTGATTGTACACACAGTCACCGCAAACCAAGATATTATTTATAAACTAGTTAAACTAAAACTTAACTTGATGACATGTGTTTGAGATCGATCCTTCAACACTGTATTTTATTTAACCGAACGCATTTTAAAATATTGTGTATGTTTCCTTCCGACACACCAGCTTCTTGAAGATACCAAAACCTATCGACATCATCTGCAACTTGGGGTGACTGTGTCGATTCGGTTGGGTAAAGATACAGGGAAGATTTTCACATCCGAATAATGATTTTCTTAATCAAAATCACCGTTTATTTCCAGTACCCAAAATATTCCCTATAATTCATAAATATTTTATAATCTAATATGTTTATTAGAGTAAATCGGTTGGTTTACTGTACGTCGAATTTCAATGTATCAAAATATGTCAAAAAAATCTTGACTATTAAATCGATATTTCGTTGTATATGTGTTAATGTCTTATGCAATACATTATTGTAACTGTTGAATTAAAATTCAAAAGACAGGATGCGGAACATTTTGAGACACCGATGTACGACGTATTTAAAAATTATCGATACTTATTATATAAGGTTATTAGATTAATCTTTAAAAAATAATTTTAATTTCATTTATCAGTATTTTATCCTAATAGTTAATACGGTAATATTTATCAATTTTAATTAATTTAAATCTCTCTAAAAATAGTAAAACACTAAAAATGTTAATTATTATCGATTTAAATTTTGGATTTTTTTTTTTTTTTTTAATTTATATTTTCAAATATTTCAATGTGGATGAGGAGGGATGACCCATTATTTTTATGACCGGGTATTTTACCGTCTCCCCCACAATCCTCACCCGCAGGCCGCAAGCAACGAATTTTGATTATTATATATTATTTGGTGTAGTTGTAACTCAAGTCTCACACTCTCACTCACTTAGATGCTCTACTTGTCTACACGTCAGTAGAGTGGGACCCTCCCAGTTTTCTATCATACTTCTGTATTTTAACGGAAAAAATTATTCAATAGGAAATTCCAATCCTCATTTATTTTCATTTAACTCGTTCAATAATCAATAGGGTCCTACCTTTTTAACCCACGCAATTTGGATTTAGGAGTAGGAATGGCCAAATGGGTCGGATAAGACAGTACCAGAACCCAAATCCAAGTTTTACACCCGATTAAATCTTAGGGATCCCTACCCGGAACCTGACTTGATTTTCGATTCAGGTGGGTATTATTTTTAAAAATGTTTACAAATTTACAAGAAAAAACTTAAATTAAATATTGGAAATCTTCAAGTTGTTAGCTGAATTTCGGAAATTGCAAGCTTAGTCCGTTTAATCCGTCAAAGTGGTGAGGATTTGTGTGTCGTGTCGATCTTGTTGGTTCGAAAAAAATGGAGAACATAAAATATGCATCGATAATAAGGCAATCAATAAGATCAAAAGTATATAGTGTCGTTTTTGAAAACATTGGAGTAACATCAATTGAAATTAAATGTAAAGAAATGTGAATTTGCATCTTCAAAGTGTTGTTTCCAACAAAAATCTGAAAATGAATATTCGAAATTCGAATTCGCAAAGTATCAAAACTAAAGATAATTTTCAATTCGTGATTTTTTTTCCGCTTTTCTATTTCGTTTTTCTTCTTCTTGTCCATGGATGGCCATTGTTGATTCCGATAGTTTCCAATCCGTCAGCATACCAGCACTGCCTCCACGATGGTATATCAACAAATTGAAAAATCGCTCGATAAGATGCTCGATCGAGGGAACTACTTTGTCTGCATAGAAGGCATCGACGGTAGCTAGCGTACCTTCTAGGTCATAATTGATCTTCTCAAATTCATCAAAAAAGGGACGAATTTCTTGTTCATCAAGATCAACGACCGGGATGACTACAATACTTCCCTATATCCTCGGAGCATCTGCTTTTGGTGGAAAAGCGAAAACGAAAAGAACATCGATTTTTTTTGATAATGTACATGATACATAAGTAAATGAAAACTAAAATAGTTACATTTAAATTTTAAATTTTTGTGATAGATTAACTTTGTTGGTCTTAAAAATATTTTTTTTGTTTGTAATGTATTTTAATTTATACAACAATTGTTGTTGATTGACACAAGCTTGGGTTAAATGGTTCATTTGACCTCATTAACTGTAGTCTCATCTGATATTGAGTCATAATGATACAAATTTCTCCATTAATTACCTCATGCTCTTATGATCAATGTAATTAAGAGAGTTAAAGAAACTCAAGCATGCAATTAATATATATTTATGCCTTAAGTAGAAGAAATAAACCGAAATATCAATATCTTAATTACCGTTAGTTTTTCGATCGATCCAAGTACATTTCCAAAATCATTAATACTGAACAAGTTTCTACATAAATTGAAAATTGGAAAAGCACATTTTATGCCACAACTGCACCGGTGGTGGATACAGTGATATTAACCACCGAGTTATTGGTTTTTCCAGAAGAGACGACGTCATTTATGGTATGAACTTTCACTTTCTTCGACCTTCTCCTCCCCTTCATCTCTTCTATTTCCATATACTCTTCTCTGCACTCTTCACTGCAGAACCCCATCTCGCCCTTGTACATGAATATGTCGTCGTTGCAGTCGAGTCGCCGATTGCAGAAGAAGCATGAGTCAAGAAAGTGACGTTGGTAATCAGGGTATCTGCTACTAACTTTGCTTCCTTGAAAAGAAGAAAATGATGATGATATTGCTTCAATACGTACATAGCCATTGCAAATCTTCGCCATTGAAATGATCAGAGAATTGATTAAAAGAAAATGAGAATAAGATGATATGAATATGAAGGTGGTGGTGTTAGTGGTGTCTGGTGTGTGTATATATATCGGAGTTCGGTCTCCAAAACTGTGATCGTTTTACAGCAATTTCTAAACTGTTGGCCGGAAAAACAGGAGACAGTAAACGTTATTCATTATTATTGTAACATCGGGAGGACCCAAATTCCCAAACTATGTCGTCATAGGCTCGTGGGAGTCGTGGCCGTGTGAGGTGAATTCTTAGGATGACGGACGGACTGACGTTGATCGATCGATCTGTTCCGATTTAAATAATCACCAATAATTCCACGATAAGATTTAATGCTGTGATCGAAGATCGATATATGGAGTCTGTGAGCTAGTTAAGATAAGCTTCTTTTTTTATTGTTGTTCTTGTTTCAACATTATCGATGGGCATGTACGTACATACAGTGTTTATATGCAGTACTGTGTGCTAACTAGTTACTTCCTGATTTTGATCTAATTATAGCAGAAAGATTAGTTTAAATGATTACAAAAGTTGTTGAGAATTCAAGATTCTATTTTTGTTATGTAAGTAGTTTTTATTTAATTTTCAATACGATTTGAATGATTATATATTATATGAACATATTAATTATCGCATTATTCGATCACTTCAGAGTCAAATTGATTAAACCATATATCTTACTAAATACTTTCATTTATTAATTAGAACAACTGTTTATTCTTATTTTCATTCATTGAAATTTTTAAATAGAACAAGTGTCAACTATTAAATGAACAACTATTCACGTCATGAATTTTTTATTATTAAAATTGGGTATTGTTCCCGTAGGCTATTTATTACTCATTTACTCTAATTTTTTTTATAAGCTAGTTAGTTACTATAAGTAAATAAAAAAAGTACATCAAACCATAAAAAAATTAACAAATACAGCTATCAGAAGATAAGAAAAAGTTTCGGTTACTGATCTACAAGTCGAAGATTAACACATTATACTTATTTTACACATCCTATCGTACTTTTAGTTGTTTATTTAATTGTTTTCTTATTATAGTTTTGTAATCTTTTTATATTATTTTAAGAAAATTAATTCTCGTTAATTATATGTAATTCTATTAAAGTTGTCAAAGATTCAGCGTTAAAGTCTCGCTGTATACGTAATTTTTATTACGATATAACATGTGATATATTATATGATCTTGATATATCATTCAAAGGTAAATATTTTTATTTATAAAAGGTCTCCACATTTCTTTATACGATATTTTTTTTTTGATAACGGAGGGTACTTCTTTACCGATATAGAGCTGTCAATCTCAGAATGATATACCAGAATCGCATAATATATCATCGGGTAAATTTAAGTAAAAATGTACAAAGTAAGATTTGAACTCTGAATCTCAGAAATCTTAATAATTCTAGAGATTAATGAGTCAATTTTACTTTTTTTTCTCTATTCGTACAAAAATTAATGCATCATTTACCAACATATGTAATAAGGTTTAAAGATTATAAAGGGGCTAACCTAGTTTGGACACGACATACAAAGATCGACAGACTAAAAGTGGAATCGACGTCTCAACATTTAGACGCCGACTCCAGGCAGAGACGCATGCTCGATCTAGGCAGAGATGTCGAATCAATCTATAAGAGCGGTTGTCAATGTTTTTTCTATAAATATGTCTGGTGTTTTTTCAGGGAAAAAGGTTAAAATTGGATATAACAGAGTGTAACAAATAGAAGAGACCCATTTTATAATTGAGTGACTAATATATATGGTTGCTATTTCACTCTAATTTTTCTCAAAAAAGAAAAAATAATCTATAAAATCAGAAACTCCAAATCCATGTGAAGTGCAAATCTAGTGCCCATGCATTTGAAAAGATTTTCTGATTTTAATCATTGAACCAACTCTGGACGATCGGATGAGTTAAAAAAATTAAACTATTTATATTTTCCATGACATGAGTGTTGATTCCATTCCATATTTCCATGATTCCATCCATCATCATCTAAGTCTTTTTTTTTATCAGTTTTATCGTTTATATATCTTATTTTAAGGAAGATTGAAGATAAATAATTTTAAAAAAATCATTTCTTTCTTTTTAGATTGATTGATGTAGGTGTAGAGATAGGTTTATCATTGGTTTATAGACTTTGTTTTTACTGTTATCACCTGTCCCTCTCCAAACGCAAGTTCCCAAAGTCTTCTTTATTAGCTTCTCCTTTAATTCTCCTGTCATGCCTTTCCAGGTGTCTCTAATTATGGACGCATGGTCGTAGGAGACCGGGGAGAGAAAAAAGGAATCAGATAAGAAATAAACTATGAAAGATTGGTAGTCTGTCATTCTCACATACACACAGAAAATATTCTGTCGTTTTCGATTCCTACCTGTATCCAGCTGATCAAAATAAGAAATAAAATAAAAAAACTATTGTCACTCAGTCACTCTTTATAATGAAATATAAAAGATCAATAAAAAAAATTATATTTATTGACAATGTTTGATAAGTTCATTTTCAAAAAAAAAAATATTTTTTATTTTTTTTGATTAAGGGTACTTTGTATTAATAATAAAAGTTCATAGCAGATAATGTAAAAGATAATTACACTAATTAAACCCACGCATGGGGGTTAGCCTTGGCTAACCTCCCTTCATCCTTCGTGGATGAGCATTTACAACGCGTCCCATTAGAGCAACGCTTGCCGTTCACTCGGATTAGAGCACCTTCGTTTGAATTTACTCTCATCAAACCCAATTTCTGTCGCTGCAAGAATTTATCTCAGCAGCACCTGTTTGGGCTCGCGTCGTGCCATCACCCTCCTTGAATTCCTTTGCTTCCATATGTGGAAGAGGGCTATGCCATAAATATTCCACACCAGCCCCTATAGAGGTGTTTCATTAGTCACTTTGTTTAGCTTAGCTGCAGCACTTTCAAGACTGTTGATATCATTGAGCCTCACCAAACCCCCGGCTGCACCCATTGCTTCCACCAAGATCCACCTCGTGTAGTCACATGTCGAGAATAGGTGGTTTGTTGTCTTTGAGCTCAAGTTGCAGAGTTCACAGTTTCCGGGAATTGACATGCCTCTCTTAATCAATCGATCTTTAGTCGGAAGGTTCCTCCACCTTATACTCCAAAGATTGAGTGCTACCTTACCGATTTTGTTAGCCCAGATGCCCTTTGCCAATTCGTCAATTGGGAGCTGGGGAGGTAGAGCAGCTCGCACGTTCTTTGCAGCTACTGATGATACTTTTCCGATCCAATAAATAGCATAGTTTGGCCCAGTACTGCGCATTTTGCGATGTAGTCCTTTTGCCGGATGATAGCTTTCCAATTCCCAAAGTCAAGGTGTTTCTTTTCAATTTGTGCGATTGACCAGCCTTTGATGTATCCACTTGCTCCATAGGCCTGCCTTTTCATTTTCAAAGTTGCCCACAAGTAATATAATCTAAAAAATTGATTTTAGGTATTAGATTTTTAATATTTTAATCATTTTGAATTTTGAACTACTAATTTAAGGATTTTTTCTTACAAATTTACTATTCAGAGATTAATGATATTTAATTCATAGCTGAACCCGACATATTAGGGTTCGGATATTAGGGTCTTTATTCTTTAGGATTTTTTAAAATCACACACATAAAGGTAGTTTAAATCGTAAATAACCATATGAGGCTATAACTCTTAAAAACTAGGGGTGATGATACATACAAGATTTGTAAAAAATACGATACGATTTTAATACGATACGTTTATAATAGCGTCGAAAGTTTTGACACGATTAATAATAGTGTCGGTTTAATTTGTCTCTAAAAACATGACAAGACACGATCACACGAAACTTAAGTTGACACGCGAAACGATTATATGACTTAATAACACAAAACGATTATTAATTAAATATAATATAATATTTTTTAATCATAAAAATACCAAACATCAATATAGTAAATTAGTAATATTAAAATATACTAATATTAAGTTTATTAACATATACTAATATAGTAATGATAGTAATTAATATATTAACTATTATTAAATATCCTATTTCTCAATTCTTAATTCTTTAACATACATTTCCTATTCTCGTCGTGTCTTCACCGTGGACTACACTGTAAGTTTACATTGAAAATAGCTGAAACGTAGTTTTACATCTTCTTTTACCCACCTACGTACCTATTGTATATTAATTTCAAACGAGTGTTTGAATAAATGGTTGTGTAGAGTATTAGCTAACTATGTTGATGTATGCTAATTTTTTTTTATTCAAATCTTTTTCGTGTTGTGTCGACACTAATTTCGTGTCGTGTTCGTGTTAAATTTTTTTGACATGAGTCGTGGTGTTCGTGTCGATGAAAAAATTAGTCGTATCAGTCGTGTTCATATAACACGAATTGCAAGACCAATTAAAAACCTCTTTACCTTTTATAAATTAATTCACAAGTAGGGTGTCTAACAAATCTAGTTTTAAGCTATAATAACTGAGATTGTATCCAGACTCAAACTCAGAAGATCAAGCTCGAACTCGATTCAAAGCTCAATAAACATCTCTTAACACACATAAGTTTACAAATAATACAACCTGAAAAATTAATTTGGATACATTTCTGAAAGTAGAAATGTCTACCATAGTCATATAACAATATGGGGTGAGTTGGATCTACCATAGTCATATACATTTCTGAAAGTCGATTGGATCTTGAGGTGAGAATGGGGTGAGTTTCCCTAAGATCGTCCCGTTGAGGTGGACGGCATTTAATGTAAAGGACAAATCTTGCACTCGCAGG